>OX418217.1:69636001-69984272 GCA_948455865.1 Conomelus anceps | reverse complement strand
CCAATCCGTTGGTCGCCTCGCACGTGCCATTCTGAAACATAGCACATAATAGATATAGTTATTTTAAAAATCGTAAGCTATAAAAAAGGGAGATTTCGAGCGGTTCCACACAGTTTCACTATGGACGCCCGACCATCCGCATCATACACTGCACCTGCTGCTGCCGCCTCCATGACGTCACCTCACCCGCCGATCAACTACTTCGTAGAAAACGAAGAAAATCACACACCTCCCCAGTGGCACGGGCTGCTCAACAACACAGGCATCCGCGGAGGCAAGAGGTCAGCCCTCTTCGAGTCAACAACCACGCTTCCACCAACACCGAAAAAGTCGGCGAGGATGAGGGATCCGTTCACCGTGTTAAATGAGGTTAGTTTTTCAAAAATTTTCTCCTTTGATTAGCATACTCTGACTAAAAGATTATGCTAATCAGAAATTTTCTCCTTTTGATTAGCATACTCCGACTAAAAGATTATGCTAATCCTTTATGCAAAAGAATTTCTACACTTTATTGCTTTTTATATGCATTCCAAAAAATATATAGTTGTTTCAATTTAATAAACACACATTTAGTATCCATTCTTGTTTGTGTTGTATGACATCTCTATGCAGGAATAAACACTTCCTCTTTGAAGTGAGATGTAATGTGAACATATCTATGCAAGAAAAATGAGTTTGAATTGGAAACATTTAATATGCATGCAATTATTATTATTAATGTATGAGAGCTAAATCTAATTTAGTTGCGATTTTGGGGGAACACATTTCAATAATCGAAGAATTATTATTATTACTACGCTATTAATGTATGAGAGCTAAATCTAATTTAGTTGTGATTTTGGGGGAAAACATTTCAATAAGCAGAGAATTATTACACTATCAATGTATGAGAGCATATCTATGTGAGGAAAACATTTAATAAGCATGCAATTATTACTGTATCAATGTTCTATAGTTTCTATTATTGTTGTTGTTGTTATTGTTGATGCAGAAGTATTCTGAAAAATGTGCGAATTGTCGTCTGTTATATCAATTTTTGTTATTGTTGCTAAACACTTTCTTTTGGAATTATTAGACAGTATTGATCCATTAATGTTCTACAGTTTCTTTTTTGTTGATGTTGTTGTTGAAATATTCTAAAATATGTGTATTATATCAACTTTTTTTATTGTTGCTAAACAGTTTTTTTTTTAATTCACAGGGGGTGCGGAGAATGGGTGTGCAGGAGCCGAGGACATTGTTTGGAGAAGGGTGTGAGAGCTCCACATTTTTTGATTCATCTGTTGCGCCCCTGTTGGAGGAGGCGAATTACTGTAACAGAGATCTGCGCTCGTTGCTGGGGGAGGAGGAGGAGGAGGCGGCGAAGGAACCGCATCAGGATGGTGCAGAAGATACGGAAATGTTGATAGAAAAATTCAACAACACAGGAGCTATCAAAAAGTGTGTGCCAATATCAAACTTGGTCGAGGGTATACCATACCCAGTGGTGCGGGCACGGTTTGCGACGACGAGATACGGCAAAAAAATTATTCTAAAACTTTTCAATAGATTTGGATGGAGCCAAGGAGAACAATCAGAAATTGAAATATTCCTCCCATCCAGATTTAACAACTCAATAACTGAAGAAAACATAGGTGAGTTTAACTCATCTTGTGACAAAATGGCTGTCACAATCAAACACATCACTCCCAAATGGAGTGATGTTAAACTTGTAAAGAGGTGTGCTAATTAGTCACAAGATGAGTTAAACTCACAATTGTTTTGTTTTGTGATTGATGTTTTAATTGTGTGTTTGTGTTTTATTGTGTTTGTGTTTTATTGTGTTTGTGTGTTTTACATATTTATTATTTATTGTGTTTGTGTTTTAAAAAAAAAAAAATTAAATGTTTAAATTTTAAATGTTTTATTCATTGAAAAAAAAATATTGCTTACCTCGGTGTTGATGAAGTAGTATGTAGTAGAGTAGTGTAGTAGAGTTTCAAACTGATAATAAAATTTCGAAGCTATCTCTCTCTCGTTCTTGTTGTTGAGGGAACTGATGCAGCAGCTGTGAGAGTAAATAATTCAAATTGACCTATTTATGCACGCACGCTTCTGCGAAGGTTGGGCACCTCCGCACCCCCCTGCATACTTGCTTGAAAATAGAATGTGATGATGGCGCATGCCTCAACACATCGCTTCCCCCCTAAACAAGAATGTGTGAGGGTCATGCTTCGTTCTATTTTTATCAGTTTGTTTACAACACTTGTAGGAAGAAGATGGAGTGCTCTTTTAAAAAAAGCATTTTATGCCAAACTAATACGGTTTGGAAAACAATATTACTTCTTGTGTTTATATTATGCTGCTTTAATAATCTATTACTTTTGAAAATTGGATCGAATAAATGCAATGATCCACAGGTGAAACAGTTGGTGCAAAATAATAATAATAGGAGCATAGAAAATTTTGAATGGTTTTTTAACCTTTTAGCAAAAACATCTGCAGCAAGAAATCGTACATTATTTCATATCAAGGCATGTGTTGATTCATCTCTCAATTCCAAAACGTCGAGTTCTTTTGGAATTGGGTTGATACACTGGTATAAATATTTAGTTGATGAAAGAGAAGTAATGTGCAATTTCTACAATTATTATAGCATACTTGCAAATTGTGTTAATTCAACAGTTGGTGATGAGAGATCAAATTTTCTTTTGATTAAAACACATCAACTGTGTAGTAACATATAAACTTCAGTTTGCATTCAACCTTTGACATGAAAGGATGGGTGCTGTTTTAAAGAGTAAGAAGAAGAAACGTGCTGTTGGAAGGCAAAGGAGAGGTAAAGGAATTTTATCAAAAATTGGCAGTGTTGCTTCATCTATAATCAATAAAGGTATTGACCTGTTACCTGTAGAAGCGCATCTAGCCGGGTATAATTTCTGCGGAGCAGGCACAAAATTAGCAAAAAGGTTAGCAAGAGGTGATAGAGGTATAAATAAGCTTGACGAAGCTTGTCGCTCCCACGATATTGCGTATGCGCAATCCAGTGATAACAGAACTCGCGCGGCAGCTGACAGGGCACTCGCGAGTAAAGCTTGGGAATTATTCAAAGATTCTAATACAGGTTTGTCTGAAAAAGCTTATTCTTACCTTGTTACTAACATAATGAACGCCAAAGCCGCCTTTGGGGGAGGTTTGGGGAATAGGAGAAAGAAGAAAAAGTGTAAGGTGGGAGGTATTAGAAAAAGGCATAGTGATTATATTAGACAAAAAGCTATTAATCGGTTGAAAAATCATATTAGTGGAGGTGGATTTTATCTAAAACCATACCCATCAATTAGGGGTGGGAGAATACTGACACCCCCTCCCATCATTCCTCATCGTTATGGGCTATCATTATTTCCAAAGACTACTACTACTAATGTTAAAAAGAGGCGCGGAGGTAAAGGACAGAAGAAGAAGAAGAAGAAGAATAAGAAGAAAAGTTAAAAGTAAAGATGAATAGAATTAATATTCACGGAGCATTGTCAAATCATGATTTACTAAAATGGGTGAAATTGTTAGATATTCCTCTGCGGGGCATATATATGCTTGATACACTACCCAATTATTTGCTATGCAACGAGATGGCTATCGTTAATTTAGGCATGTTTGCAAGTGACGGAACACACTGGATTGCTTACATCAAAAACGGTAAAAAGATTTACTATTTTGATCCCATTGGTGATCTCCAACCTCCCATGGAATTGATGCGGTATTGGAAAAAAGAAAAAAATGTGCAAATTTATTACAATACTAATCGTGTACAACCGCTAAACAGCGACATTTGCGGTCACCTAACAATTCTGTTTCTTGCTAACCAGTTGTAATTTTACACTGGTGTTGGAAGCATCGCATAGGTCAAATAGTAAAATGGCTGTTATTACACTAACCTCAAAAACGAGTAATCTATATGTAAATTTAAATCGTGTTTTAGAACTGGATAGAAATCGTGAGTTTGAAATCGGACTCATAAATCTGTGGGCTTTTAACAGCATCCCCAATATAATTATGGGGAGAAATTCTAGTTTTAAATATGGTAATAATCTGGTACAACTTGACACAGGCTCTTACGAAATTGATGAGATAATAAGTGCATTAAAGACGAAATTGAATATAACTGGTGATAGGTTCATTATACGCCCAAATAGTAACACTATGAAAGTTGAAATTTATTCTAACGAACCAATTGATTTAACCCGTAACGATTCAGTTGGTAAAACACTGGGTTTTGATAAAGTTGTGCTTGCTGCAAACACATGGCACACTTCGCAACATTTAGTGTCAATAAGCTCTATTAATACAATTGTAGTATCGTGTAATTTAGCGTGTGGGAGCATCGCCAACGGCGAGGAAAAACATATTATTTACGAATTCCTCCCTCGAGTAGCAGCAGGATATCTGATTAACGAAACACCTGCACAAATTATATATCTACCTCTAAATACACGCAGAATACAGTTTATTGATGTAAAGGTAACCGACCAGGACGGATCGCTTATCGATTTTCGAGGAGACTCTATAACAGTGCGGCTACATATTCGTGAAAAAAGGAGAGGTTAAGATGGGTTTTATTGTATTCAACGCTCGACCGAGAGCGGACAAATATGTTCGTCACCGAGATGGTGATGATGATGTAAGTAGCGGTGCAAAGAAAAATGCTCTCAGTAGCAGTTTAAGCTCAACAGCGTTAACACCTAAAAACGTGCTAACACATAAAAACGCGAGAATACTAGAAAAATTGGGTTTTATAGTAAATTGGAAAAATGTCAGGAGCGGCAATAAGCGAAATTCTAGACGTTGATAGTCAAATTCAGTTTTACTCGGATATTACTAAATATGAATTTCATACACACACAACATATTCTGGACAGAAATTGGGTAATTCAGACGAGGTCAGGATCGCAGTAAACCAGCAAGATATTTATAGCCTGCCCTGCAAATCCTATCTATATATTGAAGGGAGTGTAACATGCACAAAGCCCGGAGCAACTAATGCCGACGCACCCGTAGCAGCCGATTATAAATTAATCAGCAACGCTGTTGGACATCTTTTTGATGAGATTCGTTATGAATTGGCAGGACAACAAGTAGCCAAGTCTAGACTTGTAGGCATTACATCTACAATTAAAGCATTACTTTTGAAAAGCATATTTGATAAGAATACTTACCATTTGGCAGGGTTTGACAGAGATGGGTATAGCCTAACAGACAACAAATTCGTTTTTTGCGTCCCCCTCAAACTCCTCATCCCCTTTTTTGAAGACTTTCAACGAATAATTTTGAATCTGAAACAAGAACTCGTATTATTGAGATCAGCCTCGGACGTTAACTGCGTGGAATCCGCAACAGGAACGAGCGTATCATTATCGATTGAAAAAATTAATTGGAAAATTCCGTATGTTCAGCTAGAGGATCATGTGAGATTAAAATTTCTAAAGTTGCTCGATTCTGATAGACCTTTAAAACTTTCTTTTAGAAGGTGGGAGATTCACGAACTACCAAACATGACAAAATCTAGAATTCATTCGTGGGCAATTAAAACATCAGCACACTTAGATGTACCACGCTATGTGGTTTTAGCATTTCAAACAGCTAGAAAAAATGTTATTAAAAAATCGATGGCTAATTTCGATTTGTGCAACTTGCATAATGTTAAACTATATCTCAACAGTCAATATTATCCTTACGATAATTTACTGGGAAGAAAGGAAATAATGTATCGTATGTTTTTAGACTTTGCACCAAGCTACTACAATAGAGCTGTAAATGCAGAACACGGAAATGATGTCGATTTTAGTAATTTTTGTGAAAAAAGCCCTATAATTGTGATCGATTGTTCACACCAATCAGAGCATTTGAAATCGTCCACAGATATTAGGTTGGAAATGGAATTTAGTGCGGATGTACCTGATTCAACTTCGGCATATTGTATTCTTATAAGCGATAGTATAATGCAGTATACCCCCTTAACTTCTTTAGTTCGAGAAGTACAATAAATTATCGCTAGAGCATGCTTTTTTTTTATAATACAAAAAGGTGTGCTGAGGCGATTTATCGTCAGTAGTGTTGCAGTTTGCACTGATACAACATCGAGATGACTTCTTCATGGGGGAGTATGCTTCAAGAGATGGAAAACGTGTTTGACGCAGTATCAAGTGAGGAGGAATATTTTGATAGTGACTTTGAGGTTAGTATGAACGGTAAAACTCGGTCGGTGGGAATACAGTGTAACATGGACGAGGAGGGGGAGAAGGAGGAGAAGAAGGAGGAGGAGAAGGAGGGAGCAGAGGAGGAGGAGGAGGAGGAGAAGGTGGTGGAAAAGAAGAGATTTGCTACTGTTGATCTCCACTGGTTTAAAGATAATAATAACCAAATTATTGTGAAGGAATTTGCAATAGTTGATCACGATACTAATTATTACGCACTTTTTCACTTCAAACCACCTTTCCCGAAATCTACTTTGAACTGGAAAATGTTTCGAGAGGCGATTTGGTTGGAACGGAATTTTCATAAATTATCATGGGAATCGGGTGATTTGGAATATTCAGATTCGCTGATAAGCGAATATCTCGCTCCATATGAACGAATTTTTACAAAGGGAAAAGAGAAGGCAGATTTTTTGAGAAAACTGCATGGCAATGTATATTGCATACCTGAAAATTTCCCAAAACCAGATTTCAGTCAGTTTCATAATACGTGGTGTTTTGACGCATGTAAAATGCACAAAAATGTTCCGAATGGGAGGTGTGCACTAATGAGCGCACAACATTATTCCTTATTGTTATCGGGAATTGTTAGTGAACTGGCATTGAAACGAGCACAGATTGATTATACCTGTGAAAGTAACCGAATGAAAAGTATGAAAAATTGCACATATTATAGTAGAGCTGTAAAAAGAAATTATGCGAGACAAGGGTTCTACTTTGACGGGAAAAATATAGTTTGCATTTATTGTGGCTTTACGTTGGATTTACATAAAGTGCGAATCTGTACTATAAACATGCACAAAAATGATCCGAGAACAATTGATTTTTCGGTGTTAATTCCACTATATAAATAGTGAGGTATGACAACTACAATGTTCAGTCACAAATATGGATCCTCAAAGGTGGTTGTGTTCTGATACAGAATTAGAGAACAGATTGCGTGAATGTTTGGAGTGGTTTGAATTGTGTCAAGAGGCGATTAAAAAATCTACATGTGAAAACAGTGAAATTGCAAAACAATTGATGTGTATTTTTCTAAGCACTGTAAATGTTAACGATATAAACGAATATTTATCTTATTATAGACCGCATAGAGTTTGTGTAAACAAATTAATTCAGTTAGAAGAAGAGGCAACTAAGTGGACGGCATCATCAACAATATAATATCGCTGTGTGTTGGCGGCGGTGGTGGTGGTGGTGGTGGTGAGAGAGAACTTGTCTCAATCCTCAGTCTGAGACGGATCGTCAAAGCGAAAACATTTCAAATATGGACTCTAAAGAATTTTGTGTGGAGGCGTTCAACAATTTGTCTGCCGAAATATTGCCGCTGCGAGCAGTACCACCGACCTGGAGAGAGGAATGGTTAGCTGTCATTCACGCATCAATTGACAGTGAAAAGAGAATTTGGATAAAGTTGTATGATCGTGACAGTTCGGGAGATGGATATTACGTCATATTGCTACCAGAAAAATTTCAAATTGTGTTGAACAATCAAAATTTAGAAGATTTTAATACCAAAAAGATGTATATGAAATTTAAATATACTGATGGACAAGCATATTTAAAGGAGATGTAAACACCAACAGCATAGTGATATAGGCCTAATCATGACTAATTTATAGTTAGATTTGACTAAAGTATATACTCGTTAAATCTAATTATATTTAGTTGAGATTTTGGGGAAACACTTTAAAAATAACGCCCGCCACTCGTACAGCAAAAGTCTATGTGAATTTGCATTTGACAATAATTTATTGCCAATTACGAATTCACATTGGCTTACTGTCGGGGTGGAAAGCGAGTGAAAATTTAATTAGTATACGTTTAACTAGCGTTGAGGAAGGTTGTGCATGCACAAATCACTATAATGACGCAGTGTTATAGTTTTTCAAAGTTCAAAAAAATTAGCCGTCTTCTGTTGGCAATAACAATAAACGAGTTTGATATGATTGCAAAGAATATCAAGTGCGCAACTTATTGTGGTGGCAGAGGTGATGATGATGATGGCGGTGAATATGGAATTGTGGATTCCAATTCAGCAATAACAAAAACAGAAAACTCTCATTATTATCCTATTTTATCCGAAATTTATGATATGTTAGATATAATTAACGGTGGGTCGGCTCATTTGCATTATGGTTGCTGTAATGATTCTATTGTTCAAATAATAACAGACACAAATGAACTGTGGGACGCATTATTCGATTTGGCTGAGAGAAAATGTAAAAAAGATTTTCCAACGGTGTAATGATCTGTCTCGCAAAAACTGTGCGGGAAGATTTTTACTAAGTCGTTAATAATTTTGCTGGAGAGGAAAGTTTTGAACGTTTGATAATTTTAACGGTTGTTAGAGTGAGAGATAGTGTGAGAAGAGAGCGAGCATGTTCTAGAAATAACTCTACTCCCCCAATGTAAAAGGAATTTAGGCTTCTAATGGTGTAGACACACAGTAGGAGGTTTTTTGACAGTGTTGGAGGAAAGAGTTCCAGCCGCGCACGTGCTACATGCATAGAGCTAATTTTTAAACTGTTTTATAGAAAGAGATATAGTGAGGGGGAGAGAGAGAGTGAGTAAAAGAACAGAATATTCTATAAATAAGCCTCCTCCCCCCTACGCATGTTCATTGTATAAATATTTTAAATATTCGTTGTATAACAGACTATATTACTTATATTATATTATTGTATCCAGCTAATTAGGAAAATAGGAAAAAAAAAATTATTTTTAAGAAAAACAGACATGAAAAAAAAAAAAAAAAAAAAAAAAAATGCCAAGTTCTACTTAAGGTCTTAAAAATAGTAGGAACCCCAAAAATTTCAGCACAGTATTGCGATGAGCAACCATGGAGCTCATTGCTCCGAAGTTGCCAGACAGGGCACACTCACCCTATCCCACACTGACTGACTGACTACGCATGTTCAGTAAGCCGTTGGCAGGGAAGCAATAAACTCGTTGAGTTGCACGATGAAAGATTTATTCATTACTTTGACGATAATGTCTTTGATTGTTTGCATTTATGGATGGCCCATGTTATTTTTTCTTCTTCTTCTTGCTGTCGCCATTTGGTGCTTGCCAAACGAAAACGTGGAAACAAAGCAAGAGAAATCAATTATGAAAACTCTAATAACCACACTACAGACTTGGACTATTACAATGATGACACTATTAATTGTTTCGAATTTTTTATTGATAACTCTCATTTTAATGAGCATTGATTGGCTTCTTCAATCACAGGGGAAATACACTCTAAAATGTACAGTGAGGATGAACAAGAAGGAGAGTGCAAAAATTCGCAAATATTTACTTAGAGGAATATTCATTTTGTATGAGGCCTTCCATACAAAAACTATGTAGGTGGTAAACGCTATATTTACAGTAGAGAGCCAATAACTTGGGCAATCGCCAAATTAGGGGGATTATTCTGTAAATAACTTGGACTTGGAGAGTGAGGGTAAAGCGAGAGTAGGGAACCTTCTGTGAGAGGTGGGGTCAGGGGGGAAAGGTCCTCTCTCATTGGTGCTTGCGGGGGGTCCCCCCTTAATCTATTGGGAATAAAGTGGGGGCACATAGGGAAGGGGGGTAGGGGGACCTTAAAAACAAAATGGCTGACTGCGACAGGGGGAAGGGGTGGGCGTTTACAAAATGTCTGAACAGGGGGAGGGGGGAAGGGGGGTGGCCACGCCCCCCTGTCTTCTGATTGGTCCTGCCTGAACGAACAATAGTAACTACTTAAATGTAAATAAATAATGTTTGTTTTTTTTGGCACCAACCAGCCAGAAGGAAAAAACCTTGTTCTCTTGTGGGAGTAGTTCAGTTCAGTCCAGATTATTTAGTTTCAAAATACAGTCCTTCGCAGATTCAAACAATTCAGTATTATTAATAAAATTATTCCAGATCATTAATTTCGAAAAAGTAATGTCTCTTCAACCATGACCTTTGTTCCACATTCAGATAATACTTCCCACTATTCACAAGATACAGAAATTTCGGAGGCATCAGATTAATCAGCTTGCTACTTTTAAATCTTATTTGTTCGTACAGTCACCAAATCAGAATACTCAATTTTGCATTGTTTTACAGAATTATTTCTTAGGCCATACACATTATTCGCCTCTTGAAAGTTGAAACTAACCCTGTTTCTAGCTATGTATCTGAATAGACTTTTTATATATAATTGTCTCACAGTTAACACATCGAAATGTACGAATATTTCCGCACTAGAAAACAATCTATTCACATTTAAAATAGTTTTGATTATTCTCTTCTGAAGGATAAACAACTTATTTACATGCGCATCATAAGTTCCACCCCAAACAGCAATACCATAATGTAGTATAGACTCGACAAAAGCAAAGTACAAAATTTTCATCTCGTTGACATGGAGAATACTTCCATTAATTAATTGGAGAATGACATTGATTAAGTCTTCCAGCTGTGCCTAGTTGCCTACTGTACTCAAAAGAATCTGTGTAACTAATTTGAATTGTTTTTTCAATTTAAAGATAAAATTTGAGTGTAGGCCAACTGAAAACCATTCCATGAAAAAGCTGTGGAAGCTAGGGAGAAGTGCACGGAGTGGCACCAGAGAGAGCATTCTATTCTATTCTATTTTTGCGTAATCATTCGAATTCGCATCAAACTATTCACTAATACTCTAATATGTGTAAAAATATTAAAATTATTATGACTTTGAATGGAACTCGATTAAACTTGCAAAGAGAGAATGAATTACTAACACATCCAATTCCAAACTTTCAGTTGTAGTAATTTTGTAATTACATATAGATGGTGTCGGGACCCCATAACATTGGGGAGATTGAGGGTTCTCCACCGAAATAAAAATTCCTGGATTTCTTATTCCATGACGAACTGCGTAGTTAATATTAACTTTTTAAGTGAATTCAACATCTTGCAGTCAAATATTTATTAAGAATAAGTAGTATTTTACTTTCTCTGTAGGCCGAACGTTTTCGAGTTGGGTTTCTCCCATCTTCCAAGATGGGTTTTAACAACTCGAAAATTTTCGGCCTACAGAGTAAGTAAATTACTACTTATTCTTAATAAACATTTGACTGCAAGTCATTGCATCCACTTAAAAACTTTATATGAATAAAAATTGTTTTCAACGTCTTGAAAGTGCAACTCTAAGCTTTTTTGTGGTTATCAACCTCTAACCTCATAAAATGTATTATTATTTGTTGATTGATTCATGGCGTGACAAATTTCATGATCACAATAAACTCTAGGGTATCAGATCTGTACAGTGACAGAAATGAGCATTTGAAGCCTGTCTGCAAAAATATTAAGAGACCTTTTCTCCTTTCAAGCCTACTGTGACAACTTCATTCAAGTGGTCTGGGGGACCTTCAACCCCATGTTTGGGGGCTCCAAAAATACTGGGACCCACCAGCATCGTGGGGTCTTTGATGTCCCGAAAGCCAAGGCAATTAGGGGACCTTGGTGTATAAACTTTGAAATATTCTAGATGCAGCCTACTTGAATCTGTACTTCACGAATCTAGGAATCGCCGCGGTCATCTCATACAAGAAGTACTGATTTTCCCCTATATGTCATTGTTACCTCTTTTCAGTGATATTTAGATGCAGCCAATGATTCTACATGATAAATAAATGAATATTCATTTAACCAATCGAACATACAATACTACTGTATACAAAAATCACAACGAAAACATGTGCGTCGGTAATGGGGGGATGATGATGATGAGATATGAATGGCCCTACAGTTTCAAGTGGGTTCCGATTCCGAACTGCTGGGAAGTGATTTTGAAAGGACATAACTGAAAAACTAGAAAACTCAAGTCAATTAAAAAACAAAATGGACTTGAAATGAAAAAATATTCAGAATGTGAAAAGCAGATGGAAGAAAACAATAGAGGCTCCCATTATATCTTCTAATTTGTAGATTAAAAATTTGATTCGACCTCACATAGCATAGGCCTAATACATGTTAGATTGTACTTTGAAACATGTTTGTAACAATTATTTTAACATGAAAAAGCCGAAACAATAGTTTAATTGGACAAAATTGATGAATAAAAAGGCGTTTGTACACAATACAATTTTTCATCAGATATATCCAATAAATCTTGTCCAATAAATAAATAAATAAATACTTTATTTCCAATCAATAATAATCCTTGATAAGACTTTACCAGTCTTTTAAATCTTGGACAAGATTTGAAGCAATTTGATGGACTTTGAAGGGATTCGAAGCAGTTTGAAGCTCTTTTATTTTATTGAATTGGATGATAAATTTGATCGTGTATAAACGCCTTAACGCCCAAAACAAAAATGGCGTACATATGTGACCACTCATGGACACGGACACGGGTGCGCCTACTAAGTGTTAATTTTTGTTTTCGTGGCGAGTTGGTACGGCGGCGAGTTGTTCAATTTCGCTCTTCACATGACAATGTTGGCAATAAAAACGGGCCCGAAGATTCCGCGGCGCCAGGGGCCTCTAGGGCTTGTTAGGCTTCTAAGGGACCTCTAGAGTTCTAAAATGGAGATAAATGGGGCCCTGTGGGCCCCTAGATGTACAATTATTGGGGACTCTTATTTTATTTTTGTTTTGTCACATGCTCACATTTGCCATATGATGTGGCCCCTAGAAGTTAAGACCCAGGGAAACTTGCCCTGTTTGCCCATCTAACTTTAACTAGAGTAAATCCTTTTTTCCAGGTGTAACATTATTTACTCTTCACTTATGAAATAGTATATTTCGCACCTAGGGCCGAAAATGTGTGTTTGCCGGCTCGAGATCGCGGTTTTCAAGTTCGAGACGAAGTGTTTGAGAGCCGGCAAAACATTTTTGCCCGTGTTGCGAACGCTATTTTTCGCCACACTACGAAAAAAAAACAACAATGTTAAGATGGAAATTTTGAAAGCGAAATTTTAAGGCTATGGTACTTGCAAGAATACAAGGAACGGCTATCACCTTTTTATCCAACCTACAGCGCTCTGGGTGGGCATTTTGTCAACTACTACAACTGTTCACCAAAAGGTTAGATGGTTAGGTTTTTTGTTGTTATTCCTGTTCCTGATTCGAAACCTGCATAAAACAACCAAAAACCTAACCAACTAACCTTTCTATACCAACAGTTGCAGTAGTAGTCAAAATTCCTAAAAAGAAAAAACCTAACCAACCAACCTTTTGGTGAGAGGTTACCAACATTTGTAATAGTTGACAAAACTCCCACCCAGAGCTCTGTAGGTTGGATAAAAAGGTTCTATTGTTTGATATCAAAACTACAAAATAATACATATTAAGTTATAAAAAGTGATCATTTTTGACATTTTAAATACTACGTACATATTAAATTATAAAAAATAAACATTTATTGATGGTTTAAATATTTTTGTTTTACATAAAAGTTGGAAGGATTCATTTTTACAATCATGACTGCTGTATCCAGACACGATCAGCTGTCATTCAAGGTCATTTTCTTTTCCGCCCTAGGGCGGTAAACGTTTACAGACCTCGACGGAAACCAAACACTTTCGGCCTCCATATGATGCACGAAAAACAGCTCATTACGTCCTAGTGTGGCGAAAACATTTTTTCCTACAACTGCTCGTAAAGTAGTTCTTTACGTACTGAAAACTAAATGTAAAATGCCTCTTTACTGCTCAGCAAGCGGTAAAGTACTTTACGCTCGCCAGCTGTTTTCTTTACGCTTCTGTTTTGATTTTGATGCCTTGTCATTGGTGGATCACGGAATCTGTGAAATTCACATAACCTCAAAAATAGCGTACGCTAACCAAATCCGCGCACGGTCTGTGATGTTACAAACTACAAGCTTTTATTGTGTTGGAATCCAGAACTGCAGTTTTAGGAAAAATATTGTATGCAATTCGCGCGTGAAGCTTCTTTATCGCTCTCGCAAAATGTTTTGGCTTGAGCAATAAAGTCGCGCTTCACGCTCTTAATACATAAATAACTATTTACCTCTAGTAACCGATATTATCGTTTTTTTCATTGATGCCTCCTTATTCACTTTTTGAAAATTTTGGCTTGAAAATTTTGGCTTGAAAATTTTGGCTTGAAAATTTTGGCTTGAAAATTTTGGCTTGAAAATTTTGGCTTGAAAATTTTGGCTTGAAAATTTTGGCTTAAATGTTTTGGCTTGAGCAATAAAGTCGCGCTTCACGCTCTTAATACATAAATAACTATTTACCTCTAGTAACCGATATTATCGTTTTTTTCATTGATGCCTCCTTATTCACTTTTTGAAAATTTTTTCTTCTTATCAGGTAGAGTATAAAAACTGTAAAATCATCTTCCCAGTGGTTTGGAACCCACCTAAATCTTGAGGTCTAACTCATTAATTACCCACACACAGGTTTCAGACCTATGAGGGCTTCAAAAAAAAAGATTTCCTAAAAAAAAGAACATTGCATTATCACTATCTATTGCATTAACAGATTTATTACAGGTCTATGAGGTTTTAAAGGCGTTCTAAAAGGCATCCATGACGTTTTAAATTTCATTACATGATTGCCACGATCTATTTGAGTAAAACGAATAATTTTTATTATTTCAACCCAGCTGCCTAGTCAAATTCAATGCTATCAGGCTACAAACTCTACACCCATGGTACTCATATTATATAGATATCTTAATATTGTAACGATATTGTTATAAACGCTTGGAAATTATCAACATTTTGATCAGTATTTCAGGACCTGGGCGGAAGGCTTGAGCCTCAAAGCCAATATTGAGCCACTGGTTATGATCAGCCTGGAGCACATTCTTTCTACAATCAATTTGTTTAAATTTGTCAAAAAAAATTTACGGGCCTCGGGCTCTTGGGGCTTAAGCCCCCCCCCCCCCCCCCCCCCCAAAGGATGGTATCAACGCTGAATGATGCTCATTCATTCAAATACCGTAATTTTTTATTGAAATCTGTTTAAAAGTAATCGAATAATTAAAGTGCAAACATCAAAAACAGGTCAAATTGAAAACCTCCTTGTTGGAAGTCGGTTAAAAAAATATATAAACAGAAATACTGGGAATTTTAAATATTGATAATGAAGGATCATAAATCAATACAGTAGGCAGTAGGCTATACAGAATACAGTAGCTCTACAGTATTGTAAATTGTATTCATGGGCATAGTCAGGCTTGTAATATTTATTTTAACTATCATAATATAAAATATTATAGCAAAACCTTAGATTCAATGTCTTGAATGACATTCTATTACGAATATAAAAAAGTATGCCGAAATATGAAATTCAATTCTCATGCATATTTCCATTCATAAATATTTGAAAATTCTATGGCATGTTGGAATTTGAAAAACTACATATTGTAATAGGAAGCTCTGAATTTTTAGTTATGAGAACAAAAATTTAACATGCTTTGTTATTCTGAAGAATACTTATCTTACTTGCCTTGAAGGTGAAATAAAAGAAATTTAGTGGCTCCTTTCTCCTTTTTTTCAAATGTATGAACTTTAATTTTAAGTTTGTATGGAGACATCGGGGCAGAAGGTAGATTCGGGGGCCTCCCTTCATCCAATTATGTCCTTTTTTGCAAGTTTGAGCCGTTTGGTCCAGGGCCCCGGGGTGGTGCCCAAACTTCTTTAGGCAAGCTACAAGCTGTGGCAAGGTTAATAAAAGTGAGGGGACAAGATTGAAAATCAAAAGAGCGAATGAATGTTGGCCTTTCTTCATATGTTTTACCAGAAAGTGAAGGAGAAGTTGGCCCTGACTTTCCCCCCTTTATTGCCCCCATAGGTCTAATATGTTTTCTTTTTTAAAATAATCATTCACTCTTTCTTTCTCTACAAACACAATATAAAAATTTAAACAGAAACTGTAGGACAGTGAAGCAAAAGCAAAATGTTTCCTTCCTTTTCATGCTCATTTAGGATAATGTGAAATATGTATAGATGGTAGGGCCGAAAAAGGCTTTAATTATCTCATAGTACACCATAAGCAACAACTCGTAAACGATTCGATGATCCGTTCGATGAGATAGATATTTCAGTACATGGTTCCTTGGTACTTACCTGTCTTGAGCCACTAGATTCTAGTCTGTATTTGGCATAACACCTAAAAAAACAAATAAAATAAAAAAAAAATCAATTCCAGTAGTCCTACATGATTGGTAATCGTGAAATATTCTCTGATAAAATCAATATCTAGTTGGTCAAATAATATGGCAATGATTGAATTTGAATTATAATGTTGCATAAGCTATTGGATATGATGTATTTGATAACTTTCCAGAGGAGCTTAACGAGCTACACCATACGGTCGCGACCGGTACTCTCAAGATCCGATACTTGTTTCCAAACCAGCAAACGTGCTTGAGCTAATTCAATAATATAGTTATAGAAATATCTGACTATCTCGTCTCAAAAACCTGTCTCAAAAACCATTAACATAAAAATTTGATGATGCAATTAAACACTAGAGTCACTATAACGGTATTTCATTGCAATTTAAATCTGTTCTAATCACGATGAACGTGATTCTGTACAGCAATATTCATATGATAGGTCTACCATTAAAGTCTACTTCACTATAGTTTACTACTACTGGAAATCAAATATAATTTTTTTCAATGCTTTATTGAGAAAAGCGATTGCGGCTTGTGTTCCACAATAATCGCGTATTATTTCAAGTGAGATCAATTCATTTTGTATTGCTAATATTCATCCTAATACACTAATAAACTATCAAGGAGTGAAATTGAATACTTTGATGGAAAATCTAAAGACTCCTCTTCACAAATATTGAAAGTTTTGTCTTGAAAATTTTTTTAAAAATATTTGATAGTTTTCTGGCAGTTATCTTTAAACTATTCAAAAATTTTCAGGTAGTCAACACTGAAACTTTATCAACGAGAATCCAAAATACTGAACAATTCCTAACGGACGTTGCGGGATCGTTTGCATAGTTCGATCCTTATATCTTACAGTCTGTATTTTCAGCCAAAATAGAATGATTTTTAACTTTCTCATGGTTTAATAGTAGCCTACTACTCAAATGTTGAATGTATGGTATTGGTTACTGGCATTTCATTATTATATTTCAATAAATTACTAGGTATAGCTTTAACAAGTAAATTTTATTCCATTTTTTTCAACTACTATTTTATTGAAATTTTATAATTGTTGTGAATATCCATTTTCGTGAAGTACAGTATAACTATTTATATTTAGAATCTTTCTTTGCAAAACTTTTTGATTCGCGGCGGACGCGTTTCGAAGTAAGTGGTTCTTCTGCGGCTCTTGGTTGCAGACTGAGTCAGACCACATAGTCCGAAACGCGTCCGCCGCGAGACTCAAAAAGGTCAGTTCTGCACAGCAAGATTCTAATATTAATTGAAATATTCTATTTTTTTCTTTTTACTTTCTCACTACTATTTTTGAACATGATTATCTTACTTTATCTAATTAATATAATGCAACTTTTGAATATTTGGGGACTCATATCCCCAACATATAGTTTTATATCGAGGAGTTCACATTAGAAAGAGAACTATTGGAAACAAATATTTTGTATTGATTGAGTTATACTATAAATATTATTGTAATTATTTTTCTATAAATTGATTGCAGGCAGGATGCTGGCAGGCTGAGCGATGACTCCGCTGTGGGTGGAGTCTCGGGCATGGCTGGTGACGGGTGCCGGTGCGCCACTGGCGGCGGTGGTCCTGTGCTGGGCAGTGCTGGTGCTGCGCTGTGACAAGGGTGGCCACCACGGCCACCACTGGCGACGGCCACTCGACCCCCTTCTAGTCGCCCTGCTGGTGGAAGCAGTCGTGCAACAGGTGGCTGCGTCGCTGCATGCAGCTCTGGCGCTGCTGCGGCCTGAATCCGACGTGTGGTGTTCGCTGCTCGCCTGGCTGCTGCAGGCCGTTCGCACAATGCAGGCCGGCACACTGTCCTCTCTCGCTCTGGCCAGGTTCTTCCGGCATCGGCCGCTTCTCGTCTATCATCTCATTTGCCTGGCCGTGCTCAGCTCATCGGTTGGTGTTGCCGCCGTCCTTGCACGCGTCAGGCCCTGTCACGCTGAAAGCGATCGCAGGTAACTCAAATAAGAACAGTTTAAGAACTTATGTAATGAGAAGATTGAGAACTTGAATAAGACATTCTCCGAAGTTCATACTCAAAGTTTGTACATTCACTTTGTATTCTAATCAAAGAGTTTTCAAAGGAAACTGTGACAAGTGACATACCTAAGTATAACAACAGAAATAAGAAAAATTATGCTCTATTGCTTTAGTCTTTAGTGTATCATAGGACAGCTCTGTTTGAGAAAAAGCTTACATACAGCTCATTTACGTTGCTCAGGCCGCTGGCTTTGACCGACAGTACAGTCAGGAACTGCAACTACAATGACAATATTATTCACGGACAGAGTTGGAAGGCTCGCAGAGAGATAGATAGATAGATAGATAGATAGATTTTATTGTCAATTGTCACAAGGCTTTCGCCTATTGTAACATACAGTTTACAAATTATTTGATTTTACAAAATAATAAATAAATACAAAGTATTGGAAATAATAGTTACAGAATATATAACTAGAGAATAAAGATAATAATTACAAAACATTTGAAAAATAATTACCATCCAGATACCTAGATTCAGTAACACATTACAAACTAAATTATAAGATAAATTATGCATTTTCATGTGAAATAATAAATATAAAAATGAGAAGAAATTATAATAATCATAACTAATTCCATAAAATAATTATTTGAAGGTTGAAAACAAAAAAAAAGAAAAGTTAAGTGATGATTAGAAAATGATAATAAAAGCAATTTTGAAAGATTTTATGCCAATGTATCATTAATCAAGGATAACAAGAGCCGTGATTTGAAAGTTTTGAAAGAAGGCGAAAAAATAAGCTCTGATGCAAGACTGTTCCACATTCGAGCAGCTGTAACAGTGAATGAAGAATTATACATGACCGTGCGATGGAGGGGAATCTGCAGAAAATAGTCATGCTGCCGGGTGTTCCTGGAATGAACCTGTCTAAGAAGAGTAAACCTTTCCTTCAAGTGCTGCGGACCTCTGCCTTCAACAATGAGATGATAGGCAAGACACAACAAGAAGTATTGTCTTCTGTCTTTCAACTTTAGCCATTGAAGTCTTCTATAAAAAGGTGTTATGTGATCATCTCTTCTTGCATCGAAGATGAACCTAAC
The DNA here is from genome assembly GCA_948455865.1 of Conomelus anceps. Lineage (NCBI taxonomy): Eukaryota > Metazoa > Arthropoda > Insecta > Hemiptera > Delphacidae > Conomelus > Conomelus anceps. The sequence continues at coordinate 69,964,851 of OX418217.1, read as the reverse complement.
AGCATAGTTTAAGGCACGCTGAAGTTTCAAATTCAGCTCCTCAGTCATGTCATTATAGACCATACTACCATAATCAACAATGGGCAAAACCAGGCTCTGCACAAGTGCAACACGTAGGTTGGTTGGGAGGAATTTTCTTAACCTCTTCAGCTGGTGCATTGCAGCAAAGATCCGCCTTGACAAAGTATTAATATGTGCAGTCCAATTGAGATTTCTGTCAATATACACTCCTAAAACCTTCACACAATCCTCATATTGCAAAGCATGACCAACAAGCATGACCCTGGGCACAGCAGTCAAGTCAAGCTGGTTGTACAACCTACCATAAGCAATTATGATACTTTTGCATTTGTTAGCATTAAGGCTCAGGCAATGTGCCTTTGCCCATATAACCAGAGATGATATGTTCACGTTCATAGCAGCAACAGCATTATTGGCATGAGAAAAGTGACCTGAAGGGAAATGACTGTAGCAGACAAGGTCATCAGCATAAATATGATAAGACAAATCACGAAAGATTAATGAGAGGTTATTTACATAGACAGAGAAGAGAAGGGGACCCAGAATTGTACCCTGGGGGACGCCTGCAACCACTGGCAACCACCCAGAAGTCTTCTCATCAGCCATCCTGACACACTGATGTCTATTTGTAAGATAGGACTTGAACCAGGAAATTGCAGATGATGACAAATTACATTGAGAAGAAAGTTTATGGAGGAGGACAGAATGACAAACATTATCAAAGGCTTTTGAAAAATCGAATGAAACAAGAAGAGTGAAAGAACGATGATCCATTGCATTTCGAATGTCATCAGTAATTTTCAATAGGGCTGTGGAGGTACTATGGTGAGTGCGGAAACCAGACTGGTATAAATCAAAGAAGTTGAAAGACTCTAGGTATTTTGTTACTTGTTCATGCACTACTCTCTCAAGTGCTTTAGAAATGCTGCAAACTATATTTATGGGACGAAAATCTTGTGGAATGGATGGATTATTAATTTTTGGGACTGGACATATTAGAGAACGCTTCCACAGAGTGGGAAAAACTCCCATTTGGAGAGAGAAGTTGAATATATGAGTGATAGCAGGTATGATAATTGGTAAAATAATTTTGTAAAAGGATACAGGTATATTATCAACACCTTTATTATTCTTCTTGATTGAGAGGATGACTGAGGAGACTTTTTCAGGATGAACATATGCAAAGAAGAATTTTTCCTGTGGAAGTGTGTGGCTGAATTGATTGATCATGATAGAGTTCAGTGAATGGTGAGCAAATGACAAAGGAGGAGATGGAGTAGAAAAGAAATTATTAAGCTCTTCCAAAGGAATATTAACAGAAGTGGACTTGGTCTTGGGTGGGACCACCTTGACCTTACAAACATTCCTCCACAGTTCCGATGTGGATTGCCTCCCCTCAAAAAGTCGACCATAATACTCAATCTTAGCTCTTCGGCATGTAGATCTCAACTTGTTCCTGAGAGCTTTGTAGTGCACAAAGTCTGTATTACAACCAGTCCTAAGATGATTAAGCCTAGCCTTGTCTCTCTCTTGCCTTAGCAGGGTAATCTCTCTATTAAACCAGGGGCATGGCCTTCGGTGAACCTTGACATCATGCACTGGTGCATGCTCATCAAAAATTGAAAAAATCATTGAATTGAAGAGATCCACCTTGTCATCAATATTATCCATGTGTACAATATCATGCCAAGGCTTCTCAACAGCATCGGCCAAACACCGATCCAAAGCAATATTTCTCAGGTTTCTGCCCCTAATTCCTGGTGAATATTTAATTTCATGCTTAAGACTATATATAACATATATAAGATCGTGAGCTGACATACAGAAGGGTATTTGTCCATTGGCCATAACAAAATCTGGGTCACTCACAATAGAGAGAGAGAGAGAGAGAGAGAGAGAGAGAGAGAGAGAGTGTGTGTGTGAGAGAGAGAGAGAGAGCAAAGTGAATGAGCTGTACATGGGTCTTAAATACATGAGTAGACTGTCACTATTGTTGAGGGGCTGTGAAAACCTATCCATTTCAAATGATCAACAATTGAAAATAAAATTAATAGTTTTATTACAGCATTCAGGAGTTTACATGTGATTTGTGTGACAAGTAGTTGAGTGTTTTCCTCAAGTGTGTTATCGTTTAGTGTGAAGAGGTTTTTGAAGATTTCATACTCTATGAAAACTTCAGCTTCAAACTTTACTTTTAAAGAAGCTTAAATCCACTCTAATAGTTAAAATAATTACTAAGTGATTGATAATTACTGGCATTTCAAAATCTTTCAGTCTGTCCATGTAATGTAATTATTCTATTGAACTTATATCAGTTCGGTCAGATATAAGCATTGTGGCTCTTCTTGTAAGGGTAGCCGTTTAGTTTGGCTGGAAGCCATAAAGACTCTGTTACCTGCTGTGGAATATCGCTTTCCGGTAGTTCGGAACCCATCTAAAACTATGGGTCCAACTCATCGATCATCTCCAAATCCAACTCATTAGGCTACTGATGCACACAGGTCTCAGACCCATGTGTGCTTACATTCTCCAAAAAAGTTAACGAATATTAAGTTCATATAGTTCATAGAAAAGGCTACAATTTTTGATGACTTAATGGTTAAAATTGGGCGCCAATAGCACTTTACATTCCCATTTGCAGGACGTCTTTCATAATCTATTATAGTAAACAGTAGTTTAATGTTTGTTTTTGTTGGCACAGGTACATTGTGTTCTGGTTGGGTCTGCACACGTCATTGGCAGTGGCTTCGGTGCTGGCGTTGTTCTCCACCTGCTGTCGAATATCGTCGTCGTCATCGGCGGTAGACTGTCCAGTGCAGCGTCGTCAGCTGCTCAACTCGTCGTCAGACCTCTCTTCGGCGCTGTCTGACATATCAATGATTTCGACAATGCGTTCACGCAGCACAAGGGCCGGCGTCTCGCACAGTGTCAGCGACTGCAGCGCGAGAGCGCGGCGATGCTTGGTTGAAGAACTGCTGAGAATATCCCCAGTAAGCGAACAAGGGGCCAGTGGAACTCCGCCGATCACGTTCCTCGACTCCGGACCGGACACCAGTCGCCTCCAATACAGCAGCTCGTTTCTGAGTCGTGTGGGAGGTGGCAGCCAACTGGAGTCAGGCAGTGAAGACTTGGACTATGGTGCCATCGCCGAACCCTGCTACGTCTCCACTACCAACTCGGCTTCCTCAACTAATAGCAGAGCGCCCTGTCTGCACAACTCGGGCACTCGCACATGCCACGAGCTGCCCATCTGCACTGTTCTATCTGTGCTCGGGCTCTGCTACTTTGTCAACCATATTCCCGTACTGGTAAGTTCAATTCATTTTGATTAGTAAACTAATAATAATTTAATTATTACAGTATTAATCATTAAGAAGGAGAAGAAGAAGAAGAAGAAGAAGGAGAAGAAGAAGAAGAAGAAGAAGAAGAAGAAGAAGAAGAAGAAGAAGAAGAAGAAGAAGAAGAAGAAGAAGAAGAAGAAGAAGAAGAAGAAGAATAGTCTTATTTGATGACTTTATCTGCTTGATTATCAATTACCTGGTTACTCGGACCTAAAGGTCCACCATCGATAACATCTTAATCATCCACTTATACCCACGCACAAATCTCAGACTCATGTAGGCATCGTTTGATTGACAGCTCTCCATCTGGATTTGTACAGAGCTGGCCCATAATAGCTGGGCACTGCCCATGCACCTTGGTCCCCGACCAAGAAGGATCCCGAAAAGCTTAAACTTGCAAAAAATGAGCCAGAATTTATTTCCTGCTCTGGGGCCCCCTGAATTCCATACTAGATTTGTAGATTTTGTTGCTGAAGGGTCATGGGAGAAACAATAGATTTATTTTGTTTGTTAAATGAGCTTATTAATTGTATGTGTGGACACAAATGATACACAGCACGAATCGCCTTTGCATGTACAATAAGCCTAATTTCAGGTTGAAAAATATTTTTTATAACATTTCGAATGTCTTTCCAAGTGAAATTTCAAATAATAGGTCATATTCCACAAATAATACATGAAGCTGATCTACCATCACTCGATAAGGTGGTGCAATACATAATCCAATAGTTTAGGTGGGGGGTCAGAGCAATCGCCCTTTCTACCCCCACCTACTAATATTGACAATTGAATGAGTTGGCAAGGAGGGGTTTGTGTGGAAAAGGAAGTGTTAAAATGTAAATTTAGTCTATTTATTCAAATAAATCTCCCATTGCCTGTCATACAACAAGCTTGTAGTGAGTACCCCCCTCCACCCGCTATATAATCAATTGAGATTTCACCTTCAAAAACCGGTATGATATGATTGTATAACTTCCTAACTTTGAATTAAATTATAATAAATATCATTTAAGGTGGAATAGCTCTGAAATAACATTATTCCTATGGTTTAATATGTAACCCCTCAATTTGGGAAGCCAGTAACGCGATTGCGGTTGGTTCTACAAAAAAATGCATAGGATCAATTTGTAGAGATTTTTGTCAGCTTTACCTTTAAAAAAAATCGATTTGAGTTATCGTTCTGATTTTAAAGCAAAAAACTGTAAAATTGTACCTCTCCACCCCCCTCCATCATCGAGATCATCCCACTGCCATGAGGTCTTTTTTATGCTATTACCCAAGGTTAGAGGAAGCGATTGGCGGAAAAAACATTTCTCTTTCAATTGTTTCTCTCGATTTGTCTAATTTGACTGGTCTAGTAATAGTTATTTTGCTACCAGGAAACGTTTTCCAAAAATCAATCATGGTCAACGAAAGGGAAGTGTCTCTACTACACGGTACTTCTCTACTATAGAAGTCGTTTTGTAATAATATCATTTTCATAAATAACTATTCGAACCTGTACCTGTACGCCTGTTGCGTACCTGTACGCCTCTTTTAATCGTACATAATTCATTGTAGTTGGAAATCAATTTTAGACGCATCAGATAAAAAAATGCATAGAAAATCATTAAAGTATAACAAGCCGCAGTAGTGGGATGTCCTTGAAAGAACCCACATTCATCTCATTGCTTTTTTTACAATAGCTGAGTAACTTATTGTGTATTAAACTAGTACAGAAAGCGTACTTCAGTAGGGTACTATAAAACTAACCCCTGGTTGCACAAGCACCCTATCATAATGATGGTTTCACTTTTATACCAGGCTACTATCCATCACATCAATCTAAAAGTGAGCTTTTTGGTATAAAAGTGTTCTGTTATTCGAGCAATGATAGCTAGATTACAATACAGCTAACACAGTCAACTAAAAATGTGAAACTCCAAGATCAGGTTAGCATGAAATAGTATATTAACTAACTTAGTTAAAAATTCTTTATTAATTGAAGAAGGTGAATAGATAATATAATACGGTTTGTAGAGTAAATTAGCTTTCAGAACTATAAAATAAATGCATTAGTGGCTAGTATGTCACCAGCGACATTAGTATTGTTGAGTTAAAACAAGATGGCGCTTGTGTGTGAATGATCGTAGGACTTTTATACATTCTACACATACCAGATATGTGCTCCACCCTCCACCATTGAAGATGTATAGATCATACGAATGATAGCATGTACTGTATATAGATAGGCTATAATCATATGCTTTCACATAGGAGCTTAGTATAAAAGTAGAACAAATGATGAGCCATCATAATGATGGGACGTTTGTGCAACCGATAAAACGAATTTTTTACAAACACAGATTTTTTTATTACAGTAAAGATATGAGTTTGATTCGTAAAATTCACCAAAATTTTATTAGATTAAGTAATTTGGGTAAGCTAAAGATAATGTCGGAATAATCTCAATTTCAAATTTACACAAGCAATCCAACAATAAGATGGAAGGAACTGATGAAAAATTAATTGCTAGTAAAAAATAGGCTCAGGTATAATAAGGGCGTATTTGAGGGACGTTGTACACCACCTTCAGAAATTTATAGAATCAACTTAAATTTTGAAGAAATTCGATATTTCTGGAAAGATTTGTACCGTTTTGGGGGTCTCAGACTCACCTCCGAACCCAAACTTTGAAAATAAACTCCTATGGATAAGGTCATTCACCCCTCAAAATTGCAGTCATATAATTATTATGAATCAATTATGACTTGGTCTATATGATTTATTCAGACTAGACTATTATTTTTTCTCTATAACTTTTCGTAGTAGATGAAAATTAAGAAACTCACCCTTCCCAACAGCCCACAATAGTTAAGACTTCTATGATACAATGCGAGAGCACAGAACGTTTCTTACACGAAATAAAATTTTCAAATAATAAATATAAAGTGCCAATCTCTTGATTGGTATGAATTTCAATAATCTGCTTTAATCTTGAGAATGAAAGAATGAACTTCCTAATGAGCTTGGAGGGCTTATCTTCATCATAGTTATCAATTAAAATTATCAGTTTTAATGATGTATAAAAATACATCATGTTTACTGATATTAAATGTTTGATAAAACGTCCTACTGATATATAAACTATCAGTGTATCAGTACCTTGATAGTTGTACATCAGCCATCTGAAGTATCTTATAAGCAACGTAGTGTTCGCTGTTGTAATTATCAAAAAACTTAATGTGTAGTAAATTTTTCTCAAAATCCTAGATAATCTCCACACTTTACTTTTATTAGACTATTGAACATGAGATAGTATAGACATGAGTGCAGCTACTCATAAAACCACATGAAGCCAGATTTATTTCAACAGTAGATGGGAGGTTGTCTATCTTATTTCTCGTATGTAGGTTAATACGTAATAAAGATGAGACAGATAAGGTGAGAGAGCTTTCACTGTAAAATAAAATAAAAGAAAAGACAATGCCTTTAGGTGCGAGAGAGACTGGGAAACGAGTTAAATAAATACGACTGGATCGCATTACCTTTTGGAACCGAATAAGTCACGGTCCTGTTGTGAGAAACAGAAAAAGGTGGGCAGCAAAGACTGAGAGAAACGAAATTGATACGACCACAGATCAAGAATTCTTTTCGTTTTAACTAACGGTTAAAAAACAACCCGATATCTGTGCGAATGAGCTGCTTTGAATTGCTTGTCCCACATAATCTGCTTCTATCTATACTCTATTTCTATTCTACTAGTGAGTCACTTTGAAGCCATAAGGCAAAGATCAAACTTGAAAACTTCCTTCAAATTTTTTCTTATTCCTGTTCAATGTATGTAGAATTCGTGATATTTGTTTCCTATGATTTATTACAGAATTTTTATTCAAAGATACAGGATAGAGCTATACTAACACGCTTTACTTAGAAATACAATACACACAGTAATAGAAACCAGCTCACTGATCTTCTGGATTACTGTACCTAGATTACATTACAGCGTTTACGACCTCAGTAATAATAATTGATCTTACTTTCATTTTTTTCTTGTCAATATATTCAGAGCTGAAAATGAAAAGAAGAGATCGTAATTAGCCACGTTTTCTTTGCCGAATTGGACGGTAATTAGAGACGGCGACTGCAGTGTGAGATTGCTGCAGTTGGCCCACTTGCTTTGCAAGCGTTTCTTACTAAGTAGGCCTAACACCTATAGCGCCTTGCAGCTAGCATTCACTGTAGCCAACTTCCGAATGTTGACATGCAAGTTTGCGTGATACGCATGCGCCGCAGACAGTTTTTGTACAACAAATTAATAATAATGTCATAATAAAACCATCTTTGTTTTAACAACAATCTAATTAATGTCGTTTCCGTATTAGGGGTGAATTTAATCACTCAAAAACCATAGTTTTAAGTGCACAATATCACCAGCAAAAATATAATCCTGAACTAGGATATGAATGGCACATCAAATTACCAGCTAAAGCACAGTTATCAGATGATACATTCTTGGTCACTTTAATATTGTAATTCCTTTCAAATGAATTGCCTAATGAGACAAATTAATGATATCTACGACTACGTTATAAAGTGGATATATAGCTTACCCTTAGAGGTTAAAAAGTGATATAGCTAGGAAACGCAGTAAGCGTTTAGACCCTTTTCGTTTTAAGGTGTGGTGTTTTTAAAAGTGTTTCAGAATGTCTGAAGTCCTCAGTGAAGCTCAAGAAATTCATGTCTACAACCAATTTTTATAAATAATATGAGAACCGATCTAAGCCTACTTCACACCTTGAGTTGCCTAGAGGGCTTTGCAATTCCAGCTTCTAGATAACGCATAAAATATCGCTAACTCAGCCCCTCTGAGTTCACCTTCACAAGCCCCCAATTTAACCCCTTTCATAAAAATTCTATATGGGCGCCCTCAGTCTCATTTAAATCTTGCACAGATTAATTCTTCTAAAGAATTATTCAAGCCACGTTCAGAAGAGGTAGTAGTAGTTGTGCAGTTGTTTCACATTGGCAAATCATGCTTTACCAGAATATTCCATGTTGAATTCAGGTGTTCAAGTTGGAAATTGGCCTAAGAGAGGATTGCGAATTGCAATAATAGCAACATCCTTAACTACAATAATAGGCCTTTTGATATTTTTTCTGTAATTTATCATGACAAGAAACCGAAGAGAATTAATTAATTATTCAACTTGAATTTTCATTCTCAAACTCCGCAATTTACCATAACGAATTACCAGCGCTGACCAGTGGTGAGAATGCACTGTTCCCCATTAATGTTCAACATGTCGATGAACTGTGAATCACTTTCTCAACGGCGCAGCGTTGGACTGATGAAATAGTCCGTTGCTCGTGCACCGCTCGTTAGCTGGCAGCTGGCACGGTAGCCGGCGGCTTTCGTTCGATTCAATTAATATTTCCTCTCTAAACCGAACTTCGCACTAGAAATCAGTAATTACATTGCAAGTCAAAGCTGTAACACCGACCACTGTTATTCTGGCTACAGCCTCACAAAGTGTAATCATGGCATCCGCGGGAAAATCTCTGTCTATCTGACACACATAACAACCTGGTGTGAACATTTGTTCAGACTATATCACAATAACTTGATTAAAAACTTTATTTATTTTTTCTCGTTTGAATCTATAAATCTGTATGGAAAATTGAGCGAGTTTGTTTCAAATTTTAGTCGAAAGAGTTTATACGAAATTATTATAATTATGATGATTATTATTGCAGAGTGGTTCTATCTTGGGTGGTTTGTATAGGAATATTTTTTGTCACTTCGAAAGGCGATTTTCTCAACTTGGTGTGCAGGCAATAATTATATGGCGTATGCTGCATGTATTACTCACATGAATACCGAAAGGTGTACGGGGTACTATATTACAATTGCGATATTTCAACTTAATATTAATTGCTAAATCAATGTACATGGTGATAAGTTACGAATTCTCATTTTAATTCTATCAATTACACTAAGAATTTCAGAGTTATGAATAGAATTAAAAAATTGAAATGAGTATCCATAATTTATTAGCCTACCATCAGTACATTTAGTATGGCATTGCAATTTTCACTAGACCAGGCTTGGATATAACATCAGTATCAATCACAGACAAAGAAATACTTTCAGTGTGTGCCTCAATATGTGTATAACCTCGTAGTGTATAAACCTCCTAATGCAGATTTCAGGTTCATAGAGTCTGCCAACTTTGATTACAGATCATATAAGTTATTTGAAATTGAGCCTCAGTAAAACTAAATGCATGACTTTCAGTCCAACAAAAAAAGGAGATCTAGATTCTGACAGGGTTTGTTTGAACAATGATTGTAACAATTATATATTCATGTGACTCTTGCAATGAGACTATTGACTGTGTGAATAATTATAAATACCTGGGTATTCTTGTAGACAAGCATTTGCGATGGTCAGATCATATAAGTTATTTGTGTAAAAAATTGAGGGTTGTCAACTTAAAAATGTATATGCTTAGGAGTATTGTAAGTCAGAATCTACTTAAGGCTGTCTATTTTGCTTTGTTTCAATCTTTAGTTCAATATGGTAATTGTATTTGGGGAGGTACTTTTGATACTACTTTGAAACCATTATTTATTTTACAAAAATTAGCCTTAAAAAATCTCATGAAGTACCCTAGAGACTACTCAAGTACCACATTGTTTTTAAATGCTGATATGTTGACTATAAGACAATTATTCATTTTAAAAGCCCTGAAAAACCATGTGTTTAAAATAAAGAATTCACAAAATCTCCATAGAGGTTCTGTTGTTACCAGACATCTGACCCAAAACCTCATTCCCATAGAAAGAATGGATAGCACTTCATATCGAAGGAGCATATCGTATATAAAAAACAGATTGTTCAATACAATACTTAGGGATATTTCCATTCAATTTATGAATGACCTGGTTTAATTTTGCTATGTTTGTAGTCCTATATTCTATGATAATATTCTATGATAATTGCATCACTTAGATTGTCATTACTGTAGTTAATATCATACAAATGAGATCATTGTACATAATTCTTTGCACTATAAAAATAGTATTTTCTACTACTGTATATATAACTACTGTATTATTATCACTACTGTATTGTTCACTACTGTATATATCTATGTGATGTTGATAATTTTGATTTTAACCATTCATATGAAAATTTGTAGATTTACATGAATAAAGAAATATAATCTAATCTAATCTACCAATTTCTATCCTTTTACTTCTTATCATCTCTTTTCCACTTGTTCCTATTATTTCCATTCGTTCCTCTTTTCTTCTTTTTCCCCTTCTTCTTCTTCTTCTTTTTCTTCTTCTTCTTCTTCTTCTTCTTCTTCTCCTTTTTCCCCTTCTTCTTTTTCTTCTCTCTCTTTTCTTTCCTTTTCTTTTTCTCCTTCTTCATCTGTGTTTGGGGGGGGGGAAATTTCCCCTCCCACCCCCGTGGATCCGCCACTGATTATTTTTATTCAGTTTTTGTGCAATAAACGATTTGATTTGATTTGAGATGTACAAATTTCGTTCTGAGTGATCATAACTGCCACAGCATAGCCTACACAGAAACAGATGCTAATAGCAAAAATCTGGAAGAATAGGCAGAAAAAATGAATTTCAGCTCATCCATGACCTAAAATTACCAGGCTCTTTCAATAGATGGAGGAGAGGTTATAATCTAGACAATATTTTTGTTTCCAACCAAGTAGCTTCACAATGCCACAAAATCATGGAGAATAATAATGTAAATCAATCTCCCATACCCAACACAGACCATTGCTGAAGCTGCAGTTAATCCAGAGCAGGTGCCTATGAGGTTTAACTTCAAGAAGGCCAACTGGGGAAGTTTTACAGAAAACCTGGACAAAAAATCTTTAGGATTGAACTTTTGCCTCAGAACTATGACTTTTTATCTCACTGGTTCAGGAAATATCTAGAAAGACTATACCCAGAGGTTGCAGAACTCAATATACTTCTGGACTCACAGAGGATATAAAGTCACTACTTGCTCATTAACAGGAACTTTTTGTTGGAGACTCTTTTGGTGATAGAACCATACAAGCTGGAGTCCAGTTTATGGCAGCTATAAATGAAAATCATAAAACCAGATGGTGCAAATTGGTTGAGAGTCTTGACCTGAAAAGAAATAGTGGACAGCCTTGGAAGCTTCTTAAGAATCTTAGTTGTGTCAGAAAAAATCAGAAACCATTTTCACAGGTGTAAATGCAGATCAGGTGGCCACTCACATGAACCACTCCATGAACCATGAACCATGAATCATGAACCACTCCATTGCTCTATAACTGATGAAAATTAATATCTGAGAGAGCTATTCTCTCTTGATGGGTTGAACTTGGTCATTGATGGTATGAAGTTCAATAAAGCTGCTGGAGTGGATGACTTGAGAGCAGAACAGATAAAATGATTTGGCTTACCAACTGGAAGTGGCTATTCAATATGATGGACACATGTATGTGTCAACACAATGTATATCCCTAATATGAGGAGAAAAGCATGTGTTGTTGCACTGCTGAAACCTGGAAAAGACCTCAAAGATTAAAAAAAAATTATTGTTCAGTATCATTATTGTGTCATTCCTTCAAGATGCTGGAGCGCCTGATTCTCAACAGGATAAATAAAATCTTGGATCAAAATTTCATAAAAGAGCAGGTTGATTTTAGCCAGGGTAGATGATGCTGAAGTCAGATTCTGAACCTTACACAGCATATTGAGGATGGGTTTGAGAAAAAATAACAGGTGTTGCCTTCATTGATCTGTCAGCTGCCTATGCCACTGTCAACCACCAAAAACTCCTACAAAAGATTCATGCCATGACAACTCACTCAGTTAATTGGTACTTTTTTTGCAAAATAAGAGATTTTATGTCTGCTTAAATGGAAAGAAAACTGGGTGGAGGATTCAGAAAAATGATCTACCTCAGGGAACTATTGTTGCCCCAATCCTGTTTAATATTTATTCAAACGACCATCCTAGGCCTGAGAGTACATGCTCATTCATATATGCTGATGATAGTGCTGTAGCAGCCCAGGGCAGAGCTGCTAACAGCAGAGCAGGGTAGAACAGAAATTGGGACAAACTTTAGAAACTCTATCTATTACCAAGCAAACTAGTTGAAGGCAAATCCCACAAAAACACAAATTTCTGCTTCCCATCTAAATAATAGAGCAGCTAAAAGGAAATTGGAGTTGACATGACAAGGAAAGGAGCTTGAGCATTGCCTGTCACCCAAGTATGTGGATGGCTGTTTAGATCACACATTGTCCTTTAAAGAACACTGCTAGGCTACAAATAATAAAGTGACAACCAGAAATGGTATAATTAGGATGCTAACAATTGTGTCATGGGGTGCCAACCTAGACACCCTGTGATCATCAGTCCCAGCACTGAGCAGATCAGCTGTAGAGTATGCAACACCAGTGTGGGACAGATCTGTTCACACAAAAAAGGTGGATGCTGCCTTAAATGATATGACAAGAATTGTTGCTGGGTGTCTGAAGCCTACTCCAGTCCAGGAGCTATATCTACTGATAGGAATTGCCCCTCCTTGCAGGAAGTTGCTGCAGATTCAGAATGTAGCAAACAGAAGAATGATGAACGTCATCCTCTTTATGGACATCAACTAGGCTAGGCAACTAAGATCCAGAGAGAGTTTTCTGTCCCAAACACATGCCCTGGAATGCTCAAAAGAAATGACTCACACAGAGAAATGGAGAAATAAGGTAGCTGATACAATAAAAAGAAAAATTGATGGCAGGGAGTAATCTTCCATTCACTTTTTGGAGAACTCTGAACAGATTAAGAGGGGGCATGCCAAGGTACAAGACGAACTTGAGAAAGTGGAGTTGCCTACCTGAAAGCGAAAATTTACTGTGTGATTCTGGGGAAATACTATCGATATATAAGAACACTTATATTATTAAGATAATATCTTATATATCAATGGGAAATACATGACCCTGATCACTTGCTCTTCTGTTCCCAGCTTGATGTACTCTCTAATATTTTAACAGTAAATGACAAGGCTGTTTCAGCTGCTAATTTTAGGAAACTTTTGATATGAAAACCTCTGGACACGGAATAATAATAATAAAGCCTACCATATACATTTGAATAGTTTTATCACAAATCTAGAATGACCTTTCGATGGTTCTGAAAAATTCCATACTCTCCACTTGAGGTAAAATGAAGTAGTCAGTCTTTTTTTCTCTAGAAATAATGAATTATTAAAATGTTAGTTTCTTTCAGACTATTATTTAAAAAAATTGTAATAAATTGATAAATCCAATTATTCCAGCAATTTATCAAACCAAGTACATAAATATCACTCAAACAACTCGGAAGTAAACTCAAATTTATTCTCAATCCATTTTATGGTATTTTCCCTTAAAGAAGAAAACATCAAATCAACATGAGGTACAATACATTGAAAATTGATCAAATTTCGTTTGAATAATTCATTTTTACAAATAAAACAAAGCAATAATGTTACATAACATAGTTAAATGTGATTATCGCCGTAATAAATTTGGTGTTTGCTTGCTCTAATAGAAATCTTCTTCCATAGTAATCAAAAAATATATACAAAAACTCTCCCGTGCACCTAATATGAGTCCGTGGTTTTCCTTGGTTAAATAAATTAACGAATAGTAGACATAAGTATAATCAAGCCTATACTTTCAATTTGTTTCTTATAACCAAATCTTTTGGATTTACACCTCAATATATTGACTGTAGGAAGATAAATCAAGATTATTTACAATTCTGAAAACCACGTAACAAAGAACCGTCTTTCAGTAGAAAGACGCTAATAAACAGGAATAGTGAAGAGGCAAGTGAAGTCTTGGAAGCTTGGTTTGGTGGTGAGTTGTCAAGTGCTCTCAAACAAACTCTCAAGTGCGTGATCCCTTTTTTAGCTAACGCTGCAATGTTGACTGACGTCGAATGGCCAACTTATATGATGTTTTACTCTCACATTTATCAAACTTATTTGTTGACTTTGGTGATATTCACTCCCAAACATCCACAATTTTGAAAAAAATGTTGGTTTCCTAAATAGCTTCCATTGCATTTTAACTAAATCGAATTCTATTCGAGTTCTCTATATTATAATGCTATTTTTATTATTCCATTTGACGATTTATGACAAACTACCCATTTACACGTTGCGCGAAGTTATTAATTTGAATTGTTAGCTCTCATGCTCGAATCAATCAAAATACTATGGACCAGTACCACTGAATGAAGATTGATCAATATTAATAATTCTATAAATCAGGATTATGTCCTAGAACTGGAAGAAATTCACATTTCACCACTCTCCTTGTGTTTTGTAGCTATAACGTGGTTTTTATACTCCTTATTAATGCTGAAGTAATACTAATTGAGAGCATAATTATTAGAAAAATCAAAATATATAGTACATAAAATATTTTCTTGATTCTTGGGTGTAGTAGTAAATAATGTTTGTGAGTTCGCATATGATTGTAAGCCTTGAATCACTCATTTGAGCTCTGAACACAATTAAAATGTGCTTTGATCATGAGAGTTTTCATTATTAATCTTGATTTAGGAAGTTCCTAAGCAAATCACTCTTAATTCGGCCTACTTCGATTAATAAATGTTTTATTTCAACAAATTAGGCTACTCCACATTCATCCAAATTTTTCTTCAACAAATCCACCTACAACAAATGTTTCTACTTCCCAGCTGAGTTCCAAAGCTTCCCAGCTTGGGCCTTGCTGGACCTAAAATGGTGGTAGTTTAGAGTGGAAAATTAGAAAATGACTTGAAATTTCGCTGATTTCAAACTGTTTTTGCCGTATCAGAGAACCTGGCCTTTTTCGAACCCAAATTTCCATAATTTTGCAGGAACATTAAGCATCAATTTATGTCAATTACATATTTTGATACTTTCAGCTTTGTTAATCGACACTTGTTCATCAGCAATAAAAATGAAAATTGTCAAAGCTCCTAAAGACATATGAAGTAGCCTTGTACTCAACCTTACTATCCTAGGTTATAGAAAATCATTCCTTGTTGCCAACTCTTTTCCCATGGGAAGAACTAACTAAGACTGACTCTGTCAATGTCGGGATATTCAATGCATCAGGGCTCTAGTACTGTAAGTCCGTAACACATCATGACTGAATCCTGCCTTCCAAACCGACCTTGTGAGATTAAACCACCGTTCTTGGTTGAAATAAAATATCATATCATTTCAAGTAGTGACGTAAGGCTAATGCTGAGGTCATTTGAATTCTAAGTATCATACTATTGAATGAGTTAATTATTATATCTATGGATTTCAAACAACATTAGGCTGAGGTAGAAAACGTTTATGGAAATTCACTCATTATTATGTTCAGTAAATTCTTTTATGAAGCATCGTGTCTTCTATGACTTTTTGAACTCAGCCAGTCAGCTCCTGTTATATTCGTCTGTACTAATAACGATAGCTTCGAGAGTTTTCTCCTTGACCTATGAATGATGTCGTGCCTCATGCCTTACTTGCCTAATAATGTTAACAATCTGTCTGCTTATTATATTCCTTTCTCTTTCAGTACTGCAATGTTGCTATTAATAACACCTATAACAGGACTGTGTGCAAGTTGATAGGGACTAACTTCTAACTTATACAGTTTTTAAACATATATGTAAATATCACTATTCCCTATCTATCGACGACAAATTGACATCTTTTATAAGAGAAAGCTCGATCTGTCTTGGAAAGATTTGTGGTTTCTATAACGTCTTTTAGTCAAGATATTCCATCTTTTTATGATAATTATAATTTATAATTAAATACTAGTAGACTCAGTTTTAGCATGTAAGAAATTCTTGAACCAGCTGTGTCAGTAACAGTGTTAGAATAGCCACCTACTTTTTTTAAATGGGCTAAATTCCCCGATGCTCTACTTCATTTTTTATGAATGAATTTTTATTGAGAAAGAATAATGATTGAAATCTTGTATTGATTACCTCTTAACATGAGAGCTTCTCTACCGTTTAAGTTTACGCTTTTTATTTTAAAGCTTCTTTTCAATCCGTCTAAAGCCGTCTCAACACCAACAGCTGATGTTCTATCAACTAGTTTTTCTTTCAAATACTGTACTTACGTCTAACCATTGCTAAACAATCCACGATAGGAAATGAATGATTTTCTAATGCTCAAAGCTTCAAACGATCATCAGTTCAATAGGAATTCCAAAGTATCAAATCGAACAAGATGTTAGTGAAAGAGTTTTATCAGAATTATCAATAATTTTGAATATTGAGGAAAAATGAACGTTTTATTTCGTGCTGAAGCCATTTGCTAGTTCGTTGCTCAAGATTTTCGGCTTCTCTGTAGTTCATCGGAAATAGTAAAAAAGCAACAAGTGAAGGTCGAGCAAATTATATTATTTCAACTGAAATTGGAATAAATCTGGATTCTGATTGAAACGTGCACTGCAACAGATATCAACAACACTAATTCAACAGTAGCCTTGATAGCCAAATAGTAATCTGAGGTTTTGTTCAATTTTGAGATCGTTGGATGATCTAATGACACTGTGCCAATTCTTTCTCCGCTTCATGATAGATGAGGCACCAACGTGGAGAAAATACTATGACTGAGGGTCTAGATTGCGTCAGCAACATTTTTTAAGAAGACAATAAACTTGCTGGTAGCCATGTGACTTTTCATGAGCAATAAAGGAACAAAATTAATATACAATTAATAAAACAGCCAGTTTTAGAAAATGTGTGCTACGTATGTGCTTTGGTCGGAATTAACTCAGTGATTTAACAATTTATGACATAATTAATTTGTTCCTTGTAGTTGTCTGCAACATACAGATGGTCGCAGTTTCGATTCTCGTTCCAATCGGGTATTTTCGTAGCACCTTATTATCCACGCATAAGTCTCAAATTCAAGTTTCATTAAAATATTGCGAAAATTTAATATTATAATTAAAAATGATCACTGTATATTAAAAATTTAGTTGAACACTATTAATGAAAGCCAACAATTACTGTGATGTTTTCCATGACGAAATAATAAATTGATGAAAAATCTAATATCAAAATGAATTTCTATTTAAATTACGATTTTTACTCACTTATACTGGATATACTGGAGGGATGCATTTTACTTCTAAAGAGAAGCTTCATCAGCCTCTCTTTCATGTATGTTGTTTGTACTTTTTTCTGAATAGTTTTGGCAGCTTTGTTAGGCTGATAAAGCTTCTCTTTAGTAGTGAAATGCGCGAGTGAGATGCTCCAGTATAAGTGAGTAAAAATCATAATTTAAATAAAAATAGGCCTACAGTGTCAGTTTTAATAAGATTGTTGAACAATTGCCCTGACTTATAAATACTTACTCTCTGACTCTTATAAATCAAGAACCGCGTTAAAAAATGCAGAAACTTTTTCCCCAAAAATGGCTGATTTTATAAAATTAAATATAAGCCATAAACATGAAGACGTGAATTGACCTGTAGCAGCTGTAGCCATGACAACAACACAGATCGACAAATAAAATAAGAGTGGTGGCTTGATTAATGGTTTTCTTTAAATCCTTTAGGTCCACATGGTCCAAGCTAAGCGAGTATGGGTATAGCGAGTATAAGTTCGCTAGTACCTATTTTGAAAAAAATTGAATTGAAAAATAAAAACGTTTTCATTGAGCAACCTGCTTGTTGCATTGTTGTGTATAAAACGTTCTTACTACATCACGGGCCAAAAGTGATAACAATATTGTTACTGAAATTCTAAAATATCAGATGTCAAATTGCTGGATTACATTATAAAAATTCTTTCCCATGATGGCCATTACCTTAATAGGGATTGCACTATTTTAGTTCAACCATTACGTTAAATCATTTTATTCGCATATGGAAGGTTGGTAGTGGACAATGAAGATCAATGGCTGTTTTGTTCAATTTATTGAACAGAAATGAAGGATATGGAATTGACTGTCCATAAAAGTCTGCGCATTCCATGATTTTATCTATGTACGAGTGTACGTAAGTTAAAATTGACTTATACTGTCGACTATGCTATTTTTCTTGAACTTATGACTATTATATATTTTTCATTTATTATTAATTTATTTCTATATTGTAATAACTATTATTATAATAAATACACAGATCATGAATTTTTCTCTATAATGCAGCTGCTTATTGTATTTTTGATTTTTCCTTATGTATCCAAATCTTATTTAGAAAAATACCTTCCTGCAACTCATCTTCTCATGCATTAAGAAGTGAATTAGGCCTATTTTCTATTGAGTTTCCAATTCAATTTCATTAGTTTAACTAGGGATCAATATTTTTTTTAAATTAATGCATTAAAGACTGGATTAGGCCTAGATTCTGGTGAGTCTCCTATTTTCCATAGAATTTTTACAGTACTGTCATTGAAGAAACCTCACTCTAGCTTGCAGTTTTACAAAATGTTTTATGGTGATGAGAAATGAGTGCCTAGAATGAGACAACATTCAAGAAATTGTAGAAAGGCAGTATTTATGAATCGTATGGAAGTGAAATTAAATTTTGCTGGAAACATTCTCCAGTTCCGGTGGGTGTGCTGTGAAGGAAGCTATCCATTTCATTTAAATTTTTTGCCACGATCTAATGACCTGGTTTACACTGCAGCCATCAGGCGTGAGTAAGTTACTGCGTGGTGTGGGCTTGCACATAGGAAAGTCAGTCGCCAAACAATAATTACAAGAGGAGAGCACTCAGTATGGGAAAGCCGAAGTCGGTTTGTTAACCTTGGCCAAGAGAGTTGTACGGCTTTCTATGAGTCCAATCGAGCAAGAAACTTTATTCGCCAAAGCGCCACTTTTAATTACTAGTATATATCTATGGTGCCCGGTATAAAGGGCTTAAGTCAAAACATTCGATTTTTGGATTATAAGTCTAAAATAAAAAGAAAAAAATTCTCTTTCGAATGGTATAAGGGGCTTAAGTCTACTGGTTCTTTGAAAAGAGCAGTGGATCTTGGTTTAAAGGTCTTAAGTCAAATTTTCAGCATTATTTCTGGTATAAGAGGCTTTAGTCAACCTATGCCTTTCTTACCATATTAATCTTATTATTTAGTTTTGTAAAAATGGCTTTAGTCAACTTATGCCTTTTTGACCACAGCATGATGTACAAAGTATTTGGTACAAAGGGCATAAGTGAAATCCTCTCCACGGTGACAAGTGAAATATCGTAGTTCACACTTTTGTTCACAGATGTAGCTAGTGCACTCACCATATGAGTGCCCCTAACAATAACAAACATATGATTTCTGCTTACATTGGCGCCAAAATAATATTATACCGGTAACCTAAAAGCAAGAAAGTTTGTTAGCTGGCTTTTATACTGTTAACTGTTTGTTATATTAGTATTGTTCTACGTGGTTTTATTGAGTCTTCTGTTGTATTGTGTCTAAAATGACTAGTAGAGGTCGCATTTTGTGTGATCTAGCGAAGATCCAGCATAATAATGAGAATCTCACAGAAATTTTATTGAATGTACCTTCCAGCAGTACAAATTCTATTTCTAACCGAACTAGACGTTTGTGCAGACAATTTACAAAATACAGCCAGGTAAGATTCATGCACTCAATTAATATTATTCACTTTTCAATACCAAACTATTTGCTTATTATTCTCTTTGCTGTATTGCTTTTGATTATGTTTGATTGCATACAAGTAGAGCTAGTTGAAATATTCTCATAACCTCTACAAACCTCGAACTGACAGTATAGAATGGACTATTTATTTATAGATACATTATAAATGCAGGATTTCCTTATTCCTGTCAATTCATCTATCAATTCGAAATTATTCTAATTCAAACAACATAAAACATTTGAGATATTTGAATTATTCACTGATATTTTTAACTCAGTCATCATAACTGGGCCTATCTAATGTGAGTAACAGCTATTGTGAATGAATGGTACTTTCTTATCATTCATATGATTAGCTGCATTAGTTTCAAGATTGTGCTAACACCATTTTAAATCATTATTTTCAGGATTCTGAATCAGAACCTGATGATTCTGATAAAGATAAGAACTGGAATCCAAGTGTATCTTCAAATGAGGACGATGATGATGAAATTTGCATAGAAAATGTCATGGATGATGCTCCATTGAGCCCTGATTTAATTGAGTGCTCCCAAGATGGGACTCAAAAATTAAATTATACATATTTGAAGAAATCAAAAAATCTAGAAAAACCAACAGCAGAACATTCAAAAAATTCGGTAAGCTTATCATTATTATTATATTCTTCAAATCAAGCTTTATTCTTCAACAATTCCTCAGTACTATGTTTTAAATTTGTATGAACCTTTGAAAAAGTGTGTCATGTGTTGTCAATAAAGGCTCAAAAATGTTCAAAAATGAATGATGATGAAATTTGCATAGAAAATGTCATGGATGATGCTCCATTGAGCCCTGATTTAATTGAGTGCTCCCAAGATGGGACTCAAAAATTAAATTATACATATTTGAAGAAATCAAAAAATCTAGAAAAACCAACAGCAGAACATTCAAAAAATTCGGTAAGCTTATCATTATTATTATATTCTTCAAATCAAGCTTTATTCTTCAACAATTCCTCAGTACTATGTTTTAAATTTGTATGAACCTTTGAAAAAGTGTGTCATGTGTTGTCAATAAAGGCTCAAAAATGTTCAAAAATGAATGATTTTGAGTATGAATGGATTTTTTAATATCAGAGATAAATTTCTGAAAGAACATTTTCTAATTTTACTGAAACTTATGGAGATAATTCAAAGGGAAAAGTTATATAAGGCATACTACTGACAACATTTTTCATTAAACTTAACAATTTTATGTCATGAAGATTTCTGAGTGCTGTAGCAAATGAATTTTATTCAATGTTTTCAACAAAACCAATGTTCAATATTAATAATTTTTATTTTGATTAATATTTATTATGAAAACCCTGATATCAATAATTTATTTCTACATTCAATAATCTTCACATTCCATTTCAGACAACTGACGAATTATTGA
Source organism: Conomelus anceps (assembly GCA_948455865.1). NCBI lineage: Eukaryota > Metazoa > Arthropoda > Insecta > Hemiptera > Delphacidae > Conomelus > Conomelus anceps. The sequence goes on along the minus strand of OX418217.1, from coordinate 69,943,438 downwards.
TGGATCCAAATAAAAATGTAGATGACATAAACACCAATGCCAATGATATCAATGACCATGAAGAAAAGAAAATAGGTTGGTTGGACTTTCAGATTTTATAAGTGCATTTTTCTATATTCCATGCTTCTTGGAAACTTCTCAAGTACTATCATTGAACAAATAAACTGTCATTAATGCGATGATGTCATTTTACAGTGGATAAATTCAATTGGATTTTTGTGCAACTGGCTGTTATAATACAAAGCTACTCCAACATTCAAAGCTAATAAGATTTCCATGTTGTTGTTAATCCTTCGGTGATTTGTTGTTTTATAAAATAAATTCAATTTTCTTGTCAAACTGGTTAGATACAATAATTATAACTCACTTGTGTGTTTTTGATTGTTTCAGATTTAAATGAAGTAACTGAAGCAAACTCATCACCTGTTCGACCTGATCCTGATGCTGATCTACTTGATATTTTGGAATTTGATGACAGTGACATTGACAAAACCAACAACTACAATCCCGAATTATTGGAAAGTGATAGCATCAGTGACACTACTGAAGATGGGTCTCACATTAAGAAAAGGAAAGTTGAAGAGAAAAAGTGGAGCAGAAGAATTCGCAATGAAAGGAAAAGAAAAATGCACACTGGGGAAGCATACAAGACTGCTAGTGGAAAAACCATCAAACACAGACAACTAGTTCCATTGAAAATGTGTAGAAACCAGTGCAGTGAATTTTTGGTTAATGATGTAAGATCTTCTATTTTCAATGAATATTGGCAGCAGGGAACTCATGACAAAAGAGCTGCATACATAGCTGCGCATGTGGAGTCAAAAACCAGTGATGTTACTCGTAAAAGGAAACCTGAGAGCCTTAAAAAAAGGCAATTCACTCATCAATATTTTTTTCAAATTCGAGGTGCTAGGTATAATACCTGCAAGGACTGCTTCCTAAAAACTTTGGATGAAAAAGAAAAATTTGTTAGGTATGTTGTACAAAAAAAATTACTAAGCACATCAGGTATTATAGAATCTGACCAACGTGGAAAATTTCCAACTGCTAATAAAAAAAAAGAAGAAGAACTTGATGAAGTAAAGCCTATCATTTCCTAGTTTTGAGAGTCATTATACTAGAAGGATAAATGATAAAAAATATCTGCCTCCACATCTAAATTTACGGTCTATGTATGAACTGTACTGCAAAATCAATAACAAACCTGTTTCACGTAACATTTACGAGGCTGAATTTCATAAACTGAATCTGTCTTTTAAGAAGCCAAAGGCTGATACCTGTCACAAATGTGATGTACTGAACTTGAAGATAAAATTAGCAAATGAACCTTCAAATAAGGAAGATGAATACAAAGCAAAGGAGGAACTGAAACTTCATCATGAAGAAGCTGACTTGGCATATGAAGCAAAGCGTCATGACAAAGAAGCAGCAAAAAATGACACATCAAAACGTTGCTACACATTTGACTTGCAGCAGTGTTTACCAACACCATTTTTGTCATCATCAGTATCATTTTACAAACGTCAATTGTGGACTTTTAATTTAACAATACATGATTGTGCTAATGGTAAGTCTGTGAATTACATGTGGCATGAGGCTGCTGCTGGTAGAGGGGCTAATGAAGTAGCTTCGTGCTTGTATCACCATCTCAAGGCACTCCCTGAAAATGTGACCAAAGTTGTGTTTTATTCTGACACATGTGGTGGACAGAATAAAAACAGTCATGTCTGTGCTATGTTTTTGAAGGCAATGGCTGATTTCCCACACTTTTCAGTAATTCATCATAAGTTTCTTGTACCTGGCCACACACATATGGAGTGCGATGTTGACCATGCACTTATTGAAAAACAAAAAAAAAAAACTTGCTATACCAATTTATCATCCACACGATTGGTATTAACTAGTACGATCAACTGGTAAAAAGCAACAATTTAGTGTGTATGAAATGACTGAGAATGACTTTCTTGACTTTGCTGGTCTTCTAAAAAATACGTTAGTGAATAGGGAAAAAACACAGCAGGTGATGCGTTCAAATTTCATGATGTTCAGTGGCTATGCTACAAAAAAGATGAAGGCATAATCCATTATAAAAAACGATTGCAAGATGTTGGCTTTTTGCAAGTTAGCTTCCTCCGGCGTGGCAAAAATAATTTAAAATTTGCACCAATATCTAATAGATATTCAGGACCAGTGCCAATCTCGGATGAGAAGAAAAAAGACTTACAAGACCTACTGTCCTTAATTCCAACAACATTTCATCAATTCTATAAGAATTTGAAGACCTCTGCAGATGTTAGTGATGTGGATCCTGATCTATTTGAAGAAGACATAGACTAAAATAATAAAAATGATAATAATCTTTATTTCCATCCAGAAAATAATTATTCCTTATTCCATTAAATAAATAAAATACTTCAAATTATAGTACATTCCTTTTTCAATTTTTTTGGAAATTAAATGGCCACATAATGCCATAGTGCAAAACTGCCAATAATTTTATTAGGCGATTATTAGTATTTTTATTTTTATTCTTTTCAAATAAAAGATAATAATTCGTTTGTTTGAATATTTTTCAGTATGATTGTTCAAATTAATTTGTTCAATAGAACTATTTTTTGTGCATGCAACCATTTTTTATGATTTAATACTTCTGGTCAAAAAGGCTTAAGTCAGCAGTAATATGGTACAAAGGGCACAAGTCCGTAACCTAGCAACCTAAATATTGCATAACATCCTACAATGGTGTCTTTGTAGAAATTATTTCTATTCATATTGTACCTTAATTATAGTACTATAGGATTAACTAATTCCAAATACTTCAAATTATCACAGTTTTTTTGCAAATATTTTCAAAATTTGTTTTTGCTACTGTGAAAAATTGGGATTTTTGACTTAAGCCCTTCATACCTGGCACCATAGATATATTATCGTGATAGCAGATCTGTATCTCACTCACATCCTTCTGGGTGAAACGGCTGATTTCACAGTACCTAGTGGACGGTGTAACGAACGTTTTCTCCACTTTCTGTATAAACTCTTCTTTTAAGCAAATGGTTTGAAATTTGTGTGCTAGTGCTCAACATTTAGTGAGAATTAGAAGATTAAGAGAAGTGAGAGATTCTTGTTAGTTATAACTTAATTCATTGACAGATCCACAAGACCCTCTGAATTCATTGATAGAGAAGGAGAGTATATTATCAAATGTAAAATTCGTTCAAGAACAATCTTTATCAGAATTAATTTAAAAAAATTAAAACCATCTTGGAATATGCAACTTCTAGTGATTTATTTCTTGTATATTACAACTTTGAAATCTGATATCTACAATTATTTATAATAATTTCACAATTTCGGGAGTTTATTATTTCAATAAATGAATAAGATTAATATTTCTTCACTATTGAAATTCAATTTTAGAGATTCCTCAAATTGTATTATAATCTGTTAATGTTTTGTGATTGTTTATAGTTCTCCGAATCGATTAAGATTAAAAATAATTGCACAATCTCTTCTATTTTGAAATAAAAACAAAAACCACTATTCCTACTGTCCAAGATTAATTGATTAACTGCTTAATTAATTAAGAGCGGATTTATAACTCAGAGTCTTCTCTAACACTCAACCCTAAAGAGAAGAAAACATAAAACATGTAGGGGTAGTATTTAATCGTTTTATCCAGTGACTAATAATATCTATCATATTTCATTGATTCATAATGAAAAACGCCGTTCCAAATGTTAAATTCTTGTCTCTGTTAAACAGAAGCTATCATTTCACATTTTACACTAATGGCCCTTTTATACAACGCATTGAACGACGGTGCGTGGTTTGGCGCAGCTGGGGAAAATTTTTCTAGCGTCTTTTCCGCGTCACATACTGTCAAATGTGTTCTAGACTAGACGACTAGACGGCCGTCGTACGAGTGCCCTACAACTCATTATTGTGATCCTGACACTGCGTCGTTTGACGCGTTCTATAACCTAAGTGTCGTAACGTCCTAAACCAGCAGTTACTATGAAAATAGCACGACAGGTATAGCAAGCTGCTTTCTTGCGTGAATAGCTAAAACGCCTTTGCTTGATGTAACTTGTCTGAATTAAAGGTTGAATTGGATAGGAATTATTACTAAAGTATTGTGGATTTCATCATAGAACTGGCACCCAATGATGATTTTCTTATAAATGTTCTAATTCCGATACACTACAAGAGCACATACAACGAAGTAGCTAGTCGGAATCTGTGAATAAATAATTATTAATACTCTCAATGTCTTCTTGAAGGCGGTTCCCAGGTCTCAGGTTCAGCTAGAAACTTCACTTTTAAGTTGGTGTTGGAATGTAAAGTGCTCAATCATGAGCATATAGCTAGTGCATTTTCGGTCGAGAACAAAACGGTGGGTCACATGAATACTTTAGTTATTGTTCTCCTGAGCTTTGCAGCTCCTATTATCATAAGACAGTGATTCCTTTTTTCTCACGGCCTCCATTTCACTGTTTTTCTCGCTGATATAAATTCATTATCACCTGATATTATTCTAGTAGGCCATTTTCGCTCACTGTTCATTTTCATTTGGCCATGAAATTGAGAACACAGGAAGAATGCAATGAACTAATGAAGTTAGTCGCTCACAATAGTGAATTGGTCTCAACGATTTCAATAACTAGTTTTCTCACTCCCAACCATTTGGGTCTGGTAAGGAAATGACAAGCCTGGGACGACGATTCAAAGCTCAACTAGATCACTTTTAATTGCATTAGGAGCATTGCGGCTTCATTAAAGGCGATTCTTTTACAATTTTTACATCAATAATTTGTTCAGATAATGTTGATAATTGCAGCATTTTCATCTCAGTCATGAACTCTTGACATTTCAAAAATTTGTAAAATATAGCCCAATCAGTACGGTACTTCGTTTCATTTGATGTAAAACCCTTGCCTAAATTGTGATATATTTGATACATGTGTTATTAAAGTAAGCTGAATGTAAAATACAAAACTATTGGTTTCAAGATTATGGGCAATGAGTTACATATAGTTTGTATTGTGGAAAACACACGGAGTTTGTCTATTGAAACTAGATAAAAAACTAGTTCATTGAGAAGGGTGTAGTTTATCAACGCACATACATTTAATACTGTAGTGGAATAAAGGGTGGAGGTACAGAAGTCAATATCGCGGTATCGGTGATATCCCGGAAGGTATGAATAAGGAAATCAAGAGGGTCATACCCTCTTTGAAAAACTGCTGAACACGTACAGTATTATATTTTTAAGTCCCTTCAAAATAAAATTATCCTTGCTGAGGTTAAAGCAGGAAAACTACTTTTTTAATATTTATGCTCTCCAATTAGGAAATACATGTTTTATTAAACTTAGGTATTCGGGAATAATTATTATGAATTTCAATTTTGGTAGTATAGGTGAGCTTTCAAAATTCTTGGAATTCAGAACAGGGTTTTATCTACCCCCCTCAGTTACCTGGCTCAGGTGCATAATGTATGGGAAACTAATTAATAATTAATAAAACGCGTCCGCCGCGACTCAAAAAAGGTCAGTTCTGCACAGCAAGATAATACATATGAATAATTAATAATTGTTATATTATAGACCATATACAGAATCACCGGCTATTAATAACCTTCCCACATAAAGCATAGAATTAGAGAAAACCTCATTTAAATGTATGCTACTTTCCGACTGCTCTCTAAGGATGTATTTTACATCATCTTGTTTCATCATCATTAGCCTAACTTATTAATGGTTACGGTATATAATTTTTCAGAAATGTTTGGGAGCGTAAATGGGAATGAAATGACTAGGGAATGGAAATACAGTACTACCTATAGCGTATTTTGAAGGATCACGAAGGATACACATTTTGAAGGATCACGAATCCCATTCCTGAATTAAGTTTTCCGCAATCAGTAGCAGTAATAAAATTCGTAGCTGTCAACTTTCATTCTGTTAATTTCATAACTCTCATAATTCAGGAATAGTTTATTATCGCATTCAAGTTTGTGTTTATTTTAATCAAAAAGCTGGAAAAGTTTGATGTTTATTATTTGATTAAATGCGGATTTTGTGAGTCAACTAGTTAGCTTATAGTTTGAGATCGATGTACACCGACACTCGCCAATAGAAGGGAGAAGGGACTGTGTGAAGTGTGGTCGAAGTAGGTCAATCTCGTGTTTCAGGGTCAAACACGATTCAGGCTAGAAACCACAGCACGCCATTTGAGTACAAGCCACACCAATCAGCCGCGCACTCCTTATCAACAAGCAATATTTCAATGGTCCTCTAATTTCCCTCAATCGATTTATAATCATTGAACACCTCCACAACTCCATAATAATAAATAGTACTTGAATAATGAATGTATGGTACGTTATTATTTTACAATCCACTAATGTACACATCATTACTATATTGTCCTCTCATTTAAACTGCGTAAATAAATTGTCTCTCCTGATTTGAAATACTGTGCCATGAACCATGACAGTCTAACAGTCATGCGTCAAATAGAAACTAATAGGCTAATTTTAGTACAGTAGGCTATATTTTACGCTGTCCGTACACAGATTTTTCTGTGCTGAGGATTGGTCAAAGCAAATGCACGCTTACTAATAACTGTGACATTTCATATAAAAAAGCCAAAGAAATCAATAATCTAAACAGATTTACATTGGTAAAGAATAAGTTCTAATAAGTTCTACTTTGAGTAGGAGGAAGGAGTCCTAGTAATATTGATTCTCAAACATGACTCATCTCAATATTTGCTTCATATCGGATCATTACTTGATAACTACACAATGTAGAATTACTTCAATTTTTGTGAATGTTTGCGATTTTATCAGGTAGGAGTAGACTTGTGAGACCTACTAAAAATTTTGTGAGGGAAGCGTCCTGGTACTTATTGTAACCACTTGGAAATCGATACCAGAATTAAACTCCAAAATCTGCCATTAGGTAAAAAGTAACTAGTGAGCCCAACGGGCTGAAGAACTCGCTTGCAAACAATTAATTTTTGAAAGGGAAACTCATTTGGAAAGCTTATCGTAGGGATAAGGTATTAACGAAAAACGGTTGCTTTGAAGATACTTGTTTAAAAAATTCACAAGACATATCACTTTGAGTTCAAGTTCATCGTTGCTCTGATACACAGATTTATTTTCCACAAAAAAGACCTATCGTAATCATATACTTGATTGTGTTATGAGTTATAAATAAATAAATAAATACCTATATATCAGCGAAAAGGAATATATTTAGTAGATATATTTACCACATAAAAAACAGCTGTTCATAATTATATCCAAATATCAGGGCAATGAAATTAGTATATCAGATAGAGATTCTATAAAAAACCTGATCACATTTATATTCACCTCCAGCTGATAATAACTCAAAATATATTTTGAAATCTATTGCGAATGCCATCATATGGTAGAATCGTAGAAACAACTATTTTCTATATATAGTGATATATATATATATATATATATATATATATATATATATATATCAATGAAGGGCTTATTTGATTCGCCTCAAAAAGGATGAAGGAGTCGGTTAATTTTATTGGCCAACGAACTTGACCTGTCTAAAGATACCAAGAATCTGTGTTTCAAATTTGAAGTTGATTGATAAAGGCGTTCGAAAGTTATCGTGGAACATACCCACAAACACACAACGCCTCGAGCCTCAAGTAAAAAGGAAGACCTCGCTTCGCTCGTTCAATTATTCTGTTATGGCTGGGAAGAATTAGTATACAGAATGACAGAATCGATTGTAAAGCACTATCCCCTGCTGGTTGCACAAACGTCCTACGGTATCATACCAGTCTACTATCATATTATTCAGTATAAAAGTGAGCCATTATTTGAAATAAAAGTTTTCTGTTATTCGAGCTATGTTAGCTAGATTGCAATACAGTGAACAGTCATCTAAAAATTTCATGTATATGATGTTGAAGATCCATCTTGTTTCCACTAATATATAATAAAAATTAAAAAAAACACTTTTAAGTGGAAATTGTGACTTACGTTATGGCGTGACGGCCGTTTCACTCTGATGTCAAGAGCATCATCAGACGACCCACAGTACACTGCATGAGTTTGATCCTCAAACCCATGCCAAACCAGTGTACTGTGGGTCGTCTGATGATGCTCTTCACAATTATTGACAACAGAGGAAACAACTGTCACGCCATAAAGTGAGTCACAATTTCCACTTGAAAGTGTTTTTTAAAGTTTTATTAGACATTTAACATTCCGAGATCAGCTGAGCATGGAATATAATAATATGTATAGGCTATATTAGTTAAATAATTCATTATAAATTGAATAATGTGAATAAATAATAATAATAATAATATATGATTAAGGGAGTAAGATAGCTTTGAGAATTATTAAATACATTATTGTATTGGGCATTAATATAAGGCTTGATTTAGGTTATGTTGATTTATAACAAGATGGCGCATGTGCGTGAATGATGGTAACACTTTACATTTTATATTAGGTATGTGCTCCAACATTCAAGATATACAAATCATACGAATGCTAGCATGTATAGGTATAATCATAAATGCTGTCACATAGGAGCTTAGTATGAAAGTGGAACGAATGATGAGCCATCATAATGATGGGACGTTTGTGCAACCGGGGGTCTATCTTTTATAGATCCGCCCTATCTTCAAATCCATTCCTTCGAATCCAATTAGCGGATTTCCAAGAGCACTTACACTAGTAGAAATAAAAAATTTCATTGAGACATATATATCGTCGTTAAAAAAGTATAGATTTATTGAAATTTCTTGAAAAAATTGATTCGAACCACATTTTTTAGGCAGTTTTTAAATATACGAGCCATCATCCGATAGATGAGAATAGTTGTAGTCACAATCAAGGGGGTCCCAGGAGAAGTATGGGGATCAGTCCAATATTGTAACTTTGAACTTCGTTGAGAGACAGATGGGAAGGAGTGGCAATCTCACAAAAAATCATTTGTCATTCCCCCTCCCATTTTTGAGCTGGGGCTGCTCTTGGTCACAATATTATTACTAAACAGAGTTTACAGAATCGATTGTAAAACACAGTATCTTTGTAGACTTGTCTAATCCTCTTCTGCATTCAATTAGTGGGTTAGAGTGAATGTGAATTCTAAATTACAGAATGCCCTCAACTTTTCAAATTACTACCTAATTTTCTTGATTTCTCACATCAAAAAGTGACAATTACAATGACAATGACAAAACTTCTTTATTTCAAAATTATACAGGATACAAAATAAACGTATTGTACTCAAGACATCGAAAGAAAATACAACAATTTCATCAACCATCATCTTTACATGCCACATTCATGGAACATAATAACTTATAATGTACACAATTGAAAGTAGGCTATATGGAAAGTAGCTATAAAATGGAAAAACAAAGGTGTGATGATAGATAATGAAGAGTATGAGTACAATGAGAAATTATATGAAAATGGTCTGCATGGGCTAGTGCCTGTGCGCAGACCAGAGTTACTGATTTATTATAATTTTATAATTTAACGAAAGAAGAGTTTCCCCCCCCCCCCTCCAAGTTGATGCATTCAGAGATAAGTCAAAAATTTTACGATTCCTATTCGAATTTAGTGGTAGCTACTTAGTGGATTAAAGTAAAGTAGAACATTATTTATGAGGTATGGTAGTTGTATAATAACTCCATACCAATGTATTATGATGGCTTTAATGGACAAGATGGGTGTTGTAGTTTGTGGTAATTATACTTTATGAATTATCTATTCCTAATTGACCTAGAAATTTCTTAAGTTTTAATTTGAAAGCGGGTTTTGAGATGTTGTGGAATTCTATTTGATGTGGAAAGCGGCAAGTTAAGTTACAATATAGGACATGTGATATATAATATGAATTTGTTTGAGTAAAGGATCTCTGCATGGACATTGCCAGAACACCCGTGTTTAGAGCATATCTTGTATGGTGCATGTGAGTGATGGACCTAAGAATATGCATATTTGAAAATAAATGTATAAGAATGTTTTTAATAAAGAGTTGTCGCAATGTCAGTACCGAAATCTCTGTAAAAAGCATGCCAGTTGGAAAACGGGGACTTTTTTAAAAGCAGCCTTTAAAATGGCCTTCTGAACAATGAAGAGAGGATGAAGTACCGTCCTGTACGCGCCACCCCATGCAACAATGCCAAACTCCAAAAGAGATTGGACATAGGCAAAAGTAGTATGTTTTTGTATGTTCTGGCACAACCTTGACCTTTGACCCCGGAAATGACCTTGAACTTGACCTCTAGGAACCGGATGGACAGAGCTGGCACAGCGTGGGAACCGGAAGTTGTCTTGAAATGGTTACCAATCCTGGCACAGCGTGTGAACCACTTATCTAATGTCCATCCTGTGTGAATCAATTATCTATTGTCCATCCTGTCCAATTAATTAATTTTCTTGAACCGGATGGGGGAGCTGGGACAGCGTGGGAACCTGTATGACAGATCTGACCCCGGAAGTTGTCTTGAAATTGGTACCAATCCTGGGACACCATGTGAGCCACTTATCCAATGTCCATCCTGTGTGAACCAATTATCTGGCAGGATATCATTTTGTCAAAATCAGTGCAATCTTATAATTATTATAATGAGCAGGATGTTAACATCTAGGTGAGGAGCCTGTGAGAGGTTCTCATAGATTAAATAAAAAGATTCCATTTCCACACAAACCATTTATTACCAAATCTTCTTACACAGTCTCTATTGTCATGAAAAGATTTTGACAAAAATCTCTATCTTTAAACAAAGTTTCCATAACCCAATTGTGTAGGATGTTTACAACATTGAGTGCACAAAATGGTGGTATGTCCATGCTTCCTCCTTGTCCATTGTTGCCAGCCAGCTTCATCTTCACAGTCTCCAAAAAGTTGAGTAGGTAATGTTCCAGGCAGTATATTGTAGTAGTCTTCATCAGCTTCTCCAGATTGGGTATCTTGTGAAATAGGTAGGGCGAACTCAGGTCCACATACTCCACATTCTCCATTTGCAGCAATGATGCTAGTAGACTGATCTTCTCATAGCCATGGATGAAGATCTTGATTGGAAATCCTGAATCGTTGTTTTCCCTCAGCCATCGTCCAACTGTGTGACACACAATTTGCATCAAGGATGAATATGAGAGGTGTGTTTGGCCGGCTCCATTGCCCGACCATCTCAGTCCATGTTTAGCTCGATGCAAAGCATTGCTGTCAATCAGTGTGCCCGTATTCAGCACAATGTCCGGGTAGGGTGACTTGAAAAAGTAGTGATGTGTTGTCACATGATGCTCATCATCTCGCTCCAGTATTGCCATCTCCTTGACAATAAACTCATTGTTCAATCCCTCAAAGCCTTGAAAGTCCATCACATAGAGTGGCAGTGGTCCAAAAATGTTGGTAGCTCTGCTCAACGCAATTCCATTAGCATCATCATCATCATCATCATCAGTGGTGGTGTCATCAGTTGAACTTGTAGAAGTATCCTTCATCAACGATTTTTCATGCTGAGTGTAGTAGCCTAGGCAGCAGCAGCCTACAACATCCTTCACCTCCTCCTCCTCCTCCTCATCCTCCTCCAAAAAGCGTAGAACTCTCCTGGACATGATATCTGATTGATGTTTCTCACAACTATGACTATTCTGTTGCTTGTCAACCACCTTTATATCCTCTTCTGCTCTCTCTCTCTCTCTCTCTCTCTAGGCTGATTGAACAAGACCAGTCATTGGCTGATACTCCTTGACCACCTCATGTATCATTAGACAATAGGCATGTGTATTCCCTGGAATGTTCTCACTTGCTTCAAACTCCACTCTGATGTCAATGCTCCCCATCTTGAGTGATTCATTTTGACGTGAACAGTCAATGGGAAACAGTAACACCTTACCATCCCGCACAGCATGTTTCTCAAAAAGTGGGTTGCTTGCTCGAGCATCATCATGATTGTAGACTCCATTGAATGCTGCATACATATTGTACACTTGGTTGTCATCACCATTGATGCTTTCATACGGATAGTACTTGTTGTTCAGGAACACTCGAACATCTTTCATTTTGCACATGTCAAAGTGTGAGCTATTCACAGTAGCTGCTCCTCTTCTTCCAGTCTGCAGTCCAATCACAATGTATCTTGGCTTCTCCAGCTGAGTAGTTGATTTGACAGTCCACGTATGTTTTGTGGTCTGCGGCAAAGATGGGTACTCTTACAGTTCCCAATGTCGGAATGGCATTGTGATGGGCGTGTTGTTTTGCACCAGTCTCAGCAGACGCAATTTAGATTCATCAGACACCTCTACATAGGGCATCCTCCACATCAGTTTTTCAATTATGACCTTGCCTGCTGCATTCAAACAGTCCAAAGTGTTGGCACTACGTCTCAGCACCAGCTCCTGTTTCACATTCAGCATGATCTGTCTATAGTCCTCAGCAAAGCCCAACAGGTATCTAAGTGGCACATTCATGATGTTTGTGTTGGTACCATCAGCATCAAACGTGCCAAACCCTGCCTTGGCATCATACCTGTAGCCGGCTCCATCCATCTTGAGCTGTTCTTCCCGCTCAAAGGTCATGGCATTCTTCATCAGGCTGGTGATGCCAGGGCTACGTATGCTGTCCACTACAACTCCATTGATCTCGTAGCGTATCTCCGAAAACAGGTGGCCAAAGAATCCGGAAACACAAGGTGAGCCTCCCAAGGTTGCATTTAAGGCATTGCTCACCCTGTACTCCATGTGCAGATAGCTCTCCGATGGCAGTGTGTAGATGTCCTGCTGCTGAATTGATATCCGAATCTCATCATTGGCACCAAAGCCTGTAGTATACAGTGCATGAGAATGATATTCATAGCCAGTGATGCTATTGTCTGCCGAAGGGCCACCACTTGTCACATCCAAAACTCCCATTTTTCAGTGCTGTTGTTGTAGTTGTTGTTGTCTTCCTCTTCCTCCTCCTCTTCTCACTTGATAGCCTTTCTTCTGCAGATATTTGATGCTGCTCGATGTTAACTCTACAGAGTTCAATGGTTGAATGACATCTTTCACAAATGGCGTCCTATTAATAGACTCTTCTTCTTGTTCTACCTCCATGGGAGTCGCTGCTTCCACATCCAGTCCTTGATTCCACTTTCCAAATAATAGCACCATCACTTGGGTTGTTGTCGCAAATGTAGAGTAATATTGATCGCTTCAGATCGATTGTTCACCAGACGTCCGTTCTCATCAACAATCTCCAATGTAATGTTACCAATCTGCTTGGTGTCCACTGGTAAATAGATTACATTTTGTGCAGTCACAACCATTTTATACCCTGGATCAACATCTGGGTAAAACTCATAGATCACATGATCCTTGATACCATTTGAGTAGGATCCACTCACAATGTTACACTTTATACGCAGCACATTGGGATGACTGATTTGCACTGTAGTACTGCTTCTAGTCTCAATGTTAGCTTCCACAACTCGGTCGAATCCCAGCAGCTTTCCTATTGAATCAGGTTGTCTGAAATCCAACACAACGTCACATAATACTAAACACTTCAAGGTAGATGGGTCCACAACCATCTGAAACTTGACTCCACGCTTCTTCATCCTTGTTGCCAGCAGGTCGGCAATTGTTTGAAATTCAAAACTGCCTTCTGGTAATACAATCTTTTGCCAAACCTTTACTGGGGCAGATCTGGTTTTCCTGATACAGGGCACAATTTGGTGGTCAGTATCACTATACAAATGCTGAGCAAACACATGTCCTGTAACTTCCTCATGAGTCATTGCATAATCCTCCTTCTCCTCCTCCTCCTCTTCTGCATCATCGATTGTCTCATCAGTCGCCTCTGCTTTTTGACCGCCCACTAGTGGGGCCAGAAAATGTAATGCATTGTTGTAGCCATTCTCAACATTTGGTATAGAGTTACAGCTAGTAAAGCTGATGAGTCCAATTTCCCATTCACCATTGCTTGTATCAAGTGGTGGGTAAAAGTCACTTTTCAATATTGAGGTTTTACCTCCAAAGCAGAGCATCATGGTCTTGACTGCTCAGTGTACTATTACACAATAACCCGATAAGAGTATAGACTATGACCTTTATACTATGTGGGTGGGGAGAAAGGAAAAGAAAAGTGTTGTACAATATATAATGTTATTTATTTTCATCGAGCAAAAATTTTAAACACAAGTGTCCACATATATGAGAGTAGAGATCCTCTTGCTTCTGATCATAGTTGTACTCGATCCTTTTTGCTGGACTCGATCCTCTATGCATGTAGTTGATAAACTCCTGCGGTGGTCTCAGGTTGCCAAAGCCATCAAAGTAGTGGACGATGCCATCCTCCTTCTTCTTCACATAGCACACCCAATGTGTACCAGCTCCATCACTGTTGTCCAGGTTGATGATGCCACACTCTTGATCCAGTGGTCCGTTGACAGGTAGAGCATCTCGCATGAATACTCCTCGAAATTTCTTCAGCTTGAGACGACAGGCGTACTTGTAGAGGTCGGCATCTGTTAGCGCTCGGTCGGGTAGAGCAACAATCATCTTCTGCCGCCACATTGACGGCGACGCACCCCGTTTCCCGTCTTCTGACGCCTCAGATAGAGACCTCCACCACTCCTCCTCCTCCTCCTCCTGGAAACTGCTGTAGTTCTCTTCTTTCTCTGTGCAGCTCTCCTCTTCTTACCAATCCTTTGTCGTTTAGCTCCTCCTCCAAACTTTGCCTTGGCCTTCATAATGTTGGTTACCGCTAATGCTGCAGCTCTCTCTGCCAATCCAGCATCTGAAGATGTTGCCACACTCCAAGCTCGTTCAGCCAAATCTCTGTCTGCTACTGCTCTGCTCCTTGTATCGCTATTCCTCGAATAGGCAATGTCGTGCTGCTTGCAGGCCTGATCAAGTTTGTTGATTCCTGGATCACCTCTTGCCAATCGTTTTTCAAGCTTTGTACCTGGTCCGCAGTACTGGTAGCCACCAGGAAGATGAAGTTCTATGGGCAGTAAGTCTATTGCTTTGTTGACTATTGTACCCGCTGCATTTGTGATTGCTGAAAGGACTCCTCTTCCTTGATACCTCCGCCTCCCTTTGCGTGTAGCCATCTAATGTCAAACAGCTGCCTTGTCATCTGGTTTTATACCCCCCCCCTTAGATGGTTTGGAGATTCCCATAAGCTCCAACATTTTATCCCTCAATTGCTCTTTACTCAAACTGAAGTTTTCAATTGACGTAGTAACATCCAACATGACAGTGAGACACTTTTCAACCACAGCCTTTGAATGCTCATCCATCCTTTTCTCCAAATACTGTTTGTTCACACCATCTGTAGCTTGAATTGGATCTTGCATATCTGTCAGTATTGAATTCTTAAGACTTGTCATTACTTGCAGTGTGTTGGGATCTCTTCTCTTTGGCACCCACAATGAAATCATATCTCTACATGTAATCAGATTCACAGCATCATGATTGCTGCGCGGATTTGCCACATTGATCATACGCCTATGGCGGACATTGACATTCCCCAAAGAATTCATGTTTTGTCCCCATCATTGTAACATTATGCCTTATATAGTGTTTGTGCAACTAGTATACAGGTTTACCAACTATGTAACCACCTTCCTCTAGCTCTTCCAAGATTGAGTTGATTTCATTCTCATGTCCAGTGTTGCCAACTGCTTTAGACTGATCCAACAGCCTCAATCTGTCCACAAGTTCGTTAGGATTATTCCAATAGACATATTCAATCCTGTTGCCATCACTTGCCACCATATTGAAGGGTGCTACCAGTCCTCTTCCAGTTACCTTGACTCCTTTCCCACTCAGTCCTCTTCCAGTTACCTTGACTCCTTTCCCACTGACTGCTTCTCCTCTTATCAGATCTCTGATTGTCCTCTTGTACTTGATATTGTTATAGTTTACAATTCTGCCATCTGGACTATAGTTTTCTCTGTAGACATTGGTAAAGTCCAGAAGTAATTTATAGGCATTCAAGTCGTCCCCCTCCAATTTTCCTTTGTCAGGCATTTTCATGAAAATCAACTCACAAAGGCCTGGTGTAGCTCTAAAAGTCTTTTCAATTTTACCATCTGCAGGATTAGACAGCACAATCTTGTTACCTTTAGGTCCAAAGGTAAGCAGCTTGCTGCCTAGATAGTACAAGTTGTTTATCACTCTTGGTCCAAACGCATCATCAAAGTTAAAGTCCTTGCGCACTGATCGCATAATGTACTCTCCCACTGGTTTCGAAGCCAGATCAGATTGGGCCAGAACATTTTGTACTACATCACTGCTAGTATCGAGCAATTTCTCAACACTAAGGTTTTCCTCATCATCATCATCATCACTCAAAGTCTTGTCTTGTTGCTTCCACAATTGTCGTGCAACACCCAAAGTACTTGTAGCCGGACTTGTACCTTCACCTGTTCCATATGCTTCAAAGAGTGGTGGCTCTTCTCTAATATCCGCCAGTGACCGCTGTGTATGCCTTATCCTTCCTGGATAGGGGGTGCTGCTACTGCTGGCTGGTGTTGTTGGCGGTGTAGGCAATATACGGGGTGTATCCAATAATGGTGCAGTCATTGGAACTAACTGTTGCTGTTGTTGTCGTTGTTGTTGTTGTTGTTGTTGAGCTGGTGGGTGAGAAGATTTGAGTGTTTCAACAATATCGGCAAGTGGATCACTAAGAGGCTTGAAATGTTTTGCATGCTGTTCCTCTGTCAATTCCCTGCCCAGTGTCAGCTCTCTATGCTTCCTCTTGATGTTACGCTTCAGCTTGGCAATCTCCATGATGGTTGGTGCAATCTCCTCCACAGTTTGCTTCTGCTGCTTACTAAAACTCTTCATCTCTCTCTCTCTTTGTCCGTCTCACTTGACATCTAGTGCTAGACTAAGCATAATCACTGTTGTGCTTCAACTAAAAATGTATCGAGACCATTCCTGTAGCGCCCTCTATTCTTGTCTGAGGACTGATCAATTACAAGGAATGCATGCGCAGATGATGACCATACGTTATTGCACATTCTTCTGAATTCTTCAAAGGTCATATCAGCTCCTACGTGATCTCTGTACAAATGTTTCATATTCAGTTCATCTTGTTTAAACATGATTAGAAAATTGGCATTGTCACGTATCAACTGTTTTGGTATACGGCTATAAGTCTGTGCCAGATAAAATGCATCAACGTTACTGTGTCGACCAGTGGTAAAGTAATGTCTAATGGCTTCCTGTTGCTCACAGATCACATCGTCGAAAATTATTATTGAATTGGCAGGCAATTCGTGTGGTGCAGGTATCTCTTCACAGGTGTCATACTCGGTGTAGCTCAGTTCGGGTCCAAGTTCTTCCATAATGGTGTGCAGTAGCTGATATTTCGGTTGAAATGTAGTTTTTGAGAAGAGGTAAATGTTTGAAAATGAGATTCCTTTATGATCAAAAAGCATGTTGAAAAGTAAATTGGTTTTTCCACAGCCTGACGGTCCACATATAATGCATCGCATATGGTTGGGGAACAAAGGCCCATGACGTTTCTTTGCATTCATTTCTGGGTCTGCTAGACCACAGCCTCTCACCACTTGATCAAAGTCAATTATATTAAACTTGTGATTCCTTTGCACAACCTGCTTCATTACACCAAATCTGCTCTATCAATCCAAGAGTCGTGACTGTGATCGTATCCTTTCCAGTGCACCAACAGTTTATTACCTTTCCTCCGCAACACTTTGGCAATTTCAAAAACACTAGGTACTTTGGTTTTCACAATCTCTTCTGCGTAGAATCCTCCTTGCACTG
Source organism: Conomelus anceps (assembly GCA_948455865.1). Lineage (NCBI taxonomy): Eukaryota > Metazoa > Arthropoda > Insecta > Hemiptera > Delphacidae > Conomelus > Conomelus anceps. Next base: position 69,925,630 of record OX418217.1, on the reverse strand, counting down.
GCTGTCCTCTGCAATCTTCCAACTCATATGTTACAGGCACTGTAGGTCGCACACGTGTTACTGTGAACAGTTCATTTGTCCAATTGGGTAGGTAGCCCTTGTCAAATGTCATTTTATACTTGCTTATTCGAACCTTATCACCTGGATCGATCTTTTGGTGAACACCTGGATAGAACCTGTTTTCAGATTTGTCCAACAAGCTCTTTTGATACTCTTGACGTTGCTCACCAAGTCTGGAAAGCAGTAATGTCTCATGCTCCTTTGTAACATCAATCGGTCGCATACCTATTGTCCTATGGATTCTTCCATTATACTCTTTGACAAGTAGTGGGAGAATATCTGTCCAGCGATAGGTTCCATGCTCGGTGAATTTGATCCACATCAAATGTTTAAGTGTTCTGTTGAAACGTTCCACTATTGAGGCCTTTCTTTCTGAGCTAGTTGAATAATGGTTAACACCATACTGTTGCACAAGTTGTTGAAACTTTGAATTGAACCACTCTTTACCATCATCTGTTTGAAGGTTTTTCATTGGATTCCGCTCAAATATAGGATGCATTGCCTTGACAACTGCATCAGCTGACTTGCTCTTTATCGGTATAGCATAAGCATACTTGCTGAGGCAATTGATGATTGTAATAATGTACCTGTAACCTTTGTTCTGACGTGCATGCGGTATCATCTCAACAAGATCAGCCTGATAAAGGTCATCTAGCCCTTTCACAGTGACCATACGTGTTGGAAAATTCCGACGAGCTGACCTGTGCAGCTCACTTGCTATTACCGCCTTCTCCATACTGAAGCAAAATGTATATGTACATGACTCTATATACTAGCACTCAAACATTACAATTATAGCTATATACTGCTGACCTTGAACATGTTTCATCCTGTTTGAACCAGTTATCTGACAGAGAGTGAGGTTATGTATAATTACTGTAGACAATGCATGAATATATATATATATATATATATATATATCTTGTATTTTACAATAGATAATGTTCTCTAGTCTAGGATATCTACAATCACCCAATGGTATAGCTGCCCGAGATTGGTGACAATTTCACAAAATCCTTTGCCAAAAGGAAAATTCAAAATAACTGCATCATTGTTGAAAACACTTATTGAGGTATCAGGAAAGCATGATGACACTGCTTCTACAAAGTTTTCCAATGATTCAAATGGTTCAGGTAGATGTTTATAACCAAAACTGAATAGTGGTTCCACAATCCACTGGCTGCTGGTAACAAGTTGACAATCTCCACAATCACACATTATATATTGCTTTTGCTGGCTCCACTGCTGACAGCTGGTGGTACAGTTGTAGTTGGTATAGCTGTATGGACGTCTTGACAGTGCAACATGCAAACCTTGTCTGATGCAACAACAATGGTTCAAGAAAGTTCAGCAATGTAAAGGAGGAGGAGGAGGAGGAGGAGGGGGTGGAGACATGTGCGTAGATTGTATGCGCAATGGTTTTGTTGGCACAGGTCCTCCTCCACATTGCATTCTGTAGCCAGCTTCTATCTTTCAAGCAATTGGATTGTGATATCCCACCATTCTCTAGTCAATATTGTTGGGACGTGAACGTTTAGCTGGTGGGCCCTCTTCTCCATCATCATCATCATCAGATATGCATATCACTTCTTCACTATCCTGCTGTAATTGACTTTCTTCATTTGATCCATTTTCAAGGAATTGTTGCAGTTCAAGAATCATCTCTTCTTCCTCCTGTGTGAATGGTGCTACTGCTTTTTCTTCATTCGATCCATTTTCAAGGAATTGTTCCAGATCATTCATCATCTCTTCTTCTTCCGGTGTGAATGGTGCTACCGCTTTTTCTTCATTGGATCCATTTTCAAGGAATTGTTCCAGATCATTCATCTCTGATGATGTTGAATTTGTAGAGTATTCTGTTGCTGCTGCTGCTGTAACTATGTCTTGAAGCTGATAATGTCCAAAAGCTAGAGTGTTGACAGCATCATCCATTATGTACCTTTTCTCATCAGCATTGCTAAGAGCTTTTTTCCTCTGCACAGTTGTCATTATTTGGTGTTTTCTAGTGCTGAACATCACTTGTTCTCTGTAGATGTCCTTGTTTCCAAACAGGCAGTCCAGATAGTCTTGGAATACAATGTATTGGTCGGCATCAGGATGATCATTTGACAGCTCTTGGCCCAACACAGGTCGTCGTACTCCCTTGGCCTTTTTGATTAGTCCACTTTTTACTTGGCTAGGATCAGTGTTGTAGCATCTGCATGCATACAATTTTGATCGTAGACCAACATACTCAAGTGGAGCTCTTGATGCATACTCATCCTTGAATTTGCCCAATACCATCTTGTTGGTCTCAGAGTAGCATGGATGGTCGGTGGGGTACTCTGAGGTATCAAAGGCATCTCGAAGCTTCTCATTATTTCTGATGTCGTTGTATATGTCTTCAGTTTGAACAAGATAAAACAGGCTGTCGGTGTCTTGATATAGCAGTTTCAGATGGTCATTGTAGATGGGTTTCATCACATCGTAGTGGAATTAGTACATCAGGATCTTACTAATGTCCAGCACTGATAACCCTATGTAGATGGGCTTGTCAAGGACGACTTTCTCTTGATGGAGGGTCACAGCGCAAATGTCGTTTCCAAAAATGATGCGATCCTTGTATGACGGGCGAGCCACAAGTTTCTTCAATCGCTTCTCGCAGTTGACCAGCTCCATGCTCATCCTCTTTCTCACATTTTCCATGGTTTTACCGAAAACAGCGTTGTTCATAAGCTTGAAAAAGTTTTTCTCAAACTTATTTGTAGACTGCTGCCTGAGCCTGGTGTTTAGCATGATGTAGGGTGCCAAAAAGTCTTCTTGCTCAAATGAGATCCCTCGGTGGACATTGATGATTTTCAAGCCATGTTGAACTGCTTGTTTGAGCATGCGGTAGTGGCAGACATACTTTTGGTGGGACTGCAATGTCGTCATCAGTCGAACACACTTGGATTCCTGCGTTTTCTGGTTCTCTGGTAGAAATGGGAAATCATTGTGTAAATCGTGCAGCTCGGCAGGGTACTCCACATCCACCTCAAGGATGTATCCAATTTTCTGCTCATCTGCTAGACCTTCAATGTTCTTGGTCACTGCTTCCAGCTCCTTTTTGTCCATCCATTTGAATCCCCGGCAAGGAAGTGGATTGCACATTGCCCAGCCGTACAAGTTGTTAGCATCTATATACATGAGATATGATGTTGGCTTCTCCATGTCTACAGGCGCCCCAGTATACTGGTTGTTGGCAATGGCATGACGGTGAACGCATGTAGTGATACCTCCTCTTATACCTCTTTCAATGAGCATGTACATGTCATAATCTGTGAGCAGCTCCAGCTCAACCTTTGTACTTTTGAGCATAACATCAAACGAGAAGCCTGGGGATGTAAAGTAGTGAGCGCAGTCTAGATCATAGGTTTTGATGCACATGTCACGAAAACTTTCAAAGACATCGGCTAGCAGGAGAACATCTGTCTTGAGGTATAAGTCGCTGTACTCTCCTAGATTTCTGCAGCCAAAATCCCTCCAAACTTGTTGAGCATGCGCGTAGTCTGCATCGCTGATACCTCTATTGATTAGCTTACTATGAAATGCTTCTTTGGGAGGTAGTTGTGTCTCCTCCAATCTCTCCCATGAGCTACAGTATTCGTATGGGAATACACCTTTCCTGGAAACAAGATCCAGTTTGCTTCTAAACTGTTTGGCTGTATGTCTCAGTACGTTGGGGAGATTGCTGGCATCCTTGGCAGTCTTGACAAGATTTGTCACCAGGTTGTCCAGACTGTCGGGTGTGAATCGGAATGTGTCAATGAATCTTAAATGGAGTCGTTTTGATATTTGTTTTGTAAATGAGATGTACTTTTCAGAGGTGTTTGGAATAACGTTTATTTGGCAGGTGTCAGATCCAAGATGGGGAATGATTAGGTGGGTATCGTAGTTTGAGGAATTGTGAAGAAAGACTGGAATGTAGGTTTGACGACGTCTCTTGAGGTTGCAGTTGTTACACAGAGCGTTTCGGTACAACCCAGTCATGTGGCAGTGGTCTCGAACCTTGTCACCAGTGAATGGTTTGTTGCAGGCTTCACAGGACTGGGCTGCATTGTAGGCTGCAAGCTGCTGGTTTGAGAGTGGAAACATTGCTTTATTCTGCTGGTCAATGGCTTCTGCAATGTCTACTGCACACTCAGTCAAGGTCTTCATAAAGTGTGCTGCAGCATCAGGTCCACGGTACATGATTGGCTCCTGAGGGATTAGGTTGCTGATGGTGAGCCAGGAAGGGAATTGCTCCTCGTCCCTTGCAAAGTAGAGGCAATAGCTCATTGCTCGATGGTATTGGATAACCTTGGTAGACTTTCCAATCCATCGCTCTGGGGCTCCACCCTCTTCCTCAGGAGTTGGTTGCTCCAACAAACACTCGAAATCTGCATAGGCTACTAATGGTAACCTAAACTTGTTCAAGTGCTTTTCAAATTTCATGGTAGGTATGCTTCCATCTTTGTTGGGCTTGGGCATCTCAATTCTTGCAGTTTTGTTCTGGGCGCAGTACTCCTCATGCTCATTCATCCTTCGCTCGCCATCATTAGCAACTGTGTAGTGTGTGAAGCAGCGTCTGCAGATGATGATACACTCTGTATGTTTTGTCAGCTGAACTCGCAGCAGCTTTTCAAAGTTTTTTATATAGCAGTAGTGACTATTAACTTGCAAGTCATCATCATCCTTCTCTGTGCTGCCTTCTGCACCCTCTGTTGTCTTGCTCTCACAGAGAAGGAGTAGATCAGTATGGTCGGCCTTGACCTCCTTGACAACTCGACGCGGGAAGATGATGTTATCAGAATCCATACCATAGACGTTAACTGACACTCTGGGGTTGTTCCTTTCGAAAATGTCAATCTGGTTGATGGTGGTGGGGAACGACAATCCGGAAAAGTTATACTTGTCTGTCAGCTGGTAGTACCGGTTGTTGACTCGCTGTGGATTTTTTCCTCCAATATGCTTAGCAAGCATGGCCCACTTGAAGCATTGTTGATCCTCATTCTTCGGGTTGATGACAGCTTTTCTTGTAGATAACTTGGTGGGTAGCTCAATGTATGAAGATCCTCGCAGCGGTACATGCTTGCTGATCCTGATGAGGAGTCCATCAATGATGAGGAGGCTCCATACGCTGGAGTTCCCCTCAAACTTGGCTTCCTCTTCCAACATTTTATTGCAGGCTGTCTTGATGATGGATGGTAGTTCGGTGATGCTGAAGATGGAGTAGTTTGGTGTTTTGAAGGCAACATTCTGGAATTCCTCCTTCTCCTGGTTGTCCTCATTGATGAAGCTTTTCCAATAGGTAGCCTCCAAGACAAGGTTGAATTTGATAGCTCCATAGGTCGTGAATTCCTGGGAGATGACGTTTGCAATCTTCTTCTCCAAGCTGCTGAGGAATGAGTGAAAGTCCTTAGCCGGTTCATCCATGCAGGCGTTGTTGTAGTACAGGGTTCTCAAGCAGGAGTTGAATGCCTCCTCTAGTAGAACAAACTCGCCCTGTTCACCTCTGGTTTGCTGACAACGTGTAGCCTTGTTCATCTTGATTTCTCTAAAATATATAGAAAAAATTTTCAATTAGTTGTATTATCCTCTAAAAGGAATTATCTTTTGATAAGAAATAGTTTCAACAAGCTGAAAACACCTTACTCGTAGCTCGCACTGGGAGGTACTGATTGTCTATTTGTATACAAAATCATGGGCGGGGGCCAGTGATGGAAGTAGAAGTGGTGGGGGAAGCTCTCTCTCTTTCTTTCACTCACTGTTCACTCACTGTTCACTCACTGTTCACTCACTGTTCACTCAGTATTCACCTAGTGTTCACTCACTGTTCACTCAGTATTCACTCAGTGTTCACTCACTGTTCACTCAGTGTTCACTCACTGTTCACTCACTGTTCACCCAGTGTTCACTCCCTTTTCACTCACTGTTCACTCAGTGTTCACTCACTGTTCACCCCCTTTTCACTCACTGTTCACTCACTGTTCACTCACTGTTCACTCACTGTTCACTCAGTATTCACCTAGTGTTCACTCACTGTTCACTCAGTATTCACTCCCTTTTCACTCACTGTTCACTCAGTATTCACCCCCTTTTCACTCACTGTTCACTCACTGTTCACTCACTGTTCACTCAGTATTCACCTAGTGTTCACTCACTGTTCACTCAGTATTCACTCCCTTTTCACTCACTGTTCACTCACTGTTCACTCAGTATTCACCTAGTGTTCACTCACTGTTCACTCACTGTTCACTCACTGTTCACTCAGTATTCACCTAGTGTTCACTCACTGTTCACTCACTGTTCACTCAGTATTCACCTAGTGTTCACTCACTGTTCACTCAGTATTCACCTAGTGTTCACTCACTGTTCACTCACTGTTCACTCAGTATTCACCTAGTGTTCACTCACTGTTCACTCAGTATTCACCTAGTGTTCACTCACTGTTCACTCACTGTTCACTCACTGTTCACTCAGTATTCATCTAGTGTTCACTCACTGTTCACTCACTGTTCACTCAGTATTCACTCACTATGTGAATTATGTCACACTCTCTTATAAAATTACGTATAGTATAAAGGATAGCCTATTCTTTATTGTTAATTTATTCATAATAGCCTAGGCTATTCAGACATTAAATTTCCATACATTTTTTAAAGTATTTAGATTTTGTGCAGCTGATGTTGGGGAAGTATCAGATCACAGTTGTAAACAGCAGTGGAGATTCAAGAACATTGAAACTCAATCAACTTTTCACTCTGCCAGTTATAGTTGTTGGATAAATTTGAGCATATTATCAAACTGTTTGAGAAACATCTGTTATACTTTTGCTTTTGAATAGGTTCTACATGTCTAATACAACAATGGAATAGCAAAATATTGTATGGGGTAGGTATAACGACAATAATGATAACTTGAATTTTCAAAGTCCCCAAGAGAAAAAAAAAAAAAAAAAAAAAATAATAAAAATAAAGATTTGTACTTACTTGTGTAAAACACACTGAATGTCTGGAAGAGTTGAATTAAACAAGCTGAAAACACCTTACTCGTAGCTCTCGCTGAAAACACCTTACTCGTAGCTCTCGCTGAAAACACCTTACTCGTAGCTCTCGCTGAAAGGTACTGAAGCTTTGATTGTCTATTTCTATACAAAATCTCCCCCTCTCTTCAATAGATAGGGATAAAAGGTGAGAAAAAGTACTATGTCTATCCTAAACAGGATGTGGTGAATCTTCATCTAAGACTGTTGTTCATTATAATAATTATTATCAGTTTCTGAGGTAATATAATTGGATACAAATATTCTAATTTTCTTGAACCGGATGGACAGAGCTGGGACAGCGTGGGAACCGGATGTGGTCAAGAACACTGATAGGGAGCTGGGACAATGTGGGAAGTGTTCTAGAAGGGGATGAGGGGGTACCTGATAGGGAGCTGGGACAGTGTGGGGAACCTATAAATATTAGTACACTTTCTATTAGCTCATCATTCGCATAGCTTCACTCGAACAGAAAACGATACTATGTCTCATTCATTCAACGTTAAAAGTTTCAACAACAGGTCTCATGTTGGAGAGACACAACCGATCAAGAGTATGAAGGAGGACTATCTCTATAACATTCTGTCAGCGATCATTTGCTCAACACGGTATGGTGATAGGATTCTAATGACTCTCTCTGATCCTGTATGTGTCGATAAAGTATTCAACGTTTTTCTACCTAAACGCTATCTAGAGGTTTTGAATGATGACACGATACAAGACTTTAATTCAAAGTCAGGTCGATTTATGATCAAGTTTAAAAACACTCAGGAGAAATATCCAAAGATAGAGATTGAAGAAAAGACTCTGTAAGAAACAGAGCATACAGTGGAGTAGGCCTACAGGGGATACCACTATAAAAAAAACGCGCCCTCGATTCCTACGGCCTGTGTGTTAAGCTGCCGTGGTGTGGAAATGGAATCTTTTTATTTAATCTATGCAAATAAGTCAAGTGAACCCGTGCTGGACTATGGGATTTCTACAATGTTTTGTCTGCCTCATTCGTCAGCTACGACTGAGAGAGTTTTGTTCTACTATTAATAATATAAAAACAAGTTGAGAAATCGTTTATCAACACCAACAATAAATTGACCTCTATAAACTAAGGAAAAAGACTCAAACATTCGTCTGCTGCAAAACTTTAAGATTTCAGCAGAACTAATTACTCAACAAAGGAAAAATAATAAAAAATATTATGTTGACGTGAGAAATAATACAGTCTAGTTTGTTAAATATTTACTATCATCTTGCAAAAATAATAAATTTAAATTCTTTCTACGTATGCAGTGATGCAAAACAGTAATATTGAAGAAACATTATTTTCATGTAGCTGAAGTTATCTTATTAAACTTAATGCATCGCCTTGAAGAATCAAAGGTGAGATTATTTTCATTTATAATATAATTATTATACATTATTATATAATACTTACCAATATCTTTATCATCTAGTACTAAAATTTTAGTATATATTTTTCCCCGCGCTGGACACGCACTGCTCTAATTACATGTTAGAGATCAATGACTTTCAAACAAAATGAATATTTTTTTCGACTTCGACTTGTGCGTGCTATATTTTCATTTTATTTATTATCTGTATTATAGATAATTAGACTTTATATGGTAATACCGTTCTACTGATGTTAATAATTAACTTATTAAAAACTGTCAACTAGAGTTAAATGTGCTGAGCATTGCTATATTGCTAAAATTGAACAAGACTCCAAAAAAAACGAACAGTGTGGGAACCGGATGTGGTGTGGAAATGGAATCTTTTTATTTAATCTATACAAATATGTCAAGTGAACCCGTGCTGGACTACGGCTTATTCTTCTTCTTCTGATTCTTATTCTCCTCCTCCTCCTCCTCTTCTTTCTTCTTCTTCTTATTTTTCTTCTTTTCCTTCTTCTCCATCTTTTTCTTCTTCCTTCTCCTTCTTCCTTTTCTTCACCTCCTTCTTCTTCTTCTGATTCTTATTCTCCCCCCTCCTCCTCCTCTTCCTTCTTCTTCTTCTCCATCTTTTTCTTCTTCCTTCTTCTTCTTCTTCTTCTTCTTCCTTTTCTTCGCCTCCTTCTTAGTCCTTCTTCTTCTTCTTCTGATTCTTATTCTCCTCCTCCTCCTCCTCTTCTTTCTTCTTCTTCTTTTCCTTATTTTCCTACTTGTTCACCTCCTTCTTAGTCCTCCTTCTTCTTCTTCTGATTCTTATTCTCCCCCTCTTCCTTCTTCTTATTCTCCTCTTCCTCTGTGCAGCTCTCCTCTTTTACACAAAAGATCTTCGCTATTTAGTTCGTCATGTAGGCTTAACAAAAGCAAAACGGTTGACTCGATACAGAGTAAAACCGCGTCCTGTTACAATTATTCAATTATAATTAGTTGTGAGATTGTTTGATGCTAATAATTTTTTCGTAGGATTGTACATGGTACATCTCTTGCGGTTTTAGCGAATTTTTATACTACCTTTTTCCACCTTTTGGAACAGGAAGTATAATGAACGCTTGGAGTTTCAATTTTCATCAAAATCAGCAGAATGTGCTGAATCTACTTCTGAGACTGAACAGGTCATTGTTTAAAGCCCCTGTGTACATTCTCAACAGTGTATGTGTGAGAGTGTACCGCCGCTGTTGTAGTAGTAGTAGTGGGAAGAATGGCAGAGCAGGATTGTACTATACTAGATAAAGATGACTTTATCGTTCATGAGTTAAAATATCATCGAGAAGAGTGTTGTGATGGAGGACATTGGCTTTTTTGTTCGAGTCCAGGTATGTTTGAGAGAACACAAGAATTTTTGTATTCCTGTATTGGTTTAGAACGGTGCATGACAGAGTGTATCAATAAACATTGTTCACTTTTCCATATACAGAAGTGTGATGGAAAAGTTCATACATATAATGTATGCACATCTGGTGATGAATCTACTAAATCATTTTGCACGCTGTCAACTAGAGTTAAATGTGATGAGCATTGTTATATTGCTAAAATTGAACAAGACAATAGAGAAATAGAGACTCTGTAAGAAACAGAGCATACAGTGGAGTAGGCATACAGGGGATACCACTATAAAAAAAAAACGCGCCCTCGATTCCTACGGCCTGTGTGTTAAGCTGCCGTGGTGTGGAAATGGAATATTTTTATTTAATATATGCAAATAAGTCAAGTGAACCCGTGCTGGACTACGGGATTTTCTACAAAAGCTATCGAAACAACATAAGATTGATAGTAAATGGTATGTGTGTGAATGGAAATATTTTTATTTAATATATGCAAATAAGTCAAGTGAACCCGTGCTGGACTACGGGATTTCTACAAAAGCTGTCAAAACGACAGAAGATTTGGCAGTAAATGGTTTGTGTGTGAATGGAAATATTTTTATTTAATTTATGCAAATAAGTTAAGTGAACCCGTGCTGGACTACGGGATTTCTACAAAAGCTATCGAAACAGCATAAGATTGACAGTAAATGGTTTGTGTGTGAATGGAAATATTTTTATTTAATTTATGCAAATAAGTCAAGTGAACCCGTGCTGGACTACGGGATTTCTACAAAAGCTATCGAAACAACATAAGATTGACAGTAAATGGTATGTGTGTGAATGGAAATATTTTTATTTAATTTATGCAAATAAGTCAAGTGAACCCGTGCTGGACTACGGGATTTCTACAAAAGCTGTCAAAACGACAGAAGATTTGGCTCACACGCTGTCCCAGGATTGGTAACCATTTCAAGACAACTTCCGGGGTCAGATCTGTCATACAGGTTCCCACGCTGTCCCAGCTCCCCCATCCGGTTCAAGAAAATTAATTAATTGGACAGGATGGACAATAGATAATTGATTCACACAGGATGGACATTAGATAAGTGGTTCACACGCTGTGCCAGGATTGGTAACCATTTCAAGACAACTTCCGGTTCCCACGCTGTGCCAGCTCTGTCCATCCGGTTCCTAGAGGTCAAGTTCAAGGTCATTTCCGGGGTCAAAGGTCAAGGTTGTGCCAGAACATACAAAAACATACTACTGGCAAAGTATGCCATCTTGATTTCTCTCTTATCCAGAACTTCACTCATCATTCTAAAGGCATAAATATATTTCCTGAGTTTCTTCTTCAAATAATCAATATGAGCGGTCCACCTCATCCTACAGTCAAAAAAAAACCCCAAATATTTAAAGGAAGTTACCATTTCAATTGAAGAACAGTTGCATGCAGCACTGAGAAGGTTTCCACAAGAGTGTACTTTCAAACTCGATAATGCATAATCGTTTGCCGGTCGTAAGGATATGGGCATAAATTTTGTTTTCATGGTATTCATTGACAGGGTATTCTGATCAAGCCATGTTTTAATATAGAAGAGGTCTTTTTGCACATTTTCCCTAACATCCCCCCAGTTTGGCCCCTTTAAGAATATCAGCGCATCATCTGCAAACAAAAATAGCTTTCCATTTAAATTTAATTTTGAAATATTGTTTATATAAATCAAAAAAAGAATCGGGCCCAATGTGCTTCCCTGTGTCACCCCAAAATCAACTGTCATACTCTCACCCCTGACATCAGATATAGAAACAAACTGGAGTCGGTTTGACAAATAACTTCTAAACCATGACAATGCTGTACCCTTAACTCCAATACATTTTAACTTATTTAATAATTTGCTTCTATCTACAGAATCAAACGCTTTTTTCAAGTCCAGGAATAATAACATTATACGTTGATTTTCTGTTATTCCTCCATTTATATGTTTACAAATATCAAACAAAGCATCTGATATATTTTTGTCTTTTCTAAAACCATACTGACATTCACAAAGAATGTTATTCCTATTTAGATAGATCATTAACTGCTCTTTTACTATTATTTCTAATATTTTTGAGAAAACACTCAGCAATGAGATGGGTCACAAAGTACAATTATTCACGTTTTTTCCTGGAAAATTGTAGTAGTTTTGCAAACATCGACATTGATAGAATGTAACGTATTTTGAAGGTAATAAGGATGATCCGCTGACTGTTGTCAAAGCAAGTACTCCGTAGTCGCCGCGAGTACGTGGCCGTGTCGATTGTGGTGTACCGTTACCATTCTAGCGGATACACAGTCATGGCAGTCATCGGCCTCCACACAAAGATCTGCCAGTGCAGGATCTGCGACAGGCAACAATGACAGCGGCTAAAGAAAATATTTCATTATCTACACTACAACTGTGCATAGAGTCATCGTCACAATTTACTTGTTTATACCGTACGGTCCTCGGATGTGAAGCTAATCTACTAATCTCTAGTTGCAAGCCACGCTCTGCCAGAATAACAGTTGACAAGACACAGTAAAGTGTCTACAGGCCGTTATATAAAGCAATATCAGCCGCAATGGAAGAATGCACGTGAATTCATTTACTGTGCAGTAAAATTAAATATAATTAATATTATCATAATTACATGAAGGTCTTATACCATAAGTTGAGTCCATGTAAATTGCGTTAAGCCTTTGAGCGTATGCCTTCAAGCTTCAGTTTGTATTTTGTATCAAATAAATAAGCAGATTGATTACCTAACAAGGTATTGGAAAAAAGAGATAGCTTTCTATGCAAGAAACCTATGAAAGAATTATACCAGTCAAGCTGTAACCTATGGTGCAACTTCTACGTAGGCTATTACATTTTACAATTTTACATATAAAGTGAAATAATAATACTTCTATTATATTGCAGTCAACGTCAACCTGTGTTATAGTTGTAACTGAATTTAGTTTTAGAAAAAGGAATTTTAACACGAGAGATTCGTTCACATTTTGCTCTATTATTACAATTTTTGCATGATTGCTTTCCACTGCTATAACCCATGATTCTTTCCGACCTTCCACGATAGTGTACCGCAATCTCTCTGGCTATGTGATTTGTTGCTGAAGAAAACATATAATTCCTTCAGATTTAATATCAGACAGCCCTCGGCTTATCCTGATAATCTGAAAATGGACTTCTGTGAAGAAATTTGGAGACTTCAGAACCTCATGTTAAAAACGCCTACACTATAATTTACTGTGAAAACTTTTTCATATTTTTTATAGTACTAGCTGTCTCCTCTGTTGAGCAAATTTCTATATTAATTTCAATAAATTCTACGCTCAGGAACGTTGGGTCTACATTTATATATATATATATATCATAGACTTATTATTTTTAACATTGCTAGCTGCAATGGATAGAATCCATCCGATTTATCCACAGATATTCCAATTGATATTTTTAAATTAATCACGGAAGGTGCATTAGCCTGATGGTAGCCCGTTAGATAATTTCTTACGTTTTACAGTTTTCGAAAATCAAATTCAGAAGATGCACCAAATGGAATTTCTGAATGGAGGTCGTCGCTAGCACAAAACGTTCAAAACTGTTCTCGACCGATCACGACGGCTCATCGCATTCACTTTCACAAGTCACGGGCACCTTCCCGTCCCGAACATTGTTTATTGCTTTAATGCTCTTGCAAGAACAAATCTTGACTTAACGTGCACGTCATATAAGTTACAAAGAGTTAACGGATTTTACCTTTCCGTTTCATCAAGGTGCCTCTTTCAAGCCGCGAATTGTTGGTAATATTATGATCACGATAATTGAACAAGGATTATTCTGATGTCTGATAACTGGCGTTCTCATGCATCACACTTCTAATAAATCAGCAGTCCTGCAAACAGATTTCTCAAACGTTCAAAATTATCGTTGGCCTGTTAGCATCAATGAAGACCACTGAATGCAGAATCTTCGAATCCAATGCACATAAAATTTAGATAGGCACCTGCAGCATAAAGTTTCACAATACAGTTGAGAGTAGAATCACAGTGGCGTCTAAAAGTTTCGCTGGCACAGCTATAGATAGAAAGAAGCATGGAAGAATAATAGAAAGCGTATAACCCAATAGTTTTTGTTATAGATTGCTTTATCAGGAAGTTATCCTATGCGTTGCGGCTAGCGACAATATCTATTTATCTATTGCGTCAATTCAATATTATCAATTATCAATTTAACAATTCCAATTCCATTTTCAAACCTTTCCATTTTGCCCCTGCTTAACGCAATGTATGCCATACTCTTGACTGGACAGAGGACCAGGCGCGAATGTAAGGGTTGACGATAAAGGCGATGTATAGAGTTTAACCCCCGCCACCACCACGTAAACTCTTGTTTCAATCTATCTATTCCTCAAAAAACTCGAGAAAACAAAACTAAATTCGTGTCTCTTATGGAGATCCAAGACGTTTATGACGATTTTAAAATTAAGACGTTTTTTCAGGTTGCATACCCATATTTTTAGATAAAAAATATTTTATTGTTTGTATCCTCCCAAAAAATTCCTGGGATTTGCCCAATGCATATTGTAACGGTAGCCTACACATATTGAAACATTACAAATACTGTTTTATGTATCAATGTGTTCTGCTATAGTTTTTCTTATAAGGAGGGATTTGATTCACGGATAAGCCTACGATGGCGTCTGGGTTGACCACACAGACAGATGAACTGAAAACTTCAGTTCGCTATGAAGGCGTTATTTTCCATTCATTCCCATGTCGAATGGCAACTCTGAACCGTTAAAAGCGTACTACCGAACATAGTCCATAAACGAAAAGATTTAACAAAGATCTATGCGAGGAGATAATGAGTGGATAGCGTAATAGGGAAGGTTGATACATGAATAAGGCCTTCACCACGCTTGGCGTTCGAGACTGTACCAATTTGGAACGGTTGTTCTACTAGGATAGCTCATTGAATAGGCTACTAACTCCTTAGAAACCAGTATTACTGTCAGCTCTGGTAATATAGATAGTATAGAAAAATACTGGTCAATATTGTACAACAATGTAGGCTTTGGTTGTGAATAGGCTATTAACTCCTTAGAAACCAGTATTACTGTCAGCTCTGGTAATATAGATAGTATAGAAAAATACTGGTCAATATTGTACAACAATGTAGGCTTTGGTTTCATTTGAAAATAGGAATTGCTTTTTCTTCCATGTTTTGAATTTCAGTCTTCAATTTTTTTAAAAGTTCAATTGGTCAACTGCAGTCATTATTGACTGGTACCATAATTTTATTTCTATTGTCGGAATTCCAATCACATTATGGTAACTCTAATAATAATGTTGTTGATGATTAATTGTTTTCTATCATGAGTATCGAATAGTTCATGGTCATAATATGGCTGTAGAGCTATTATTTTTCTGAATTTGTTTCCAACCCAAGAATTGCACACCGCTACTGCTAATTATTAGATTACCTGTTGGCCGTGACCTACCACACCCACGACAATCAACGAATTCACAAATGAGAACATTGAAAGCGCAATGCTACAATGTAAACGACACAAATTCTACCGCTTGCTGAGAACCGGGTAACTACAATATGAAACTGTTATCTTAAAATCTGACCATGAACTTTTGATTCTGTAGACAGCTCAATCAACAAGTCATTGAAAGTCAGTTTCGTTTTCTGTCCAATTTCCCCATTATGACTAAGTTTTTCCAATTCCATGGCGAAGTTTCAATCATTCAAACATCAAGCCTGTAATTAATAAGCTGATCTCTTTCATTCACACTTACTTTTATCATTCCATTTCAAAAATGCTATTCAGCTCTACTAACACAAATCTCATCACTTTCAATATAAGAAATGTGATGCCTGGTCTCTAACATAATTTTAATTGATAATCAAAAAGGATTACTGCAATAATTATCAACCGAAAATTTTCCTGTACTTTATCCTAAAATGTTACATGAATGTTGAAGTCAAATTTTCCTTCAAAAATATTCTCACTGAAAAGTGAGTAACACTGGGGTCGCCCTGTAATCAACAAAACGTATGTCGTGTCATGTTCTTGTTGAAAGATGGTAATACTAATGCTACCTACACCGTGTTTCACATACTCATATACACGAGCTTATCTTGGAAATAACGCAGTGTGTTCAAGAATAAAACAGGCTTGTGCCACTTATTTAGAATGATTGATGATAGTATTTTTCAATTGGAAACAATGTGACATTACGTTTTATGAGAATCACTTTTTGTTTTCATCAAATTAATAATATAGAGCCAGTGTTATTAATGATTTGATGGATCCAACAAATAATTAGTGGGTAACGTACAGAGCAGAGTATTATAACTTGTACTTCAAATCTACAAGATTGTCAGTATTGCTATTTTCTCATGGTGTTCTTAACTACAACGGCTGTCGCACCTATAATTTTTAGGAAAATGCGAAATATTAGACAATACCGACATAATCCTTTCTCTTGATGGCGTTCGAAATGATTATTTTGACGGTGTGGAAATGCATGACAATACTATTCTCCAGCCCTTGGAAGTGAGCGGTGTAAACGAGCTGGCATTTCTGATGTCATTTGAATGCCACATAAATTCTGAAAGTCTCATTCCTCAAAAGCCGGGCATCGCTTTCAGTACGCAGTGCAGACCTTGGTGCTCGAATCTAGGTAACGCCGCTGTCTGTGCGATGACAGCCGACAACCGAGAAACTATAGTTGCGCCATTCTGAAAGTGCGTCTTCGTTTCTAAAATATTGTAGTTTCCCATGATTGCCATTGATAAGATGAACTACTTTCTTGAAACTTCTACCTACAACTTACAATAGTTTTGAAACTGATTTGAAACTGCTTCCTAAACCGTGACGATGATTGAAGGAGTAGACAATACCGTAGGAAAAAACATTATGTTACCTGAAAAGTGAGGAAAAATTTTCCATAAAATCAGCAAATCTGTCACAGCAAACAGTTCTGTCAAATGTTATCAATGCTCCATCAAAAATGTTATCAAATGTTCCCATCTCAGTGTTCTGTGAAAATTACAGTTCAACTTCTACTTCTCGAGATGTCACTCTCCCTGACTTCTATGTGTTGGAGTCATAGGAGCCTTATTACCATGTTTGTCTCGTAATCACATTCAATAAGTGAATAAAAAACTCGGAAACACATTCTTATTTCAAAAAAGAAAAGAAAACTAGTAAATAGGAAAGAAAGAGATTTAGAGACCTAGTTCATGCCCCCAAATTAGGCGGTACTAACAAATTGCAGTGTTGCCAGATATGGGACCATACTAGTAGCTGATAGAAAATCTCCAACCTCAATGCACAAAATGGCAACACTAGTCGTGCCATGCTGCCAAGATGGAAATAAATAAGCTGACTCTGGTTCACGAGTGATTTCATTTCTTGGTCTGTCACAGAATTGCAAACTCAGCAAAAACGTGCAACATCGTAATTTTTCAGAGCCGCCTAATTTGGCGGCGTGCACTGTAGCAGTTCACACGCATGTTGTGACTGATTTCTAAGTACCTACTAGGGATGTCACAATTTGTCTATTAATTTATATTTGCTAATAATATAAATTTTTATATTATTAAAAGTAAGTATGCCATCACATATTGATGAACAATACCGTGTTTTCTAGTCACCATTAAGATAGGTTAATTGAAAGATATGAGAAGGGCAGTCCCATTGGTCATGTATGTGCATGCATGATCCCCAGATTCGAAACTTTACTGGAGAAGCGATGGAGAGGAAAGGGTTGGTAGGAAAACCTTGCAAAAGAAAGTTTGCCAAATTTCCCTTTTGTGACCCCAAACATTTCCAGCTGCTACCCTTCCTAGGTATGAGTATTGATTGCAATCTAAGAAGAATTCTATACAAGGTGTCGATTGGAAAAATATTGTTACGGGTTCTGTATCTAAAATAACGCTGGCAACACTTAAATTTATTTACACAAATAATTACAACACTCACTGATCAGTAATGTCTTACAGAAAAATAAGTAATTAAAAACAGATATAACGACATTGTTCAACTAATAATGAGTTTTCAATATTACCATACAAAAATCAATCACTAAATGTCAAAAGGCCGATCTAATATTAAATAATAACTGTACATTAATCTGTCCAATAATATTCAAAAAAGAAACGTCGAGGAAGAACAATTGACTTACGTAGCACAAGTCTGTAATACAGTAATAGGTAAAAGAATTATCACTATAGAACTGTCAAAAGAATTATCACTACAGACAACGAAAGTTCATTAGATGGTTTGTAATAGCGCCAACGGGATTGCGCTGTCTGTATTAACGGAAACTGTCACTACTGCCACTTATCAACTCAGAACAACAACTGAGCTACTGAACTGTCACACTTGTTTATCACGACGAATTTCAAACAAGACTGAACTAACTTACAAAAGTCTCCCTCTATTTATATAATTTTCCATAATTGAGATATCTCTCGATTCTTCTATCAACTTCTACCGATTTCTAAAATAAACAATGAAAGGCCTTCACACCTTCCACAATATTCAATAAGGTTCCATTAATGTCTAATAAAACAGCTAGAACATTCTACAAAGTACTAAGTAAACACCATAAAAGTGTCAAAAGCAGAGTAATTAATTGCTTAGAAGTAAACATTTACATAGCAGATAACACCGAGAACCACTTTTTCTTCTTTCTCTCTATTCTCTCCATTTTCATATTTGCTACACTATTTGCTACACTAATTGGGCATTGCAAGATGAGAAATTAACATTTCATTTCTAGTTGACTAGTTGAGCCTGTTTTATAACTGTGCAATTTCTGGATTTGATTAAATCAAAATATGGTTGGGGTTAAAAAGCAAAATACGAATGTCGTAATTTTAGAAAGATTAGAAATTTATTATGTCTATAATTAACAGCCTATTGTATGTCTTGGAATAATTTTATTATGTGTATTATTAACAACATATTTATTCGCACACACATTAAAAATCAAACATCTGCTACTAGGCTAATGACCGATCTAATTATTTAATTATCGTCAACGTGGGACTCAATTTTTGGCTCAGGAACGCGCCAAATCAACTCAAATCAATTATGCATGCCACTGGCAGAATCGTTGTTGATAGTGGTAGAGTATGAGCTCAGCATCTCTCCGAGGAATATAAATCAGTTAATATATGTAATCTGAATGCAACATGTCCACATTAATATGCTAATTGCGCCGTGATTTACAGTGGTGAGTGACGACCTTCCCGCCTGGTCGTCGTCTTTCGTCACCGCCAACACCAAACAAACACATCAATATTTAACTCGTCTGTTGACCTACTCGCCGATTAAATTTCACTTCCAATTAAACTTTTTAATTGTGATTAGAAATTGGCTCGTTAAAAATTTTATTCCATTCAAATTTGAACGTAGAAACATCATATTATGAAACTTGAATAACGAACATTTTATCTTGAAGTATAAGAGTGCTTGCCCAGTGTCTCATACATAACTACCAGTGTCTGACAATTATCGAAAAATTAAACACATGCATATACTATTCATCAGGTTACTATTAATCAGAATAAACTATTATTCCTATTTATTTTTTGTGGTTGGCATTCGATTTCAGCACTACCCTATTTACCTTCAACTAGCCTATGCTATTCCATTTTCTGTAATTTATTTTTCATTATATCTTGTCATGTAGCTCTTAGTCAAAACTGTATGGGATGGTCAAGTGGGAGAGAGGGCCCTCCCAGGTTAAAATAAAGGCAACCAATCAATCTATAATACCGCATACTGATAAGCATAGTACTAGTATGAAGTATTAAACTAGTACAAACTCATATGAATCCTTGAACCATAGTTACCATAAAATTCTGGAAAAGGCAAAAAACAATTTTTCTGTCTTCTGTATCTCGTTATTTCAATATTTTTCAGGTGCTGACAGTTCTGGTCAACTACTTTCCGTCGTCAATGCCAGCGCACTTACCGTTGGAATACGTGCCATTGTGGTGCGGACTCGTTGAGGGATTTCTCTTACCTCTGGTTCTTGCGCTCTCTGACAAAACTTTCCAGAAGAGGGTGGCAGCAGTGTACACCAGGCACAGGCCCAGCGACATCTCAAAACCATTACATGGTACATAGTCTCTCTCTTATCTAAAATGGTAATGGGAAACATACAAATGGTGAAGTCTTCAAAAGTGAAAAATATAGTTGAATTTTTGCGGTTTGGAAGTAGATTAGTGTATCGTTAGTTTGTCAAAAAAGTGATTTGATAACTTAAAATAATTTTTTTAGACATTTTTTTTTGAGGATGAAGCCCACATGGGTCTGAGACCTGTGCGTGGGTAATGAGTTGGATGATGGAGATTGATGAGTTGGACCTACATTTTTAGGTGGGTTCCGAACCACATTCTAGCTGTCCTTATTTTCATACGTTCCATGCTGTTGCTCATGTCATGCTATTGGCAATACAATACTTACTCTGAAAACATTGATTTGCAAGATCAATATAGATCTAGAATCTAGATCACATAACATTAGTAGCATTATAAATGCTCATATTTGAATCTGCTCTCTTAATAATGCCCTTATTGAATTCGGAATGATAGAGGAATTTTATAGTTCTATATAAAATTGATATTTAATTTAAATACAATTATTAATATTCAGATATATTCATTCACATTTCAAGAGCTATGACATTCCACCGTTGAAATTGGCTTTTTCTTGCATTTGAAAGCTATAACAATCGAGCAGCCTGATCTGGTTGAAATGGTCTGTTACAACTGTGTAACGATTAAAAGTTTTCATTTTCATTTGACGTTCCGTGTGATTAGTTTCTCATTTTTAGACTGTTCGTACGACATTGAGAAAGTAAAATTGATCGCCGTATATCTCAAGACATAATTGTTAAATTTCGTTTGCTACTGCGATAATTACAAGAGAGAAAGTTGAGTACCTGAAGAAATCTATGTACAAGTGATAAAGTGAGCACAAGTATGACAGTAATTGAAATTACAGATGGTATTCGTAGTAAAAAGTTGTTTTGAACTCCCAGTCCGTTGAAAGTAATATTAACGTTACGTTGTAGTTTAATATGAAGTAAAATACTTTTAAGAATTGGAAATGTCTAGCTTTAAGAATAGTATTGACTCTTCTTTCTAAATTACACAAGGCTGAGGAGATTGAGGCCTAGAGACCTAATAGATGGAGTATTCATTCGAAGAAACGGAAAAATTATTTCTGTGTTCTGTAGGAACCTGTTTAGAACTACAATGTATTTGGTACGACCTTTTTTTAGAATACTCAACGACCCCTTTTTGGGTACCACCCCCTACCCCGAAGTCACCAAGGCACATCTGCGTGTTGTGAAGGTGCGATCTTTCTTGTTCTTGAGACTGGTAAATAAGAAGAAATCTGTGAAATGTAATATTGAAGTGTGTTGAGGAGGATGGTGCAAAGCAAATAAAGTAACTATTCTAATAAACGAATAAAAGTATTCTAGCCTTCTCCTTTTACTGTGCTGCGATTGCGATTAAGTCGCTTCATTCTTTTTTTTTGTAGATTACGTCTTGGAGAGAGGAGTATAAGGAGTTACGTTAATAATGAGTATAAGACAAGTCAGATCAACAATTATAAAATCTTATACTCTTATACACTAGTTTACTAGTTACCATAATTACTATATCAATAATTAGTTGAGGTGAGGCTTAATTTTGATGTGAAAGGAACTCTTGTACACTATAAAAAGCTTTATCAACTAAATATTTTTTCAATTGTTTTTAAAATATTGCTATATTTTGAAGACTCTTTAAAAGCTGCGGTAGCTTGTTGTAGAATTTGCTACCAATATAACTAAGTTTTCGTTTGAATAAGGTACTATTGTGACTCACCAAGTGATAATCTCCTCGGCTTCTTGTATTATAATCGTGTACGTCAAGATTTTGGTTAATATCATTCGTTTTTAAATACAAGGTAGCTTCATACACATATAAGCAGGGTACAGTTAGGAGACCAAGTCTCTTGAACAACGGCTTACATGAATCTAATCTATATACTCTTTCCATACACCTAACAGCTTTCTTTTGGATCTTAAACACCTTAAACACCTTTTGTTTTGATGAACATACTAAGATAGCATACCTAATGTGTGACAGTAAGAGCCCATGGTAAGCTGCAGAAAGTAACTTTTTGTCATTTAATCTAGCAAGCTCTGTCGCAGGACAAATACCCCAGATGAAATTTTACAACATATTTTCTCAATGTATGGAGCCCAGGTCAATCCAACAAAACACCTAGAAATGCAATGTTTTCTTCCTGGTTTAGTTGATTATCGTTCACAAAGACGTTTATAGCCCTATCTTCATTTGAATTATGTTTGTTTTTGAATTGAAGGTATTGGCATTTTTTACTATTTATTGTTAATTTCAACTGATTTAAGAATTTGGCATCCAATGGACTGCACACCTATATGGGCACTTATTTCTAAATTATCTAGAATGGAATTGCTGAAAATGAGTGATGTATCGTCTGCAAATAAGAGGGCTCTACCACTAATCAATTCTTTAGGTAAACGGTTGATATATAACAACAAAAAACAAAAAAAAGTAATGGACAAGGCTCATAGCTGTGGTGAAAGCAACTTGTCTAGGGAAGCCAACCCTAAACAATCCTGCGAGTTCAGGCGCAGCAAGGTGGCGGCCCCATCACTGAACTTAACCTGAGCAGCGTTCGTACCGCGGCCAGGGGATAATTTAATTACTGGCAAACCTCAACAAGCCTCGGATTTGGGACCTGGATTTTCGGATAAAAACATAAGGACACAATCAAATAAAAAGCGATTTGGGATAATGGATACATTGGATATTGCAACCTGGAATGTAAGAGGAATATCGACAAAAGAATCAGAACTAAATAAAGAGCTCAAGGATCAAAAATCAATATTGCTGTCATCACAGAAACTAAAAAGAAATTGAAAGGAACAAAGGATATGGATAACTACACAATGATTTATAGTGGTGTAGATCAGTCAGTAAGAGCTAATTCAGGAGTGGCAATCCTCTTTGACAAGAAATGGAAAAACAAAATAAAGAACTATAGTTACATCAATGAAAGGATAGTCATGGCAACATTTAAAGTTGAAAGAGGAGATTTGGTGGTTATTGGTGTTTATACCCCTGAAGAAGGTAAGCCGCAAGAAGAAATCGACAGACTATAAAAGACCCTGTAAGGTTTGCTTAATGCCAACAAAAATAAATATGTCATAATTGCAGGAGACATGAATGCAAGATTTGGCAACTTGCCTATTCCGAAAGTATTAGGCATGTTTGGAGAGCAATGCATAAACAGGAATGGCCATACCTTGAGAGACTTTGCCACTTTCAACAATTTAAGGATTACCAACACATTTTTCCGCAAAAAAGACATACACAAATTCACCTGGGCTGCACGGGGTACAAAGTCATTAATAGATTACATAATTGTGAATGATAAACTGAGTATGAATGTCAAGGATGTAAGAGCCTATAGAGGATGTGACATTAACAAAGATAAATGTCATTGCAAAATGGAAGAATGATGCATCAGGATGTGGAAGGAAGCCAAAGGAAGAGGTCTTCAAAATACATCTACTGAGGAAACAAGGTGTCCTGAGGCTATTCCAACAGCGTTTGCAGCAATGCCTCACCGAACTGCCAACCTCTGACAACATAAATGACGAGTGGAATACTCTGAAGTACTGCTTGAAGAGAGCAGCCAATGAAGCTCTTGGGAAAAAACAAAAAGTAGTGCACCGGAGAGGTTTGAAGATATGGAATGATGATATAGCTCAAGCAATAGAGGATAAGAAAAAAGCATACAAAATTCATTTACAAAGGAATACAGATGGATCAAAACAAATATATAGGGAGAAAAGAAACTTTGCAAGAGGGATAATTAGGAGGGGATAATTTCATAAGGGCACTTAAAGAAGATTTACATGGAAGACAGCAAGTTGCTTATAAAATTATGAAACATTTGAATAAGACTGAGAAAGATACAGCGCATTTGAATGTGATACCTATGAATGAATGGATACAGCACTACACAGAACTCTGGTTTGATGAGAACTCTCAGACAGATACAACTGAGGAAATGATAGAGGACTCATCAATTGACTTGCTGAGCATACAGGAACTAGAGAGAGTGCTCAGGAAAGCAAAAAATTGCAAGGCAACTGGACCAGATGGTCTTAATATGGAATTGTTCAAATGTGGTGGATTATTTTTCAAGTTCAGATTCCTCCATCTCCTTAACATGTGCTGGAAACAACAGATGATCCCAGATGAATGGAATGAAGCTTTAGTGAAATCATAAGGAACTTGATTCGACTTGCAAAGAGATAATGAATTAATAACACATCCAATTCCAAACTTTAACTTATAGTAACTTTGTATTTACATATAGATGGGGATGGAACCCCAAAACATTGGGGATTCTGTGGGCTCTCCACCAGAGAAAAATTGTTTTCCAGGTCTTGGAAAACCATCTATATTCAGAATCTATATTCAGAATACTATTTTAGAAAAAAACATAATTTATCAAGTAACAGTTTTTTCAGATTGAATTTCAGTGCTAGGTCTTGGAATTGTGTCAAAGATAGTACATTATCAAATTAGCCTGGTGTGGGGGGGGGGGGGGTAAGAGAGGAGTTACCACCCTTGAGGTAACTAAATCTATAAAAAATAGGTAATCTAATAGGCAATATTAACATCTAATATTAAAATTGTATTTGACATAGTATTTCATATTTTGTTCCAATTCAGTGACAGAGATACTCTCTGTAAATTCCTGTAAGTAGGGTATATAAAGACAAAATAATCTACACATATTCAATACCCACATCTCGGCACTACTTTGTTGATTTGAAAGCAAATCATGAATCGCTTACAATCTTCACTAATAGAGAATCAACTCTCAAGCATTGTCACTTTATTGAGATTCTGTCACTCTGCATTTATGTAGCCACATCACTCCAAATCGTGCTCTCTTCAGACGGCAAATCACCTTTGGGTCCAGTTCTCATACTAACCAAGAATGGGCATTCATAGATCTAGGAACAATACTGTACTCTCCCACAACCCAACAACCTGTTGCCCTGTACACTACAGGTAGAAAATAAATGTGGACCCATCACAGATCCCCAAGCCGAAAATTGTAAATAATTTAGTTGATGTTATTGAGTCATAGGAATGGGAATAAGCGGAAGACGTATGGTTGTAGTAGAGAAGATCATTTGAGAAATACTGAGATCAGAAAGCAATTAAACATCTTCTCTATGAACAAGAGGGTATCTGATAGTAGATTGAAATGGTACGAACACAATGGAAGAAGACAGGATACCGAAGCTGCTGCTAAACTATCACCCACAAGGCAAACGAGACCGAGGGCGTCCGAGAAGAAGATGGACGGATATGAGGTTTGGAACAGGCAGAGATGCCTAAACCGTGAAAGGAAGAAGAAGAAGGAATAAGGTTATTTAGTTTCAATCATACGTTTGAGAATTTGGAAAAACAGCTGATCTCAGAAGTATTTTTAGTTTTGCTGCTGTGATGGATTAAGAATATTATTTATTCGCCATTAAATACATGTGCGTACAATAGGCTATTTTGAGGTTATGTTTAATGATCCTTTTGTACTAGCTCAAAGTTTATGTTTTTTATATTAAAAAAATATATATGACTAATATCACAAAAAATATCGTACATAACACGTCCGGGAAGATGTTTACCATACTCGTATGATAATACCGCAATCAACTTCATCTCCTGCGTTACCTTATCATATTTTCAGTAAACACAATTTTCCACACTTGTAACATAATATAGACCTACTATTTCAGTGTAGGTATATTCTGAAAGGGACCTCATCAAAATGAATCAAAAGCCATTTCACTTTTAAGAAGCCTTTTGCTATTATAATTTTCCTAAATACAATATTTCACATTAAATAAAACGTTGTAGAATTTTCCTTAGTATATGTTATAAGTGGATTTTTAGTTACTTGAATTTGGATGTTATAAATTAATTATTGGCTTGCTAATTTGATAAATATTTCATAATGTAGGCTTTAAGAAAATTCTCATGTTTTCAAAGTTTGAAAATTCAACTAAAAAGCTTAAAATAAAACATATTTTAAAACAAAAAAAGAAACCGACTTCAGTGTAATTATAAAATACTCACGTACTAAAAAGTTTAAAATAAAGTATTTACTTTAAACTGAAAAATTTTTAAATTTCATTCAAGTAATCTTTTGAAGTCGGCGCCAAATGTCCCATAAACTTCTAAAATATAAAAGAAATACTCTGTGATGTTTTCCATGTCGAAATAATTGAACAATCTAATATCCAAACTGACACTGTATTTCAGTAAAAGTGAGTGTAAATCACATATTTAATTGAAATACAGTGTTAGTTTTGATATTAGATAGAATTTCTTATCAATTACTGTATTTCAGTAGAAGTGAGTGTAAATCACATATTTAATTGAAATACAGTGTTAGTTTTGATATTAGATAGAATTTCTTATCAATCACTTCCTGGTGGTTCGGAACCCACCTAAAACTGTAGGTCCAACTCATCAATCTCCATCATCCAATTCATTACCAACGCAAAGGTCTCAGACCTATGTGGGCTTCATCCTCCAAAAAAATACAGTGTTAGTTTTGATATTAGATAGAATTTCTTATCAACTTCATAAATATTTGGCGCTGACTTCAAAAGATTATTTGTATGAAATTTAAAATTTTCTCAGTTTAAAGTAAATGCTTTATTTTAAACTTTTTAGTACGTGAGTATTTTATCATTTCACTAAAGTCGGTTTCCTTTTTTGTTTTAAAATATGTTTTATTTGTTTAAAAATTTGTTTTATTGTTCATAACATCCCACACTGCTGTATTAAAGTACACACTATTATTCAAAATTTCAGCTGTTTTCTTACATTTGGCTCCTTTCACTCTTTAGTATAGTTTTTCTTTAGAGCTTTGTAATTATCTTCACTTACCATATTTCTAAAGAATTTAAATTCATCATATCCATATTTAACTCCATTTCTTTCCGTAAGGATATCATCAGCTATCCTCTCTTCAATTTTGTCTAATTTATTTTTTACATGGTCTTTTTTAACTGGACAACTCATAGTAATATGAACCTTAAAATATTAATGGAACTATCATATTTGTTATTTAAACTATTGCTATTGTAAACCCTACCCTACCCTTAAATCGTCTGTCATTTTATTCTGTATTGAAATATTTTATTTATTTATTCATTTTATTCTGTATTTTAGTCTGTATTGAAATCTCCCGCTATAATAACGTTTGTAAAACGAGTAGTAGTAATCTCTAAAAACTTATTGAATAGTTCGCAAAAATTGTTCCATTCCCTACCTCTAAGATTTGATAGTCATGATCAGATAGTTCCGAGCCGCCTAATCTCGTTTTGCAGTAATCTATATTTGTAAGGATGTTATGAATTATTGTTTGTGATGTTCTTGTGAATCTTGTATATTCATGAACTTTTATTTCCAAGTTATTCATGTATATAATATCCCTTAAATCTTTTGTCATTTTATTCTATGTTACAAAGTCTGTATTGAAATCTCCCGCTACAATAACATTTGTAAAACGAGTAGTAGTAATCTCTAAAAGCCTGCTGAATAGTTCGCAAAAATTGTTCCATTCCCCATTTGGTGACCTAATAATACCTGACACCACTACTACGAAATTACGCAAAACGATAAATGTTGTAAAATATTGCTTCAAGGACCAACATTGATTGTTGCAAGACGGTGCAGATTTTGTTTCCTTCGAACAGGGAAAATGATTTTGACAGATGAGATGACGATCCCCTGTTGAGAAACAGTTATTTAAAAGAGTGTGATCTAGTGTAACATTATAATCAAGATCTCACAAGTACACATAAAATCAGCATCTCTGTTTTGAGATAATACGTTATCTACGTTATCTGAAATAATACGAAAAGGTAATAACCTTAAAATTAATAGTTGGTTTAGTGACCTAAGCCAGTTTCAAAGTTCACTTACAAAGATTGTTAATCTGCTAGGAGAAGGTTCATCATCCCATTCTTACTGGGAATGAAGATAATACTCCTATAATAACTGTATTATTTACTGTACTACTATTTATAGAAATTGAGTATAGGCCTACCTAAAAATCATAGCAAGTAGAGACCAAAAAAAGTTGTGTTCGTCAATGTGTTCTCTTCATTGCTCTATTGCACAATGACAATTATTTGTCTTTCTTCCTTTCTTGAGCTCCGTCTCTTATTATAAATATTGTTATTTTCAATACAATTCTACTAAAATTCATAAGGAAACACAGAAATTAAAGAAACATACTATTCAGCTCCCTATATGTAAGTACAAGTATTGATTCCGGAATATTGGGGGTCAAATATTCAAATATAAAAATAATAATTATGAAAAGTAGATAGACATTTTTAACATCTGTATAGATTCAATTAGAAAAATTATATTCTTGGCTGCCGCTGTGGTGTAATTGGTTGAGACGTTATCTCTGATAAAACTCTGACTCACTACTACTTCTGTGGTCAGGGGTTCGATTACCGTTGTTCATCCTGGCATATTCTGTGTCATGATTCACCAATGCATAAGTTTCAGACTCATATGTGGGCATCATCATAGAAAAAATCAATCTCAACCACTAGCTCATTTATCTCAAATGCAAGTAAGCATTTAATGCATTATCAGGTTTATTTCAATTCATACAGTTCAAGCCTGGTCGTTATTTTTTGTATTGACACATTCTCAAATTTTAAATCGTCATACTAGAAAAGAAAATGGAAAGCTTCATAAGAAATGTGTACCAATCCGCAAATAATCAGAAGAAAAAGCTGTACGTGATTGTAAAAAAACTATAAGTTGGATACTCCATAACCATCCAGTGGGGGGTGAGGGCCTTGGGGACTTGAACCCCCCTCAAGGACCTGAGGTCTTTATCAAAATGTTGATATTTTTCAAGCAAATAGGCTATTGTTGATAAATTTCATGATTTCACGCTTATAAAAAGAATAATTTTCATTAATTATCGTTATAGCACTTCTAAGACGTATCTTATCTTAGGAATATCAAGGATGTAAATAGGTTGAGTGGCCTAGTGGCATTAAAAACTCACCAAAAAATTGAAGTCACTAGCACAGAGGTAAAGAAAGCGGATTATTGCAGGTATCTTTATTAATGAGTTATTCTGAATCTCTAGGGCTTTCATTTATGTTGTGAATCATATATGTGTTTTATGTTGAAAGAGCTGAAAAAACGTTACAAGTCCTCAACTACCATAGTTATTGAGGTATATACTTCAAAATACACCCGTAGGCTCTCTCCTCCAATGAAAGTCATACGCTTTTATTTATTTTAATACAACATAGGCAAAAATTAGGAGAAATTTGATGGAAAAATTGTCGGTTTTTCGACTTGCTATGTCTTTAATAGTCTAGCAAGGGGGCTCAGACCCCTTGACCGTGAAAAAGTCAAACAATTAATTGAGCCAGCATGTTCTCTTTGCTCGCAGCTATCCAACTGAACCCAGTGATGGGAAAAGAGAGTTTATATAACTTTTTTAGAATTATTGATTCTTGCCCTTTTTGGGGGGAAATTTTGAAAGCTATACTTGGTCCTGCTATGATCCAGAATTGTATAGGAGGGTCAAGTGTAAGAGAGGGCCGGCTGCGCCCTAACTTCGCCCTCCTAGGAAATCAATCAAGGCAGCCAATCAATCAATCCTGCTATACAGGCTATGATCCTCGATACTGAACTTCCTAGGCAACCTGGCTCTTGAGAAACGCTAATCAACTAAATCTTTGAAAATAGTCCATTCTGGGCCCAAACATAGAAAAACATTAGATTTACAAGAATTGTCAGTTTTAGGCATATCTTGAGGGAATATTTTGGAATTGGGCCCTAGCCTGAACATGTGCACCAAATTTCAACGTTTCGGCCAAGTTGTTCAAGAGTTGAAAGAAAGAAAGTAAGTAAAGAGTTGAAAGAAAGTAAATTATTTGTGTAAGCTGTGTGGGTTGGGGTGGAAAGGGAGGGTGGTAGGGCTTGCAAAAAAGGTTAGCAAAATAATTTCAGATCGCTCTTTGGGGAAGCCCCCCTACCAACCCCCCCCCCCCCACACCAATCACCAAACCTAAAGTCTGTCCTGGGTACGCCCCTGTCCATAACTCCATCGTATCAGTTTTGTTAGTTGTGTTTGTTGGAACTGAAAATAAAAGTAAGTTAAACTTACTGGGCACACTATTAAGAAATCCATGGATACAGATATTAGATAGCATTTTCATTGGTAGCGTGGTGCTGAAGAGATAAATCTAGCGAGTAAGAAAAGGAAATAGTGTTCCAATAAATTGTGGATTAATGAAGAAGGCGCGCTGAGAAGTGTCAGCTGATGGTGTTTAATGAACTGGATTCAAAGCGCAGCAACAAGTGAATAAGAAGTAGCTGTGGTTGACTAGAGAAAGTCGTTGTTTTGAGTTGGGCTCAATACTTCCGCTCTCCGGACGACATTCTTCCTGCAACTTTTTTTGGAATCCTTGTTAATCGATCTCGTTCGATTCGACCCAGAAGAAAGTTGAAATCAGCGTCGGCGTTTGTTTGGCCTTTCGACATGCAACTGCTCGACGACATAAGAAAAACAAAACCATCTCAGAATGCATGAAATCAAGATTTTGGATCGATCGAGCCCCACACATCCTCCTGAAAAGTAGATTACAACTTGATCTGCAGCCCACATTGCCTAATGGAACTGGTTTTTATTCAATTTTAAAATCGAAATAAAACTTGAAAACAGGATCTCATTTTCCTCGATAATGTAAGCAGTTTACCAGGAACCACAACTTTTTATTCCATTATAATGCCAGGCCCTAAATTAAAATAGCAATACATCAGTTGGATTTTCATCGATAACAATACACCAGTAGGTTTCCATCAAATAATGATTCTATTTTAAAAATTAAATTGGGTTTTAGATTTTCATATCCTTGTTAGAACTAGCCTACATTAGAAAAGTACACTAGAACAAACATTTTTTTATTTGTTTAACTGAACTCGATTAGTTACTGCTAATAATGAATGAATTTGAAAAACTAACATTGAATTTGGGGAATTGTTTGAAGAAGTTACAGTGATTGATCGGTACATGCATGCTGTTGAACAACACAACAGCTCGCTTTATAAACTAAGTGAAGAGTATCGTTGATATCAGTTTCTTAAAGGATTGTCGTTAGTGTAGCCTAAGTCTAACTTGTTTTTTTCCAAATGCCCACCTACCCTACTTCACAGCAGTGCATTTTAGATACAATATGAGATGAGATTGATCAAGGAGATTCATTTCACATTTCAAAACTTATTTTTCACGTCCAGCGTCAAGATCAAATTGATGTCAGCAATTGAATAATTTGATAAATTTAAAATCAATTTTCACATTTCACATTACTTTAGTAGCATTGACCACAAAAAGTCAATTTTTTTCAATTATATTTGTTTAACAACGTCTGTTTAAGATATATGTCGCATTTTTCCTGGAAGGATATGTTTTTTGAACATTTTATTTTCGGATGATGAAGCCCACATAGGTCTGAGACCTGTGCGTGGGTAATGAATTGGATGATAGTGATTGATGAGTAGGACCTACAGTTTTAGGTGGGTTCCGAACCACCGGGAAGTGCTGATTTTACAGCAGAGAACAGAGTCTTCTTTGCTGGCCAATCAAATTGGTCACCGTTACAAAGATGACCCAGGAGCTTTGTAGCTTATCTCTGATAAAACAGACACCTGCTACGGCACTCGGCTATCTCTTCCCCGTATTAATCTAATTGGATTGAGGATGGCTGTTTGTCCTGATCTGTTACACATCCGTATCCACATAACTACTAGACATATTATTATTATTTTATTAGTGTAGCGGATATGAAGTTGCAGTGAGTGGAGAGGAAGACAGTGGTTCTTGGCGTTATCTGCTATGTAAATGTCCACTTTTGGGCAATTAATTACACTGCTTTTGACACTTTTATGTGTTTACTTGGTAATTAGTAGAATGTTCTAGTTGTTTGATTAGACATTAATCGAGTCTTATCGAATATTGTAGAAAGTGCTAGTTTCTTAATTTATTTATTTAGAAGTTGACAGAAAATTCAAGAGATGACTCAATTATGAAATTTTATATAAATAGAGGAAGTATCTTGTAAATGAGTTCAGTTGTCTTTGAAATTTCGTCGTGATAAACAAGTTGTGACAGTTCTATATATATGTGATAATTCTTTCTCTGTGACTTTGTTAGTGACAATTATTTTTCCTGATTTTCATACCAGTGAGCTACTGAATAGTTTTTGTTGTATTACGGACTAGTGCTACGTAAGTTAAGTGTTCTTTTTGAATATTATTGGACAGTTTATTGTACAGTTGTTAATTAATATTAGATCGGCCTTTTAACTTTTAGTGATTGATTTTTGTACAGTTTATTGAAAACTCATTATCAGTTGAACAATATCGTGTTATCTGTTTTTAATTGCTTATTTTTCTGTAAGACATTACTGAACAGTGAGTGTTGTGATTATTTGTGTAAATAAAGTGCGAGTGATAAATTTAAGTGTTGCCAGCGATATTTTAGACATAGAACCCGTAACATCATTATTAATATTATTATTATTCCACTTTTGTTTTTTGAATTTTTCACTTTGCAGCCGGGGATATTGATCCCAAGGCTACAAAGCTGCATCGCAAAGTAGAGACAGTAGAGAAAGTAGAGATGAGGGTCCCTCTTACCCTGCTATATTATAGTGAGAGAAATTTTCGTACAATATTTGCTGTACTAAGCACTGCAGCTTTTTATTATTATTATTATTATTATTATTATTATTATTATTGTGAGTTCAATATGTTTTGCTTCACATCACGATGAAAATGAAAATAATTCCTATTCAATCTTCCATAATATTATTCTATACTTTTCCAATATCTTCAAATTCAAGATCTAAGATAAATGATCCAAATATTTGTTTCATTTCTTTTGGAAATTCATTTCATTAGGTTCTAGCACTTTAATGTATGTGGCTAAAACTTCTATTCTCAAATAAGGAAATTGTTTAAGAAAAACAAAGCGTGACGTCAAAACCAAGCATCGTCAAACATCTAGCTTATAATCCAGATAATAATACAGACTTTTATCTTTTACTTAGGACTCCATGGCAAATTTAGGCCGTTCAATAACAGCCTCCTGGATTGCCAAAGACCAACGACTGAAACTGTGAGGTTCCCACTCACAAACGGCTCCCTATTCACGAGTTTAGATGGCAGAATTCCAGTCATCCACCACTACAGAAGGTGTAAAGGTAATTGAAAACATATTAAAAATAGAATGTAAATTCAATGTTTCTCTCGTAATCATTCTATCATTTATATTCACTGCTCAAGCAAACGCCAATTAATTGAAGAAATTCTATTTTTGATTATTGTCAGATGAAAACCGAGCATAAAAATATTATTGAATCATTCACCATGGTCTTCGAGGCCATTATATATATAATTATATATATATATATATATATATATATATATATATATATATATATATATATATATATATATAATAATTAATTGAATTGACGATAAATTGAGATGATAATCTCTTTTAAACGACCTATTTCAGAATTATTGATTTCAATATTATTGTTATTGTTGAGGGTTCTAGATCTAACATGATTCTGGCAACCCTTAAAAGTAGCTCACAATTTTTACTAGCACAATAGAATTCACAGCAGACACTAATTAATCAAGAAATCAATAAAATAAGCAGTTCGATAACTCAATAATAAATTATGCTCTGACTTAATTAAAGAAATCCTCTTATCACTAATAATCTCATAACAGTTACTGCCACACAGTTATTCTCATCATACTTATTCACTCTTATTCTGTCATCTTAGTTATCCACTGTTATCCTCACACTAAACGCCGAAACGCAAACACATTTTATCGGTCTGTCACTAATGAAAAACGTAGAACTGTCACAGAAAAAATGTCACAACGAAGAACTGTCACATAAACTCGTTATCACGAGTTCTGAATCAACACTGACTCACAAATGCAAAATCATTATACAAAATCGTTGTTATCAGAACATTTCAGGACCATCGTTGATGACTCCTTTGTTTACACAGTAGATTCCAGAACAGCCTAGAATCGCCCAGCAGCACATATAATGTACAAGAGAGTGAAACAGTAAATGGAGAGAGAAATTATGGGCACCCAATTTTTTACTTTACGCCAGACCCTTATTTACTTCACTCTACACCAGGCCATTGTGCAAAGAAACAACGCTATGCTTGTACAAATAGTTATCACTTTAGCTCATGGAGTCGGCGTAGCCGAGTTGGCTTATCGCTGGTCTGATAAGCCAAAGGTCCTGGGTTCGATCCCAGTTGAGTACAAGATATTTTTCTCGAGCCACTCCCGTGTTTCGGAGGACACGTTAAGCCGTCGGTCCCGGTTGCATATAAAAAAAAGCAGTCGTTAAAAAGCGGCGAGGTGGAACTACCCGTAAGGGTCTCCCCACCACGAAAAGCCATACGAATTTACTTTTACTTACTTTACTTTAGCTCATAATTTATTGCATGATTATAAGTCATCCACATTTTCATACACAGATTTGTTAGTTTGGAGTGAAACTACAAATTGGGATTATCTTTTTTGATAGAAATCTATTATAAGAATGTAGATTAATTTATAAATTGAATAATTAACTAGCAATAATTAACAATTAATTCAATTGGATTAAATTAAATTAATTAATTTAATTTATAAATTGAATAAATAAAATTGATGGGGAGAAGCATTATTATCAGAGGCATTTACGAAAACATCCTAACGCCCAATTATCAACTGTCAACGCCCAACTATAATAATTGTACTGCAAATCTGGATTTCTCTGAATATAAGTTTTATAATTATTATTGACAATACCATTGGCTCTGATTAATAAAATTAATACTCATTGAATAATACATACAAATGAGTAAAGTAATTACAGTAATTACTAAAGAAGTACCTGATTTTATTTGCAGAATACATTCTGAAAATACAAATAAGCCAATAGTATTAAGATTAAATTTTAGTTCCTTTGTTTATTGAAACAGGTATGCGAACTAGCGCGTTGCCACCCTACTGTCTCAATTTGAATCTGGCAGCGCGGTTTCCCCATTCGATGTCGGCAGCAGCTGCAGCGGCGGCAGTCGATGGACAGTCAGCGTCACAGCTGCATGCCAATCTGGTGGCTGCAGCCAGTGCAGCTGGAGGAGTGAACGGCTCAGCTAGTAAATGCGAAGAGTCGAATGCATTTCGCTGCAAGGAGCAGCTGGAGCGACCAGCTGCAGGCAGCCAGTGCTTGCTGACGCAGAGGCTGAGCACGGCCGATCTGAGAGGTGCGGATAATATTCGCCGACTGAGGGAGTCACTGTTCCTAGACGCAACGGGGTCGTCGTCTGAGGAAGAGGATGACGACGAGGAGGAGGATGCTGAATCTGAGGAGCCGCTGTACGCGACGCTGTCGTCACGCAGCGTGTGCTCGGCGACGACTGCCGCCAACGATGACTTCGAGTTCTACCAGAGGCGATTCGTTTCAAGCAGTTCTTCCGTAGATACCACCGCCCCCGCCACCCCCGCCGCCTTCGCCGCCCTCGATCCAAATCACCATCGTCAGGTCAGTTCCCCCATTACAACCAATAACTGTGGCTGTCTGTTTCCAATAATACAATGCCTGCATAACTTCTATTACAACTAATATTTATATGATAAGTAAAGTAAACACTAAGGGATCAGATTATGTATAAGATGATAAACATATGTATAATCTGATCTAAGGGTGAATGAATCGTACTATAAATCAAGTCAAGCCATACGAGATATGTGTAGCAAACACAATAATTAGCCTGAATTTAATTTCAATTTGGAACGATGCACTTTGAAAGGGCGTCACTTGGCATACTGAATAGAAAAGTCCAGTGCTCTAAAAGTGTAGGCTACTAATACTATAAGCTCAACTTCCTCACATGAGAGCGGTCCATCCTCCATGCCGTGGGAAAGCTAGTCACGCCTGAAGCTGAAAAACGCCACTGAAATAGTCAAGTCTCGTTTCAAAAATGGGTCATAGCTGGAGATTACTGAGTTAATGTGCGTTTCACGAGTACATGAAATACTGCCGCTACAAACCCTGCTAGTGTTTAGTATGCTTCTCGCTCTCATCACACTTAGCGGTTAATGGATGAAACTCAAACTTCCCTCCACTTCTAGCGTAGCTCAGCTCCTTGTCGAGCTTTATTTAATGTTAAGATTATAATGTTCTTTCATAAAGCATTAACGAACTATGATGCTTCTTCACAATAAAGCTTTCTGTTAAATAATTTATTTCTGAAAATGTGTTGGAATAGAACTGGGTTCAAAAATGAACATTGGAAGTCCTGACTGGAAAAATAATTCCTTTTTCTTCTATTCTTAACATCCATCCACGAATTTATTTAGAGATTCATGTGCATGAATTCCACTAAAATTCATATTGAACTATTTTGCAGGCAAGCATCTGTACTACTTACTGTACGTCTATTGGTCTATTAAAAGCGCATAAATTTGTGTTTTTTATCATCAGTTATAAAAGCTGTATTCCTTTCAAGAAAACTGATATTTGAAGATTTTTTTCCTATTATTTGAATTAGCACCTAGTTAGAAACTAATAAGCTATTTATTCTATCCTAATTTTACTATGTAGAGACATTACCAAACTTATACAATAATTAGGTTTGGTTACTATTTGATCACGTTTCAAGGCTTGAAATTTACACTATCACCTTCTTTTGTACACTAAGCACATAAGCACTCTTCACTTCACTAGCTCATGTGATTTTTGAAAATTGAAGAAAATACAGTGATAAAAGATATTAACGATAAAAAATGTATAATATATGATTCTTCAATTTACTGATATGATTTAAATTCATGAGGGATTATGTTGTTCTAAAAGGAACAAAACTATACTATACAATTGGAATAGTAAAGTAAAACGAAGAAAAGATTTTATAAATAAAGATAAAATTCAAGTAGAGTTTACAATGATAATTTAGCTGTTTATAAATAATTTTGAAAGTAATAATCGAGCACAAGTAATATGAAGCACTTCTATAATATCATCATTCATGTTTATTTTCAAATTCTCTGTTGATCAATTATTCACATCTGATGATCTGATCAATAGCTAACTTTGCTATTAAAGCTAAATCTCTCCGGATTGTCTCTCTGCTTGGACAAAAGCACTCATTCCTGCGATAGTAGCTTTTGTTGTTTGAACAATGAAGACTGATTGCAGCTGTAATGATTCACAGCTACGGAATCAGTCATTCTCACTTGAAATAGACCACTCTGAACTCTTTCTAGAGCTCTGAATCCTTTCAAATATTGTAGGCTACATATTTGACACTTTGATCTGCAATTTATTGCAAACTGAGACTTTTATGGATTTTACAATCCATAGAAGATTATATTTGCCATATATTCTCCACAATTTATTTTATTTTCTTTCCACCACTAAGGCTTTAATTTGTTCGATATCTAACATTCGTTTTAGATGAGATCGAAGTTCAACTCTAAATCACTCAGGTCTGTTGTAGACTACATTTTTTCTACCTTCAATATTTTTTCCATTTTTCATTGCCTATAAAATGTACTCCCATCAATGCTGTTTAGAGAGTAGAACTAGATTATACGAGATTACATTTTTTTCATTGGTCGCCGTGCAATTTTTTCAATCCAAATTCAAAGTTCTCAAAGTGTCCTTGTTCCAATTCACAAAAAATTATTTTAATGTTCACCTCTTGGAAGGCTACCATGCAGGTGATTGTGAGATTCTTGTCACTCGTCAGTTGAATGCTAGCAGCTGTAGGCTACATATTTCTTGAGGTGTCGCACTCAGTTCAAGGTTCAGCTAGAAACGTGATTTGAAAGAATTTCGGTATTTAAAATAGCTAGAGCATTGATAGTAAGAGAACCTATCAACAATATTTTGTCAGTACAGATAATAATCTTTGTTTCAAACTATTATTCTGTGTGTGTTCTTATAAGCTTCATGATCAAATAGTGTCAATGTCACTTTCTTTTTAAGAGTAGTAGCCGAATATTCATACGGTATCTACATTCTAGATTCTACAACACGTTTGATAACCGTTCAACGAAGTTGTATAAGTTGCTATTCAACTTGATGATTGGATGTGTTGGAATTTATTTTTTTCAACTACTTCTGCACAACAAAATTTTGATAATTTTAATATCAAATAGTTATTAAAATGTTGATAAAATCTGAAACTTTGGTAGACCAAAATGTCTCCCCAATTCGCATGGGTTGAGTCAGTGGAAGGGGGGTTTAGCAAGGGGGGCCGGACTGCCCTGGGTGAAAGCCCAAGGGGGGTGACAAAAAGCTGATCCAATAAGGCTTTAATATATTAAATGGTTATTTTTTTCAAATGAATAATAAAACGAATTATCATGCTTTGGAGCGCTACTGACACCTACACAACAATATTTCAAGTTGAAATTGAGTTAAGATTCAGATGATGAGGCAAATTCAGACATGAGAGTGATGGTGCCGAAGCAGTGAGTGCTACAGGGGTGACTTATGACTCATCATTTGAATTTTCATGTTATTTGAAAAAATACGTTTTTTTCTACTACACCTACTACTTCCACGAGAGAAATTTAACATCAGTGAATCAGTGGATTTTTGGGAAAGGTGTCTGGGGCGTATAGCTAAGGAGGTGTTTAACTGATAATGAGTTTTCAATAAACTGTACAAGAATCAATCACTAAATGTCAAATGTCCTCGGGTGCGTACAACCTATGACAATGACGATGACTCAAGCACTATGAGACTCAAGCACCCACCACTATGTGGGTGAAAATTTAGGGTTTATATGAGAGTTATATAATGCTTTTTTTGTAGTACATGGTCATATATGAGCTAAAATAGTGTAGGAGGATTAATGCCTAGAAATGCTCAAATGCTGTTTTATAAAGGCTATTTTTCATATTTATCAATTATACCTCTGGACCCCCTTTGAACAAGAGAGATGTATATTTTGTCAAAATAGTGAAAGGGTGTTAGTATAATTAATTGAGTGGAGCCCAACCATGACCAAAATAGCTGTAAATTGCATTCTAAAAATATAATTACCAATTTTTGATTAGCCTGCTAACATCCTGAAGAGTTGTAAGATGTAATTACGTGGAGCCAACCTTCCCCAAAAATGCTTCAAATTTATTTATAAAAAAAAATTTTTTAAGGGCGTACCCCCTATTTTATGAGATTGTTCCTCATCTGTCAATACAATTACCATTAAAGAAGGATATGGAGAGTAGGCCTACACAATTAATTGAAATTCATCTTTGAAGTAAACCAAATTCTAGACATTTACAAATTCTATACAAAAAATATCATTCTGCCCCGTTGGTAGAAATAAGATTTAACATTGAATATTGTGTCATATATTCGAAGGGGGGGATGACAATTCGAAATACCGCCCCGGGTGCCACAATACCTTGCTACGCCTCTGGGTGGAGTTGTAACCCTGTAAAACTGATGTCAATTATGATAATTCATTCATTACAAAAGAAAACATTCTATAAGAGTTTGCAAGTTGAAGTGTAACGTTGTATTGTTTGACAAAATTTAGCATAAATACCTTAGCGTGTTTACATGCTAGGCGAAAACAAACGTATACTGGCATGAACTGATAATATTCGTTGTGGAAAATTCAATACGTTCATCCATAACATCTCGTAGAGTGGGTCTAGGTTGTTTGTTTTTAGTAAAGAAAGATTTTTCTCCTACTTTAAGATGGAGAAATAGGAGTGGACAAAGGCGTTTCCCGCTGATTCATACTAATTATCCTAAAACTCATGTTGCCTTCTATGATAAAAAGCCTACGTCCCGTTCTCGAAGTATTTACAATTAGTGGAATAAGTGGGCAATAGAAATAGATAAAATATTCATTTAATATTCGGGTAAAGCCAAAATGCCCTTGTATTTGGAGATCTTGAATATGAATCATAATAGATTTGGAAAATTAAAACGGTGCTTTTCCACTGATTTCGAAGTTAAATATTTAGTGTACTGAATGTTCATGTAAAACTAAACTTTGTGGTTATCGTGGAAATAACCCAAGGATATTACAATTATTACCAATTGTTTAATTAATGTAGATGGTAATGGATTTCGAGCCCTCAATTTAACTCTATCAAATACACTGAAGACTTTTGGTATACGAATATTAGCAACAGTAACAAATAGAAACGCGAAACTTCGATTAATTCTATTATCTGAAAAATCTTACCTCTGCCGGGGATCGAATCCGGGCCCTTCTCTTATGCTCTTACCAACTAAGCTATAGTAGATCCTCTGAATTAGAGCGTTCATTGGGCAACTTGTTAGCCTATTGCTTGGTGTATTATAACCTCAACCAGTAGGCTAACAAGCTGCCTCTTATATCAAATTAATGCTCTAATTCAGATCTACTATAGCTTACTATAGTTGGTAAGAGCATAAGAGAAGGGCCCAGATTCGATCCCCGGCAGAGGTAAGATTTTTTGGATAATAGAATTAATCGAAGTTTCGCGTTTCTATTTGTTACTGTTGTTAATATTCTTATACCGAAAGTCTTCAGAGCATTCGATAGAGTTAAATGTCATTGAGAATTCTAAATCCAAACTTGGTGGTATTATATATTTCAGTGGCACACCCAGGGGGGGGCTTAGGGGGCTTAAGCCCCCCCCCCCAAGAACCCGAGCTCCTTAAAAAATTGTTAATAATTTTCAAGAAAATTTACTATAGAGAGTATGTGCTGCAGGCTGATTAGTGCTGGTACATGTCATTTATTCACACTTTTTAAGTAGAATAATGTTCATAATAAGTGGCTTGACATGGGGGGTTTTGGGGCTCAAGCCTTGCCCTCAGGTCCTGAAATCCTTATCAAAATGTTGATAATTTTCAAGTGAATTGACTGTGTAATATGGACTCTAGGCTGTACATTTAAAACTTGTTTAAATCGGATGACAATTAACAATATCGTTATACTATTAACAGGAATACTATGAGTTTCTAGGCTTCTAGAGTGCTCATTTAGGTGGTAAATTGAATACATTTGATGAGAAATGAACTGAAAACCCAAATGAAACATTAACTACCGTGATTATTGAGTAATCCTATGAAATACACAAAAAAGGCCAAAAGAAGGCATTTTTAATATTGAAATGTATGAGCTTGGCTATTAATTGTGAACAAAGCACCCAGAACTTACAAAACCATAATTTGAATTTGATAAAAAGACAGAAGAATAGCAAGTGGAAAGCATATGTGCAAAATCAGTATAAACTTAAAGTGCTATATAAACTTTAAAGTGTCATAGAATGTGTACTTTTTCTAGCCTATAAGCTCTATTTGAAGGTAATGGCGCTCTGGAGCCTCTCGATGTGGACTCCTTGATAACTTTGAAAAATGAGTGGAATAGATGAATATTCTTATCACAAAAGTATGGGAAAAAGATAAAACCTTAATAATAATATAATACAATAGTTTACAACCTAATAATTACAATACATTGAGGAATTATTATGATTTACAAGTAGCTTTTCAACTCATCAAAACTTGAGCATGACATATTAAATCTGCGTTGGAAAAATATGTGGAAATAATTTCTAGTAGTAATCGTTCAATTGTGAGAGCCAAGTAAAATGAATATAGAAGTACATTCTATTTTTTGATGGTTATTGAAAGTTCAGAAATAATACAGAGTTATGAAGAAGAATCTAGGACAGAATAAATTACGCTATTAGAAGCAATCAATCCCTGCTTAGATGCATTCTATAAACCCATGCTTTACAGCTAACTTTCACTCTCTTCTTTGATAATTTCCCTTATTACTCTTGTTAGCTTGCTATACGTCTCCTTCTCTCGCTATCGCCTACTCCGCCTCCTCACTTCCTATCTACTGCCACACAAAATATTTTGAAAATAAATTTTATATACTTTATTATTTAAAAATAAAAAGTAGCTGAATTGAATATTAGAGCCCTGCTTGGATGCATTCTATAACCCATGCTTTACAGTTAACTTTCTACAGCTATATTTCTTGAGATTCTTTACATTTTTTTGTAAAGGGAAAAAGAAATATCAATGAAATGAATATATGAACTTCTGCTCAATAAACTAGCTAAATAAGCTAATTAAGAAATAGCTAAATAAGAATGTGAACCTAAATTATTGTTTTTAAACAATCAAATATTATTACAACTACATAATGTTTCAATAAAAATCAAATACCTATAAGTTTAGTTATTCATTTATAGTTATTTACAACACACAAGCGTCTTTCAAAAACAAAATAAAAACATAGTTATGAAAAATTACTGAATTTTAAGTTCAGTATTCATATTGCGTACCAATTATATTAAGGTTAAATAATTCTAAAAAGTTGTTCATTTAAAGGAAGTGAAAAAAATGAGTTGATAACTTAATTTGTAAAACACAAAAATTCAAAATACTAAATCAATTATGCTAATATCTACTGGACAGTAGTTAAACATGTTATTTACTTAGTGTAGTATCTTGGGAGAATTTATGTATGTATGAACATAGACGAACCATCCCTCCCTCATCTATTGTATGAAGTACATAAAAGGCACACATTTCATGCATATAGTTATTTACAACACACAATCGAAAGAAGACTCTTTCAAAAAACAAAGTTATGAATTCTTATGAAAAATTACTGAATTTTCAGTAATAAGATAAAGAATGATTGTTGGTCTTTTTTTTGGTCCTAATAGGAATCTGCAAACATAGGCTAGTACTACCTGTGCGTTTGCAGAGTTGCCATCCAAAAGATTCATCTTTGGACCTGATTTAGCGTAATGCATTAATACATTGTTTTTATGATGAGAAAAAAAAGGAACAAATACAATAATTAAGCAGTAAATTGGGT
Organism: Conomelus anceps; assembly: GCA_948455865.1. NCBI lineage: Eukaryota > Metazoa > Arthropoda > Insecta > Hemiptera > Delphacidae > Conomelus > Conomelus anceps. Next base: position 69,882,655 of record OX418217.1, on the reverse strand, counting down.
TGAGACAAATATTGCAACTCACAATAAAAATAGTTACTGTTTCTTGTAAATGTAATATCATTGGACTTAATCTTGCTCAATGAATTACGCCAATAGAATCAGTTCTATGAATTGAATATTTTATGGATGTAAAATGAATCTGAATTGATTTTTTAAAAAACCGTTATTTAATGTATAGTAAACATTGTTTCATGTGTTTTTTTTTCAATAAATTTTAAATAACTTGAAAATCAAAGGATAATTATAGGGGGAAAATAATATTTTATGGATGTAAAATGAATCTGAATTGATTTTTTAAAAAACCGTTATTTAATGTATTGTGAACATTGTTTCATGTGTTTTTTTTTTCAATGAATTTTAAATAACTTGAAAATCAAAATAATGCCAAAATAATGCCAAATAATAATAATGGGGAAAGTAATGCCATTTGATCTTGTAAATTGCAAAAGGATGATTCATGTTCAGGAATGATACTGTATCATAATGCATGATGAATTTTTAGTTTTTTGGAGATAGCATGTTCTGCTCAGCGACCTTTATCATTCATATTGTAGACTCCCTACGCATGATGGATTCAATGTTAAAATCAACTCTCTTTCTAATTCGACTATAAATCGTGGGCGATTTAAATAGACAATCTAAAGCCTAATTTGTTCCAACAGATGAGTACGGTAATATTCCAAGAGATGGGGAAGTGATAGCCGAGTGCCGTATCAGGTATCTGTTCAATCAGAGATAAGCTGCGAAACTCCTGGGCACTCTTTGTAAGGGTAACCGATTGAGTTGGCCAGCAAAAAAGACTGTTCTCTGCTGTAAAATCACTTCCCGGTGATTCGGAAGAATCGGAATCCACCTAAAACTGTAGTTTCCACTCATCAATTACCATCATCCAATTCATTACCCACGCACAGGTCTTAGACCTATGTGGGCTTCATCCTACGAAAAAAAGAGAGAAAAAATAATAATAGCCTATCTTATAGGAACAATTTTTCATAATTTTTATCCAGTTTTTATCCAAAAGTCTACTTTTGTCAGAATTTGATTATTTTTAGACCAGTATAGCAAGCATATACCATTATAATCTATATATCACAATATGAAATCAACATAATATTTTTTTAAAAACAAAAGGCTTAAAAAGGATCATATAAAAAAAATGTGAAAGGGTCTGTCTATTTGATCTGCTGGTATACGCCTTCATTCAGGGTGAATGTGCTCGGTTAATATGCGTTTCCTGGATTGCAACAAAGTTTTGAGTGCTAAAACAAACTTTCACCCACGAACACACCCTCACTTGCACATACACATAACGTGTAAACTAAAGTGCACAGAGCGTGTCCGTTGCCCCTAATCAGTAATGGGTAGGCCTATCTGTACTCCCTACCGTTAACGATAAAGTGCTGTCTAGCCTATCTGCTGACTGGCCCATTATCAGTTACGCAAGTTGATCGATTAGGTGAACCTATAAACTAATCGAACCAAAGTTTGTGTAGGAATGTGAGGCATTATTGCCAGACATCTTTTGTTCAATTGATTTTTTTTTTTTTTTTTTTTGTAGATTACGTCTTGGAGACTCCAGTTAAGGAGTATAAGACAAGTCAGATAAACAATATTATACACTAGATACCATAATTACTTCAATTAGTTGAGGTGAGGCTTAATTTTGATGTGAAAGGAACTCTTGTACACTATAAAAAGCTTTATCAACTAAATATTTCTTCAATTGTTTTTTAAATATTTCTATATTTTCAAGACTCTTCAAAAACTGCGGTAGCTTGTTGTAGAGTTTCATACCAATATATCTAGGTTTTTGTTTGAATAAGCTACTATTGTGACTCACCAAGTGATAATCTCCTCGGCTTCTTGTATTATAATCATGTACATCAAGATTTTGGTTAATATCATTCGTTTTTACATATAAAGTAGCTTCATACACATATAAGCAGGGTACAGTTAGGAGACCAAGTCTCTTGAACAACGGCCTACATGAATCTAATCTATTTACTCTTTCTATACACCTAACCGCTTTCTTTTGGATCTTAAACACCCTATCAAGATTTTGTTTTGATGAATTACCCTATACTAAGATAGCATACCTAATATGTGACAGTAAGAGCCCATGGTAAGCTGTAAAAAGTAACTTTTTGTCATTCAATCTAGCGAGCTGTCGCAGGACAAATACCCCAGATGAAAGTTTACAACATATTTTCTCAATGTATGGAGTGGAGTCCAGGTCAATCGTCTATCCAACAAAACTCCTAGAAATGCAATTTTTTCTTCCTGGTCTAATTGATTATCGTTTACAAACACGTTTATAGCCCTATCTTCATTTAAATTATGTTTGTTTTTGAATTGAAGGTATTGGCATTTTTTACTATTTATAGTTAATTTCAACTGATTTAAAAATTGGACAATGGACTGCACACCTATATGGGCACTTATTTCTAAATTATCTAGAATGGAATTGCTGAAAATGAGTGATGTATCGTCAGAAAATAAGAGGGCTCTACCACTAATTAATTCTTTAGGTAAACGGTTGACATATAACAAAAAAAGCAATGGACCTAGTATTGGCCCCTGAGGCACTCCAGCTTGCACCTCTAATTTATTAGATTTATTCTTTACTATACTATTACCAACTACTGTAGTTAGTTCTACATATTGTTTTCTCCCAATAAGATATGATTCAAACCATTTCAGTTCAACCCCATTTACACCTACATTTTGCAGTATTTCCAATAAAGTTCTATGATTAACACAATCAAATGCCTTTGACAGATCTAAGAAGATTGTAGTAGCTTTATCACCTGAATCTATTATATCTATTAGTTTTTCAACTAGAGAAACTATGGCTGTCTTTGTTGATCTCCCTTTCTGGAAGCCATGCTATTCATCACAGATAAAGTTAGCTTCTTGAAGGTGCAGAAGTAACCTATCTAGAACTACTCTTTCAAAAATTATACTTATTACATTTAAAATACTAATGGGCCTATAGTTTTCTACCTTTTCTCTATCACCACTTTTGAAGATTGGCAAGATCTTCCCCTCTTTTAAATTATCTGGAAAAACACCTTGTTCTAATGAATGATTGATCAGATGAATCAAAGGGTCTAACAATTGATCATTACATTCTTTCAGAATTTTACTGGATACCCCATCCATTCCTACAGTTTTATTATTATTTAAACTATCAATGATATTTGACAACTCGTCTTGGGATACTGGGTGGAATTTTAATTCGTTCTGAATCCCCTCAGTATTCCTCATGTCACTGATACCTGTATTAAGAGATTTTTGAAGATTCTTAGCAACCAGTTGATAATATCTGTTAAAGAAATTACAAATGTCTACACTATCATCAATATATTTGTCATTTCCGTTAATTATTCTGGGGACGCTAGTATAAGCATCTACATGAGCTACTTGCCTATTTTTGTTTATTACATCCCACACTGCTGTGTTAAAGTACACACTATTATTCAAAATTTCAGCTGTTTTCTTACATTTCGCTCTTTTCACTTCTTTCATATAGTTTTTCTTTAGAGCTTTGTAATTATCTTCACTTAACATATTTCTAGATAGTTTGAATTCATCATATGCATCTTTAACCCTATTTCTTTCTGCAAGGATATCATCAGTTATCCACTCTTCAATTTTGTCTAATTTGTTTTTTACAGGAACTTTTTTAACTGGACAACTCATAGTAATATGAAACCTTAAAATATTAATGAAGCTATCATATTTGTTATTCAAACTATTGCTATTGTAAACCCTACTCCAGTTTTCTTGTAGAGATTCTGCTTCAAACAATCGATATTCCCCTGTTCACATTGTTGAATTTCTTTCATTTCTCTACTCTTTTTAATTGATTTATGACCTTGCAACCCCACCTCTAAGATTTGATAGTCATGATCAGATAGTTCCGAGCCGCCTAATCTTGTTTTGGAGTAGGCCTAATCTATATTTGTAAGGATGTTATCAATTATTGTTTGTGATGTTCTTGTGACTCTGGTATATTCATGAACTTTTATTTCCAAGTTATTCATGTATATATAATATCCCTTAAATCTTCTGTAATTTTATTCTGTGTTGCAAAGTCTGTATTGAAATCTCCCGCTACAATAACGTTTGTAAAACGAGTAGTAGTAATCTCTAAAAGCCTATTGAATAGTTCACAAAAGTTGTTCCATTCCCCATTTGGTGACCTATAAATACCTAACACCGCTACTTCGAAATTATTGTCGATTTTTACTCTCAACCCAGAAACTTCTAAATCCATTTCCACAGCAAGTTTCTCTACATATTCTAAATTAAATGTTTGCGTATTCTTAGCATTTTTAGTGAAGATAGCTACTCCCCCACTTCGATGAGATGTCCTGCAATACGACGTTTTCAATGATTTTATTGAACAAACATGTTTTATTCTTGTATTATATATTCAGTGGAATCTGAATTTCACTCTTTGATAATAATTTGAGTTGAAACATATTTCATAATCTATCAAATTAATCAAATATATCTATCAAATATTAAACAAATAGTTATAAGTGAAATGTGAAAGTGCGGTGAGAATACGCATAGGCTGATAGATTCAGTATTAGATTATGATATGCGTAGGCCTATTTTATATTAATAACACTCACCAGGGGTGAACCCAAACTTTTTTCGGGGTGATATCAATTGAGAAAATATTTAGTGGGAGGGAGGATATCACCTGAAAAAATATCCTCACCTTCATAAGATACACAAATGAAAATTTTTTTAGTGTGGGTTGAGAATTTCGTGGGGATACACCCCATTTATTCGCGCATGATACCCAGTCGACTGCGACATACGACCACTCGTACATTCAATACTCAAGCTACTCTTGAGCTCGAGAACACTAAAAATCAAATATTTTTCAAAGACCTATCAATATTCATAAGTTTACGAGTTTCATCGCCAAATTTCTCACCAGTTATAGAAACAGAATGAGCAAAAAACGAAGAGTGATGATGAGAGAGTGTGTGAAAGGTGAAATGCAATATAGACGGTTGCGGGTGAAAATATTGAGGAATTGAAAATGCTCACTACCACACGTACGCATTTTCCAGTAGGCTACGCATTGCGTAGTAATATGTTAGTTGCTAAAGAAAGCAGATTGCGCATCCGCATAGTGTGTCTCCTACTAGACTGTCATAATATTAATAGTTGACACTTTCTCTTTGGAGCATGCTTGGATAGATATGAATGTTGTCCGCATTGTTGGTGATGCTCAACAATATTTCATTGAATGTGTGTCGTCCCTTGCGATTCCGCATCACAAGATGCGGACAAACTACTTGTTTAGCACTGAAAAATGTCGAGCAATACTTGAGACTATTCAACAAAGGTCATAGTCCTGGATCCTTGGCTCTCCTTAATCATTCTTTTGACTCCTTGTCGAACATTCAGCTTTCTTAATGTTCGAAAGATTTGTTCGCAGCTGGGAAATTCTGAGCTATTAGATGCCAATCTATTATTAATACGTTTACTATCCTAATGTTCACTTTCACTATGATGAAAAATTTCCCGGAAGAATTCTCACGAAGCTGCTAATACACCACTATATGGAGATTCCTTGTAGCGATCTTTTCAAGATTCCTCTACAATAATTGGAATGGTAATGATAAATTATTAGTCACTTTTTTTGGTGTTTACTTTTCATTGAACTTTGAAGGTAAATCAATGTAGTAAAAAACTCATAGGAAGATTGAATCGCTTCAAGAAATTTCTCATACGAAAACGATTGAATAATTAATTTGAGTATTTCCGCTCTCATTATATTAGTTTATTAGTTAGGCCTACATTTTGCTCATTAACATTAGAATCACTAAAAATACTTGTTAAAAAAGTGTACAATTCAAGCTAGCAAATAATTGTTGGTAAAACTATCAACTGAAATTTAACCAAAATGTTTCAACTGAAAATTACTACTAAAATTGAAACTGTATTCTGAATTTATATACATTTAGGTTACAGCCTATTTCTGTTTTGAAAACTTAATTATAATCAACGCTGTTATATAGGCCATTTTTATAAGTGAGTGATACCGAGAACACTAATAATATGGCTTTCATTGGTGGGGAGGCCCTTACGGGTAGTTCCAGCTCGCTATTTGAGTCATGTTATGGGGAACATAATTGACCTACAATTTTGGTGGGTTCCGAACCACCGCGAAGTGATTAAAAAGCTAATAACATCAATTCATTGAAGCACGGTCACTCATCCAAGCGCAGTCTTGAGAACAGTAAAAGTTTATAACTTAAAAACTCGTATTTTCGCCAAATGCCCGATAGGCAATACTATTTCTTTATTTACCCTAATGCAGCCTATTAAATTGATTATAAATGAAAAAAGAACTAATTAGAAGAGGATAAACGAAAAACTCAATTTATGCTTGTCAAAAATAGAGTGAAAAATCTGTATCCGGTTTTAAAGATCAGCTCGTTTGATCACTTTCTCCGTACATCCGCAGTTGTGAACTCTTCCTCTCTACGGTTACCGTACCACATTATGTGATCTTTTGACACAGAATATGAAAGCTCTGTAAGTGTTATTTTGATCGGTAAGCACACATGAGAAAATAAGAGAGATTTGGAAAATGCACTGAAATTAATAGGTTAATAGGAAGTGATAGCCGCGAGCCGTAGCAGGTATCTGTTCAATCAGATATAGATAAGCTGCGTTCTCGTAGGTCCTGTTTGTAACGGTGACCGATTAGATTGGCCAGCAAAAAAGACACTGTTCTCTGCTGTAAAATCACTTCTCGGTGGTTCGGAACCCACCTAAAACTGTAGGTCCAACTCATCAATCACCATCATCCAACTCATTACCCACGCACAGGTCTCAGACCTAGGTGGGCTTCATCCTAAAAAAAATAACTGAATAAGGAAACTGATTGTCTGAATTACGCTCATTTCAAACCAAAGAAGGGATTCCTCTCACTTGATTTGCTCGAGTAAGCCTATTTGTGTATGTAATGAGAAGTACCAAAATTATTTTTTCAAATTACCAAAAATGGAATCTTTCAATGTTTTTTTAACACTTAATAATTGAATTCCTTCACATCATTCATGATCATCCTCTTTTAGAATATTTCAGTAACGTCAATACTTTCATTTGATATCACTTTCAGGAGTAAATTGGATTTTACATAATCGTTAGTAGACAGAGGGTTTCAAGTGACTTTTCAAATCTGAGGCCTACATCGGGAATAGGCTGTCACCTGATGCTTTTCGAAGGTTCTAATCGCTTCAACTTCTAAAGGAAGCCAGTAACTATCTGGAAGTCTCCAAAAATCCCATTAAATCCCATAGGTCACACATAACTGCTACGCTGCCGGTCTCGAACTCGATCTAGATCTGGAGTTCTCAAATACTTCTAAAGGAAGCCAGTAACTATCTGGAAGTCTCCAAAAATCCCATTAAATCCCATAGGTCACACATAACTGCTACGCTGCCGGTCTCGAACTCGATCTAGATCTGGAGTTCTCAAATCATCATTCACCTCATCATTTGAGTGGATTCTAACGAAAATTGAAATGTTTTTACAGCCTAACGGAATTTTTGAGAATTGAGATCCTACTAAAAATAATCTAATCTATCTCCAGAGACAAATACCAATTCATTTAAACTTTCCGAAATTTCCAAAGCTTGAATTTTTCAAGCACTTTGACACCGCTCTCAGTCCAACCAAACGTGTATGCAATTTATTTAATTTAACTTTAGAGTTGGTCTGGCGGCTCAGTCAATTAGGGTGGTTGTTATCTCCAAAGTAGCACTTTGGCTGGCTGCTGTTCCTGCGGTCTCGAGTTCGAATCTCGTTCTGGCTTAGATGTTTTGTGTTATCATTCACCTCGCTACCCACGCACAAGTCTCAAGACTCATGTAGACATCACCACCACAGGAAATCAATCTCATTATTCACATGCAAGCAAGGGAATCACCGTATTAACAATGATAATAATAAATTATGCAGTCAAACTTGACAATATCCTGATTTATTGCTTATTTGTGTTGGCAGGGAGAGAGTAGACGAAAAATATCATCGAGCGGCGACGATCTGGAAACGACCCAGGTGGTGGCAAGACAGTTGTACAGACAGCAGCCAGTAGCTGGCAGTAGTGGCGCAGGGGGGCGACGGCCCCTCAATCGGCGTCTGGGTCTGCCTCCGACACCGCCTCCGCCGCGACGCCTGGCGCCGGTGCTCTCAGTAGACTCGTTGGTCGCCGCGCTCAGCCACTCGGACGTCTCCTACCTAGACACCGGAGACGTCTGTCGCCACTCTGACAGGTCGGGCAGCGTGCCTGATCTCAAGAAAGTATTTTATACCGGTTTCCTATGAGAGAGTACCGGTGCAATCTTTGTTGGCCGACAGAGCTCTCTCCATAGCTCAGTAGTATTACGTGTAGATGTATAGCAAGATAAACTTGATCGAAATAACATTATGAGGAACTATGGATGTTAAATAGATTAGCCTATCAATATATAAGAAACAGTCATTCATACTTAAGCTGCATTCGCACTATGTACAATGTTATACAACAAAGTTCGATGATCAATGCGTTATTGTCAAAAATAAAGTTGTTGAATAAAGTTGTTTTGAAAATGGACAATGAAATAATATTGATTTAGATATAAATGAAAACTTTATAAACATTTTCATTTTGGAAACTGCATTCCTTCGAAAAAAGTAGAATTTGGTTATACAGTATAACGGTGTTTTTTACATAGTGTAAACGCAGTAATATAGATTTATATAAAGAAATCTCATTTCATCTTTGAATAATGATCGAAAAGGTCAAGAGAAAACTTAAAACCAGGTCCAGATTCATTTTTAACGCATCCTTTTGTTATTTGTTGAGAAGAAATTTGTAGAATAAAGTTACAAGAGCTTCGTAAAATCAGGCATGGAGTTTTAGAATATATAATTCCCAAAAATGCCCAGCTTCTTGAAAATAACTCCTGTAACAATTTGATCTTGTATATTAGCTCTCCAGTGTTCAACTTCGGATTTCTTCAAGTCTCAGGATTGACTGTGCGAAGCCAAGAGGCTGCTCTGATGAGAAGGGAAGCTTGATTTATCATCAAAATGAATGCTGATTCCTTGATACTTAGCCTACTCACAGAATGTCCATTGAACGCCTTGCCATTTCAATCACTTTTATATAAGAAGTCAACTTCTCCCAGTCCACTTGGAAAACCAAGTACAACACTAAATTAATAAAATCATTTTTTTTTTTTGTTATGTTTATTATAAATTGAGTAATATAGTTTACCTTCATTTCCTTACACTATTTTTCAGTACAATTCCATTCTGAAAGATTCAAGTCACATTTTAATACGGTATAGGACTATTATCTCTATCACTGTTTTGACAAAAAATTTCATTTTTCCATGTACATTGGAATGTGAAATGAAATATGTTTCCATTTCAAATATTGGCTTCAGCAGCTCTACCAGAGGTTAAGAGAAAATATATCTTCATAAAGTTAGTGACTAATGAATAAATGACTAATGTCTTCGTATTGGTGAATCACCAGCATTCGTTGGTAAGCAGAAGTTGATGGCTTACAACCCAGCAAGTGAAACCTGAATGTGTCAGAAATATAGTACCTTGACAAAGCAAAGGCTCAATTTGAGTGCCAAAGTTTCAAACTTTCAAGAAACAGTCCTTGTAAAACTTGTAAGCTAACTTAAATCTTATGTATTATAACTGTGTAGATTTCCTCCGAGTGTATCTTATGGTAAAATAATACACATAATTTAATATAACTTTTTCTTTAAGTAATCGGCATATTATTTATGCTCATGTAATAGAATAACTGAATTCTTGTAAAATCTATTCGCTGCGAAAGAAATGTGGAAGTTTACTCTTTGTTTAGTCAAAACTATTCAATTTGGGAAATGAATCACTGAATTTGTATTTTGTATTTTATGAATTGTGATTTCCCATGTGCATGTGTATAAACTTAGCGTATTCTTGAAATATTAGTCTTATAATATAGACTAATATATTGCATTCATATTTTTCTTTCCTATTATATCCTACTTCACCTTTTAAGATTTGAAATACAGTATATTTAACGTTTTATATAAATGAGAAGTTTTATTTTAATGTTGTAATTGCAGAGACCACAGAATATTTTACTGGGCCATAGTTAATAAGCTTCAAGTTATTTTTATATTGTCTAATCATTCAATCCAATATAGTGCATTTTACTAAAATTCAAAATTCTTCCATATCAGTGTTGTTTCTTGATCTGTTGTGTTTGCAACTTTAATTACAACTTTGAATTCTCAAGAATTTTTCATGAATAATCTTTATTGGTAGGCAGTGCAATAAAATCTGCAATGAGCTGCTACCGCTACATCACAATATACAGTAAGTTCAATGAACATCACACCATATCATTAAGAAAATTGTATAATTTGATTTTAAGGACTATACAACGTTTTTCAATGTTGTAAATGTTTATGATTGTTTGATGTCATGTCAATGCTATTAATCCAATGGATGCGCAAATAGCAAAAACGAAACCGATAGTATTTTTCTCATTGATTTCGTTTATTCATCTTGATTAGTTCATTCTTCATTTAAAATATTTTAAGGAAGTAGATAACTAATGTAGGTTATTTTCTACAACACCATGAAAAATAATCTTTTGCAAGATTCATTCATTATCATCGCTAGTTTTTATGTAAATACAAGTTTTGTAAATAATACTGAAATATGTACTATTCTGTCAATAAAAAACTCATTGATAAAGATGATCTTGAATTTATCATACATCTATCCATTAGTCATCTTCTTTTCAACTCCACCTATATAATTTCACTCAATATGTATTTCTACCCTTTTCAACTTTACAAATCATAGGAGAGGAGAGTTCAAACACAGACAAAGCTGTATAGCTATTTCTCAGTTTCCTGTGACTGAGAAGAGATTCGAGAATTTGAGTTACAAATCAAAGAGAGCTCTGTATATTTTAATATTCTTTCAGTTAGGCTCGGTGCACACTTGCGTGTTTTCAAGCGGCGTGCACGCCGCTTGTTTTTTCTCTTCAATACACACTAGAGCGTGTTTTCAGCGGTTTCAACCTGCCAGACCGCCCGAGTGTTGTGAAAGCTGCGTGCACGCGGCGGTTGGGCAGAAAGCTGCGTGCTCAATTTGCAAGTCGCGTGCACTCCGCTTGCAAGTCACTTGCTCCGCTCAAGTGTGTACTTCTTCACTAGAACTCATCTACCGCTGAACCGCCGACGTTCGCAAGCTGCGTGCACGCAGCTTGAAAAAACGCAAGTGTGCACCGAGCCTTATTGTATTGTATTGGTTGATCCATTGTGAACTGGATAAAACATTAATAACACAATCTCAGTTCTGCAATCGTGTCCAAGATTTTTTGTAAAAAAAGTGAGTTTTGAAAAAACTCAATTGCGGACCCAAAACTTATCAAAAACTCTAAGCAAATTAATGATTGATGGAGCAGTTCAGCTGATGGACTATTGCAAACTTTGAATTTTTAGCGCACCCTTACAAACAGTTCCCAGGAGTTTCGTAGCTGCATCCTGCATGTATAATGATTCACAATTCCACTGTCCCTAAAATGTGCCGCTATTGTATAGACAGAGATGTTATTCGAATTATCTGCATCAATGTTTATTGTCTGCCGCTTTTTCCTTCAAAACAGAGTGAGTCTTTTAATTCTATGAAATTCATTGATTAAGATATTTTAATTGCGGTATGATATTAATTTACTCTAAATTTTCCTGAAATTGTCGGTGCTCGTAATATTTCGAAGCTACAAGCTTTCAAGGGCATAGAATAAGCCGTTACTTAGATAGTTCCTTGTTATGTCAAGGATATGTTAAGTTCCTTATTTGTAATGTTCTCTCATAACTCCGACACAACAGGTCAGATGCCTACCTTTAAAAATGTTGATGATAACAAATGAACTATATATAGAACCCTATACCATTACAGCTAATCGTTCCCACACCGGTTAGCCTTCTACTATTCTTTGTATAAGTAGGTATTACGGATCAGGCTCACGTGTTTCAGATCGATTAAAAGACATGCTGCAACGTCTCAATAACAAAACAATCATTTAGTTCATATTAATATTAAGTACAAAACAAAATCGAACGTACTTGTGTAAGTTCATTTTTGCCAAGTTTATAGAGAATAAAATGATCCAGACTTATTTATCCTTCTGATCCAAGATGGCAGCGGTGTTTTGGATCGACTCTACTTGGTCTATTAGTAAAATCGTTTGATGACACAGATCAGAATGCATTAATCCCATTCATAACTCGACTTTACACTCAATCGCGAAAAAGCTAAATGGATTACAATATTGATATAATGTAGAAAAATTATGTCGACCATGTAATATTTTACCAGTAAATATTTTATCGCCTCACGGGTGCTGTAGTCAGGCCTCTCAGCCCTTACTCCATTACAATTACAAGAAACTATTGTTTCTTCTCAATATGGGATAATGAATGAGCGAATAGTTTCGTTCAGGATCAGGAGAATATTGAAATGCACCGGTACAACTTACTTGAATTTTGAAATTCAATTTGTTATCACCTTGTGCATATAGGTTGTAGATGCAATAATGTTGTGGATAAAAATCAATATTGAGGTGAACACTGACGAACTGGAGGGAAGATATAATAAGGTGATTTGAGGATATATTTTCCCCAACATTTTCAAACAAAAAGTATGCTAGCTGAATGTCAGTTAACCCAGACGAGAATTTTTTCCAGGTGATTTGCTCCATAAAATGTATTTTTATTTGGTAGCCTTCTCCCGATAAATAAAATTTCTGGATTCACCCCTGGTCATAATTCTGCTCTGTCTCGTGACAAAATGTCATTTGGGTTTGAGTATCGAACCCATTAGGCTCACCAAATTAGAAACCAGGGCTTTAAAAATCGTACTTAGCAGATCTCATCTGAAAAAATAACACGTATTGGCCAAAAATTGAAATTATTCGATGAATTTAAAATTTGGGAGCTGTTATTATTATCAGATCAGAGGAAGAGACGGCTGACTTCTTAGGAAAGTAGTTGTTCGACATGAAAGTCTCGGAGACGTGATCTAGCCTCAGGCGTTGGTACAGTAAAACACAAAATAAACTAACAACCACGCTGAGATGTAATATGCGTGCGTGAGCTAGTGAGTGCGTACGTGAAACGGATCGATAATCTACTGGAGAAGAAGCGTCCGCCACACAGAATGTCAGACCTGCGCACAAATTGTAAACGGCACATCATCAGGTCAAGCAATGGGAAATAATGCCTAAAAAGCCACATCGGGAACTCAATGATCAGTTAATGCTAAAGAGATAATAATAACTATAATTTTTTGTGTACATTCAATAGACTGAAATTTGAGTACGATACAATAATAAATTATTGTACCATGATGTACAATTCTAAAGTATTTTATTTATTTCACATCCAAATGTAAGTTATGCATCACAAGAGAAAATTACGTAGTATGATAGAATAATTATTGCAAACGCATATCAATATAATGCATATAAAATGAAAATAAAAAATTAGTTGCTGGATGATGAGTTGTGTAATAGATAAAGGTAAGAGGAGAGAAAGAAAGGAAAGCTTTCTTCTTGTGAATTTTATATATAGTTTAATAATGCAAAACTTTCATAGTGAATATCAACACTTATTTTATATGTGTGATTGTCATTTCGCACTGTTCCTCAGAGTGATACCGTGTCTGTGCCAGCACCACAACAGTGCAAATGGCCATCACACACTTGAAGTAAGTGTTGATATCTATAATGAGCGGTTTGCATCATCAAATTATAGTTATTATAGCCTAATGAACCTGCAGTGAAATCGGTGAAATCCGAACCACCAGATGGCAAAAATACAATAAGATTTGGTCATCCATTCATGTGCTGCTCAATTCAAATTTCATAGATATTTGGTATAGCAACTTTTCAATTGACATAAGAAAAATTATGCTTTCAGCATTTGAAATCAAAAAGCATCATTAATGGATTTTATGATAAACCTTTGAACAATTGTTTCATTCCACACGTTTTAAGTTTAAGAAAAAAAACATATTCTAACATGGAAATTCAAAAGCAATGAAATTAATATGAGACATGCTATAGTGCACAAATCTATAAGATTAAAACCTGATACAACAATTCCAAAGTATAGCCTAGCATTTATATATGTAAGCTATAAAGTGATTTTCTGTTATTCACAATTTTTGACTTGCAATGTTAATTTGTAAACCATTGTTTTTTAAACCCTAGACTGCTCTCTGTATCGCAGAGAACGAGAGACCAGTAGAAAAATTGCTTAATTTGAGTTGCAGCATCAACTACACTGAATGAATTAGATAAATTTCAGGACACAATCTTATCTACCCAATTCATCCTACATTAGACAAACATCTTCTGTCCAGTTTCTTAGTCATTCAGTAGCTACTTATTCAATAGCGGCCCTCAGGCTTGTTTCGCACATAACCGGCAGTCAGGTAATCGGTGTTGTTTACCCGGCATATTTAGATAGTATCATATGATTTCAAAAATGATACATTGTCCGTAAACAACGCCGGTTATCCGACTGTCGAGTATGTGTGAACCAAGAGCATCTGGAAGCAACAAAAACCTCAACGCAGAAGCAGTAATTTTAACAAACTCTCCATACAGTAGAGTTTTATCATGTTGTACGCATTTTCCATGTTCTGTATTACAGAAAGGAAATGTAAGCCAGGTGACTACAACACGGTTTCCTTGTTGAACTGATTTACAATGACAACTTGAAGGAAATTCCCCCCCCCCCCCCTGTGTTTTTGACTATTATACATTTTTTTGTATATTTACCAAAAAAATAGAATGAACTGCGTTTTATTTTTGTGGGAGGGGAGGAAAAATTCTTCAACTCCCTTGTTTAATGTGAAGATGAGATTCTCTGACTTGCTTTTCACTCATTGATTAAAATATACATGAGAATCAATAATTCTTGCATAACACCCTTGCTTTAAAATACCAACCGTGAGTCTTAAAACCCTTTCCATATTATAATTTTATACACTCTGAATTTGATGGTTCCCCTTTTAAACATTTAATTTCACTTTCTGGAAGAGGCTGGGTACAGTGTTTTTTGTCATAATTTTTTTTAATCTCTTGTATTCAATATTACTAGGGCTTTAAAATGTCATCTATTGCTGAGGAAAAACTTTTTTCTTAAATTATCATTATTAAGGGGGCTCAAAGTTGAAATTTTTTAGTTTTTGGGAACAATTGATCACACCTACGAGTGATTTTTAATTGTTGATAAATTTTCTGCAACTAAGTCACTTTGAGAAATGAAATGACACATTTTTTATTTTAATGTAACAAATAGTGTTTTCAAATAATTTTTTGAAAAAATTGACAGATTTAAAAAAATTATTTTGAAAAAACGAATAGAGTAAAAAATATGCAATTTTATTCCTCGAGGTGTCTTGCTAGTTACAGAAAATTTATCAGAAGTTTCAAATCACAAAACAGTGAAATGTCGGCTCCGAACAAGTAAAACTTGTACAATGGGATATGATGGTGCTGATGTATTTTGGAGTTCCTTAGCAATTGTAAAAGATTGAGCTTTTCGGAGAGAAGGGAAATTCTTTGAGGGTGAGGGAAATTTATGCCGGAAGTGCAAAGAGTCGTTTGGCGCTGGTATCAGTCCAAAATGGCGCGGGATGGCGTATGGGTGTGGTGTGTGTTAGCTCCTTTAGGACGGGGTGCACGTGAGGTAGGACAATCGATGTCATGCCAGCTAGTCTCGAAATGTGAACTTGAAAAATTAGAAATGCGTTTGCTATTTTCAACTAATGGGAACAACCATAGAGCACATGAAAATTTCAGTTGGGATCTAAGGATGTAATAGAATTTGCAGCTCTCAAACTGGCAATATTGACCAAAATTGCTCAAAGGCAGTATTGCCCCAGGCACCAAACTGCAAATAACTTTACAATAATTACCATTCAAAAACAAATATCCGTCATTCGAGCACAATAAAAATCACTATTTCCTTTCTCAAAGCAGAGCTTCATTTAAACGAATGTTTGCATGATTACACCAATGAGATTATAACCTAATGTTAAGTACAGGTACCGTACCAGACAGACGAGTATTGAAATTGGAGACAATCATTTTCTATCGTTTCTATAAAATTGTCAAACAGCAGAGTGGACTAAATAGTGAATAGTGAATAGCATTATAGGCTAATCATCTCACATTCAACATAGGCTGATCGTCTGAGACAGCGTGGTAGATAGACTCTTCATAATATTCCCAGTAGGGCCTACACAAGACTGAGCTGTCATACATTTCACCTGACAAGACAATAAATACATTCAGAGTCTTCCACTCAATTTGCTGGCCTGTTTCGGTTTCGAATAGTTTGAAAAGATGTGTGAAAGAGACAAAGAAGTTGTTTGTGATTTAGAAGACATCAAGAGAAGGAGTTTTTCACTTTTGGATGGTTCCTCCGGTAAGTCCTGGCTTGCTACTTTTGTCTGTTGTGTACTACTGTTTGTGCTTTGTAATCTTATATCTCCTCATATAAAGCTGAATTTTACGCTTTTGTCATAATTAAACTCAGGACCGTCGCGGCGCCGCTTGGGTGGGGCAAGCAAGACGATCACCTTTGGCACCAAAGCGGGGGGGGGGGGGGGAGGGCGCCACGGCAATGGCACGAATTCCAAAATGAATACTAGAAATGCTATAGTTTCTAATCGAAGAGCTTGACTTTCTTAATTCGTTTTTTACAGATTAATACCTATTCCATTTGAGAATATCTAGCTTAACTGTTGATAAAAATAATTAGCTGACTAATGAGCACCAATATTCTCAATATTGCATTGCCTATAATAGTGGCGACGGTAAGCATTTTGGTGTCCCTCCCAAGAAAGCATTTATGGTTAAGAGTCTCTGAGGGCCCCTTGAATCCTTGTGACTCCCGCGAAGCGGGCTCTGCGGTCTCGTCCTTATCGCCGCCACTGAGAGGCGCCCCTACATCAGGCACAGTTTTTGACTTAATTGAAATGTGAATAATATCAAAATATGTTTGTAGTGTTCAATGCATAACAAATGTAGCCTGAGCTCAGGCAACTCGGGCTTTCAAAATATCAAATCTGTATTTCCAATCCCAGCAGTGGAACGTCACACTACAACGTCTGCAACCTCCTCAGAGGTTTAAGTGGATCTAAAATCAATATTCAATAATATTCAGTAATCAATAATTTTTAGACATAATTTAAAATACAAATACAAGCTTTGAACTTTCAAAAACGTAGAACTAATTTTAAAATAGCAGCAAAATCATCAAATATTGAAAAATCCAACTAAACTTTCCCCAAGAAGAGAGTAAGAGAGTATATAAAATAGATCTTATTAACAGGCATTCTATAGATTATTGTATTTGTTCTAAAAGAACTAACATTAAACATTAGTATTCATTATACTGGACTAGCATATAACCAGAAAAATAATTTTCTGTAGCGAGGCTGTATCACACAAGGAAAAACTATATCACATTTGCTGCGTTTTGACATCATTACGGGATGTTTCTGGCGTTTGTATGATATTTTCGCACTTCATATTAAATTTAATGGATGTTTTAATCCTTGGAATTATCCCTAATTCCAATACTTTAATGATACTCATTTCTGTAATGAAGAGTGAGTGCGTCTTGTTCTCAACATCGCTGACAAAGTAGCCTTGTTAAAGGAGCAAAATGAGTATCGCCAGTATTTCATTATTTTAGTGGAACACATGAACCAATGTATGTTTTTAAATGTTTTAAAAAACTAAGCCAACAGCTTATACTCTTAAATTTATAAGGATAAATAAGCTTTTATATAAGAATTAAGAGAACTATTCTCTTATGACATACAATAAGGAATATTAAATGGTATTTCCTATAGATGTACTTCCCAGAATTCGACACAGTACACAGGATGAGTTCGTTATGAGTGATTTTCCATGCCATCTCAAAATCCGTATTCAAATTCAAATTAAAAGAATTTTTTATTGCAATTAGAAATAGAAAATACAGAGCATATAATAACCATAAATAATTACAATAGCCACTTTGATCATCAAGTCTACCATAGTGCTCGGTATTTTGTTCTGTTATGAAACAAATCCATGTCTATCTTTTCATCTTGACCAATTTAAAACTGAATAAGAATCATTACAAATGTCTGAAATAAATAAATGAATGCATCACAATTTTTTTTCTCTCGAAATTAAAAATATTATCTTAGTAAATCTGGTCTGCGCTGAGAAGTTCCTTAACCGGTGTACACATCTATATATATAAAAATGAATGTCTGTCTGTATGTATGTATGTATGTATGTATGAATATATGTATGTATGTATGTATGAATATATGTATGTATGTATGTATGTATGTATGTATGTATGTTCCCTATAGACTTCAAAACTACTTGACAGATCGGCATGAAACTTTGGGAATATGTTGTGTGAATATTGGGGATGGTTTCTGACCATAAATTTTAATAGGGGAGCTAATAATTATTATTAATTAATCCATTTTGTAGACCTAACCTACTGAACTTGCCGGCCAAACAGCTTAAAGGAACAGCTGATAGAAGTCAACAGTTTTTAATCATATGGCAGGCCCCTTAGCGGCGTTATTTGAACAGCAAAAGACTTTGCACTTTGCTACCGTGCAGTCGGAGCCTTGCAATATGTAGGAAACATAAATGACTGGGTATGATGAAATGTAAATTATGCCAGGTTGATGACATCTGTTAACCAATGCAGCTAGAAATTTGAAATGCAGCCTCAGTGGGAGGTGGCGAATAATAAAATAAAAAATCCAGCTTCTACCCTTATAGTCGTAGGAGGTTTAAATTTGAAATGTTTCTTCATTCAGAGGTGGTGATTAAGAAATCAATGAAGCCTCTATGATCAGCTGGAAGAGCCCTAGGACTAATTTCTTTCCTAATTTGAAATGTAACCTCAGCGGGGTTATGGCAAATAATAAATCAAGGAGAATTTTTATGAGAATGCAGCAACGCGCGTTGGGCCAGCTAGTTATCAATATTATATAGAGTTTGAAGGTGTTATTCTCTAAGAGTGACAAGACATGGGTTTACATACTTCAATCCTTATATTCTTGAACGATACTATACATTAGTGTTTATACTTGTCAATCAACATTTTGACTCTACTGGTAATAATAATAATATCAAAATAATATATACAATTCAGGGTTAGCTCAACTTATTCTATATCTTTAAAGTTATTAATTTCCTGAGTCGTTACTTCAATCACCTATCATTTGTCGGTGGGCAATCCCCTTCTACTGTTAGTTAATACACCTGTTATTTTAGTTATTCAATTCATAACTCAGATAAAATATTAGCCTACTATTGATTCATCAATTGTGTAAAATATCATAACAGTTTATATGATCGTTTTTTGCCTATCAAATCTACGACTAGCTCTATGGAAATTCTTTATCTCAGGGTCTAGAAATTCAATTAAATAACAAGTATTACTTTTGCTATTAAAATCAGATAAAATATTATAATGTTTTATGCTCACTTTCATCTGTGAAGCACACGACTAGCTCAGTTAAATTATTTTGATGAAACCTCTTAATCTCAGGGTCTAAGAAATCAATTAACGAAAATAAATAAAGTGATATCATGCATGCTACTCGTAATTTTTCTGTCTCCTATCAACTATCGTACTTTTTCTGTCTCCTATCAACTATCGTACTTTTTCTGTCTCCTATCAATTATAACCTTTATCATATTTAAAAAATACATACATATATCCTAAAATTTGAACTGGAAATGGAATGAGTGAGAGAGAAAAAGCTCTAATTAATTAATTCAGTGACGCCTCTGTACCTTGACTGCCATCGTAAAATGTTCATTGACATCCTCCTTTTTGGTTATTGGTAGTAGTTTTCACGGAATCCCATCACAATCCCGGCTTATCTCTACGTCTCTGCTTCCTCTTGGCTGTTCCCTCTCGACGTTGGTCATCTCTCTGGACGTCATGTTACTCCTGCATCGATCTCTGCGAATCCGCAACCGTAACTCGATCCGCGACCGCGTCCGCACTTTCAGTAGCCCATGTCTTCCAAACACAGCCCCTTGATTTCGCGACCTCCTCACTGCCAAGTATACCCACTGGGTCTCCTATTTACACGGAAATCTTCTCCCTTTTTTCGCGTCGGCCACCCTAATGTCCGATATTGCCGAACTAACTAAAATCTTCTTGGGCCTAAGCTGATATAATTTGCACTAATAATGTTGATTCTCACGTAGTAACATATAGTACTGAACTTTGCTGCCTTTGAAACGATACTTATTTCACACACTTTATGACACCTGACTATCTCCGATGATACTTTCACTGGTTGACTTATATGCTGATTATACACTGTTGAGAACTTTGACGCTGATTATAAATGAACTATATACACAAGTGAATTGTGTATCAGTTGCGAGTCAAGAAATGTTGAAAGGCTGACGTGATTTAGTTGAGCTCCCCGGTTTTTCTTATTTTATAGTGGGTTTTTATCGTTGTATCCACTTGAAAGTTTGCACACCTGCTAATTATTATACTGGCTACAGGTCTTCGCTCTTTATTTTTCTCCACAATAAATCAAAAGCTGAGAAATTACATATATTTGTCTTCATGCCATCTCCACCTATTACTCGGCTGCTTGTTCGAAGTTGGCCAAAGATAAGGCCGTATTTATCAGTCAATCACCAGCAAGGCAGCAGCAGCAGCGGCTCAATCAACAACAACAGAGAGCGTTGACTCGACCTCATACTTCTTCGTCTTGCTCGACAGCCGACGGCGTGCCTGTTACCATGACGACAGAGGATCAGATAGCGGCGGCTCTCGACAAACTGCTGTCAAGTGAAACATTTGTTGATAAAATTGCCGCGCGCCTTGAGGAACGATTGTGCGAACGTCTTTCTCGGACTGTTAGCGCTCAAGTGCTCTCCGAACTTGATGGCAGGCTTGAGGCGATGACGCAGAAGGCTGAAAATCTTGCATGCAAATTGGACGCCCTCAGATCTCATACAGTTCAGCTCGAGGATAATTTCAACTTTCGTCTAGATGAACTGGCTCATTTCCGGTGTTCCTGAGGTCAAAGGAGAGGATGTGACTGAGACGGTCATTGCCGTGCTAAACAATAAGCTGAAAGTGGGAATTTACTACAGCTGACATCGACAGATGCCACCGTGTCGGTCGCCCAATCGCCCCGACTGCTGTCAACACGTCGTCTACACGTCAGGTGCGTCATAGGCAGATTCTCATCAGGTTTATAAGCTATCAGAAGCGTAACTCAGTCATGACAAGCAGGCGCGAATTAAAAGGTACCGGCTTATCAGTGCAAGAGGATCTTACTCAAAAAAGACGTGTCTTATACAAGGAAATGTGTAACAAATTTGGCTTTAAAAACGTGTGGAGTCGTGCTTTGGAGAGAGAACGGGAGAGTAGCCTCCCAATTCTCTCAATTCGACCGTGATCGTTTTATGCATGGTAATCAATTGCAATGAGTGTGTGTTAGTAATAGCCCAGGATATGAGGTGAGAAATTCTCATCAAGAGTTTTGATTTAACTCATTTATTTGTTCTTTCCACTCTCCAACTTGAACACTGAATTTTGTTTTTAATTATTAATGCATCAGAATTTCGAATTTAATGTTATCGCCCTTCAAATTAATTCTGAAATTTTTAAATTAATTGATTGTGTTGTTGATTGCGATTGAAATTGTGTTCGTATGCTTCTTGCTCATGTATTGTTCATTGGTATTGGAACTCTCTGCTCGGCTTTGAACTGAGATCAACTAATATTCCTATTATCAAATCTTTTTAAATCCAGTCATTATCAAATTAATTCAATATTATGTTCAGATAGGTTCAACAAATTCATAAATTCTTTTTATTAATCTATCCTTGTGTATCAGGTTGGAGATTCGGAGTCAGACGGTTATTACCTGTTGTTTATTTATTTTATTTTTTATATAAGTGTGATTAACTCAATAAATAGTTCAGGGGAGAGAAAGGATAAAGGAGATAATGATTCAGTGTCATTACATTTTTATACAAAAGGAGACCTTTTATTTATCTTATACAAGTATGCAATATTTCCAAATCACTTTCTCATCTGGATATCTCAACGTATCATTATTCTTTACTTTTCACCCATTCGCTGATTAGTTGAAGATTAAAAAAATTGTGAAGACTCAACACTCATTTAGCTTTCCAGTAATTTAATTGAGCTTGCTTAACAAATTGATTTTTGCATTTTTGTTTGTGATTTATTGATTGAATTCATTTAACCTTTTTTTCTCTATTTGAGTTATTTTTTCTCTATTTAAGTTATTTTTCTATGTCAATTGATTTTGATTTAGATGTTCTCACGGATGACCTGATTTATGATACTATAGAAGTAAATGATTTTTTTGATTTCTCACCTGAAAGTTTGCAATTTGAATCCAATAGACCAAATCTATTAAATATTCTCCATTTAAACATTAGAAGCATTCGTAAGAATTTCGACCAATTTTTGAATTACATAGAAAATAGTAGGATGCAATTTCATATAATTGTTTTGACAGAGACATGGCTAGTAGATGATATGAATAATGAATTTTCTATTCAAGGATATAAATTTATAAACAAAAAAAGTAAATTTACAAAATGTGATGGCTTATGTGTTTTCATAAATCAGAATATTGAACACGATTTTGGTAGAAGTGAACATTGAAAACTGTAATAGTATTTGTGCTAATTTCTCCTTTGAAAGTAAAGCTTATACGCTGCTATCTATTTATCGCTCTCCCTCTCTAGATGGTAGCAATTTTATCAATAGCCTTGATTCTAAGTTGAGAGAGTTGGGAAATGATAAAAACGTTTTGATTATTGGAGATATAAATTTGAATCTACTGGACAACAATAACTTATTAACAAACGAATATCAAAGTGCACTTCAACTAAATGGATAGAAGTCTTTTATAAATAAGCCTACTAGATGTAAGGATTTAACTAAAAGCTGTATTGATCATATCTTTCTTAAAAAAATATAATCTAAATGATGATGACATACATGCAGCTATTTTAAAAACATGTCTAACCGATCTACTCTACCTCAATTCATATAAATCATAATACCGCCATCCACAAATCACCACGAAACACTGAAGAAATTAGAAAAATAAATTATTGTAGCTTACTGACTGATATGGAAACCGAGTCTTGGAATGATATTTATGATGGGAACAAAGAAATTGATGATATAGTTGATTTTTTCTTATCAAAATTAAAACACTATATAACTAAAAATACAACCTCAACTAAAATACCGCATAAAAATAAACCAATAAAATGCTGGATTACTCCCGGATTAATAACCTCAATAAGAAGAAGAGACAAAATGCACAGAAAATTACTGAAGCAACCTTTTAATGACAGACTAAAGGAAGAATATAAAACCTACAGGAATCATTTAAATAATCTTATAAGAACAGCTAAAATAGATTACTTTCAAAGAAAACTTGATCAATGCAAAGGAAATAACAAGAAAACTTGGACTTGTATAAATGAAATAATGGATAAAACCAAGTGTATTAGCAACCCAAAAATTAAACCTGATTTACTTAATGATTTTTTTCGAAGGTTGGTAAAATATATGCAAATAAATTAACAAATGTACTCATTAATCAACAAACCTTTTCTAGAACACAAATAGTCAGACAATGCAATAGTTTCTACTTAGAACCAACTGATCCAAATGAAATAATAAATAATACAGTCTTAAATCAGATTCAGCCCCTGGTATTGACAATTTAAGTGGAAAGTTTCTGAAGAGTGTATCTAAAATCATTGCAGAACCTCTGGCCTATATAGTAAATAGATGTTTTATTGAGGGATATTTTCCTCAAAAATTCAAAAAAGCTAAAGTTAAGCCACTATTTAAAGCTGGTGATCCCAAAAAACCAGAAAACTATCGCCCAATCAGTCTTATCAGTAATATTTCCAAGATAATGGAGAAGATTATCAAAATAAGATTGATGAAATATGTTGTTAAAAACAATCTTATCCATAAAAACCAATATGGTTTCCAGGCTGGAAAATCAGCAAATGACGCTGTACTGCACATCACTGAAATAGTAACTGAAAATTTTGAAAAAAATAAAAAACCTTATTTTTTTTAGACCTAGCCAAAGCATTCGACACCATACCACATAATATTCTGTTGAATAAATTAGAGAACAATGGAATAAGGAGTCTAACAAACAAATTATTCAAAAGCTATTTGGAAGATAGAACTCAAGAGCTGACATTAGATGGTGTTACTGATATTAAGAAAAATTCAAATTTTGGACTTCCACAGGGTACAGTCTTATCTCCGATATTATTTTTGTTGTATGTGAATGACCTTTTAAATTTAAACATACCCAAGTGTACCATTATATCATTTGCCGATAATACCTTACTTGTTTTCTCAGATGATACTTGGTTAAATAATTTTAAAGCAGCAAATGAAGGTATAAGTACAGCTAAATCATGGTTCGAAAATAATATTTTAACCCTAAATATGAATAAAACAAAACTAATGACCTTCTCTCCAAGTGAAAGTGTCAAACCTCCAAATGAACTTATAAATTAAAAATTCACTCCAATAGATCATGCATTGCACACAACTGTCAATGTCCAGAACTCGAAAATGTAAGAGAGATAAAATACCTAGGTATTATACTCGATAATCATTTGAAATGGGACTTACATGTTGACTATTTATGCAAAAAACTGAAATATCTCATTTATGTTTTCTATAATATCAACAAATTAAAAAATACAAATATCTTTAAAACAGTTTACTATGCCTACGCAAAATCTTTATTTGAATACCGGTACTGCATTGAAACTTGGGGAGCGACATATGATAATCACTTGAACAAATTATTTAGTTTACAAAAACATTTAATAAGAGCTGCACTAAATAGACCACGCCGTTATTCTAGCAGTCTGATTTTTCATGAGTTTGGAGTGTTAACCATAAGACAAGCATATGCGAAAAAGATCATTTTAAATATAAATAAAAACAAACCCGTATTTGAATTAACTAGAAGAACAATGAATTATAACACCCGTCCTTCACAAACAAACGTTTTTCAAAAATCTAATACTAGACTGACTTTGACAAGACATCAATATGACTTTTTTTGTAGTGAAATTATAAACCTAGTCACACAAAGCTTTATTGATAATAAAATCACGCCAACTCTACTAAGAGAAATAGATGAATGGATCAAGATGAATACATTCTTCAAAATAAATAATATTATCAAATAATATTTTAATGGTTTTATCTTGAAGTTGCTGTGAAGTAACAAAGATTCATATCATCTATAGATTCCTTATTATATAATTTATGTAAAATTGTTTATTGTACATGTCTTTATCATTTTTTGCGTCTTTCCTTCTTTTGGTTACAAAGAATAACAATAATAATAAAAATAAAAAGAATAATAAAAAAAAAATTGGGCACTGAAATCTGCTATCGAAATAATAACAATAAAGATAACAATAATAATTATGTTAAAAATTAGGATAATAAAAATGATTGGTCACTAAAATCTGATATTGCAAGTATTCCTGATTAGAGGGAAACAAATGAGTTTCTTATTTTACAATAATTTAGGTCATCATAAGTTCGGTATTGGTAGATTAGAATAAGTGTAAAAAAAAATTCAACTCACTGCTAGCGCACAAGCTTTATGCTTATGCTAGCTTTTACTAAATTCTTCTTCCAATCATAGATTGCACAATTTGTTCACAAAAAAGAAAAACAATATTTTATGTAAAAAGTATAATTAACAAAACAAAAATCGCAATTTTCAGAATATTTTATTTCATGTATTCAAATACATTCTAATGTATTTCTAGTGAACAAATAATATTGTTGATTTGTATCTTATATTCTACTATTTTATATTTTGGAATATTCTTGTGAAATTGTGTATGTTGGAATGAAATAAATTGAAAATTTTCTGAAGATGCGAACATCACATCTCGCGATGATCACGTCCCTAGGGACAACTTTAAGCTCCTTAGCCGGTCATCTTAATCTCACTAGATATCAAAAAGCTTCCTTTCAATTTGTATCACTCCTATTTATACTCATCCCCTACTCAGTCAGTTTGTCAAAATCGCCTCCCACAAATCTTAGATCTAATCACAACTCAGTTGTTGCCAACTGTCATATTTTGAAAACGCTGGTTGCCTCTCTTACCCTTCACTTCCTTATATGGTGCGAACGTTTCCAAAGTCCAACTTATTTCAGTTGTATGATTTAGCTCGACTTTCTTGTGTGCCTCCCTGTTCGAGAATTATCTATTTGTAGCCTGCCACTTCCTATATTGTATCGTTGGTCGATCTAATTTCATAATTCCCACGGTTAGCAGTCTGGCTTTGTTTGAAAATAAACTCTGGTTTCTTCCTTGTATATTAATTCTTGAAATGCTATTTCTATTTTTGACATATCCTTTCCTTCGAATTCTAATTTGTATTGACCCAAAGTCTACCTGAACTTTTCTCTCATTTGGTTGAATAAATTTTAAACTACCTCTGTGTTTCTGTTAATTTCTGCTCGTGGCGTTACGCGCACAGGCACAAGCCCATGCAGACAATTTTGTTATAATTTTCTTCTTGCACTCATTTCACTCGTCCACTATTCTCATATACTTTCATTTTTCATTTAAAAATATTTCTTGGTTAGAAGTTATAGGTTATTATTATTTATTTATATTTCTGTATAATTATCATATAAGTAGACTATCTTATTTCTATACATGATGAGACTGGATGATATTTTTTTCGTTTTAGTTGTTCATAATTACGTCTCAAGTACATGTTGTATGTAAGTACATATTGTAATGATTTTAAAAAAAATTTGTCTGTCTGTAAAAGAGAAAATGTAGGCTGCTGTTAGATAAGATATAATTTCATCCTAAAAACATTTTATATAAACCAAACAGAGGATGAGTAAACACATTTAAAAAACACACATTTCTATATTATCATAATAATTTGTAAATAGTAATAATTACTATAATTTGAATAGTAAAACTATTCTTCAAGAAACTCTAAAATTAAGTGATATGCTTTATCGATCAGCAGCTTCCTCAATAATCCTCTGAAGTGCTTAATGTTCTCTAAATTTTTTATATTTTGTGGGAGCAAGTTATTAATTTTTGGCTCAATATACTGAGGGGATTTTTCGAACAAGCTAGTCCTATGAACCGCCACTGAAAGTAACGCCGAGTGCCGAGAATTATAATTATGAAACTCATTATGATGCTTGAATTTACCTACGTTTTTGTGGATTTAGGTACAGAGTACCATACTGTACAGTGGTGGCAGCGTGAGTATTTGACCTCTGCGAAAGAGTTCACGACATGGAAATCTTGGTGGTTTCTCAAAAATTATTCTCACCGCTTTCTTCTACACTTTAAAACCCTTTTCTGTACATCTGGATCCTCCCCAGACCGTGATAACTTATTTGAGGTATGAGAAGAGATAGCCATAATAAACTGTCAGAAGTGAATTGAAACTCAAGGTGTTCTTAAGCACTCGCAAAGAAAATGAAGACGATTTGATCCTGGAACACAGTTTTTCAGCATGAACTGACCACTCCAACCGTCCATCAAATAGCATACCCAAGAACTCAACAGTATGGCACCGAAAATCTCTTAAACCGTCCAACTTGTCGGAAATATGAGCCACAAAATGGAGTGGTTGAAAGGCATTAATATTGTTTTTGCTCATATATATTGAGAGGCTATTTGCAGCAAACCAATTCCCAGTATTAAGAAGCGCCTGAGAGTTATCTGGCTGGTCAAATGTCTCATGTTTAAACCTGAAATTATGAATGATGTGTAGTCCGCTTATTGC
This sequence comes from Conomelus anceps, assembly GCA_948455865.1. Lineage (NCBI taxonomy): Eukaryota > Metazoa > Arthropoda > Insecta > Hemiptera > Delphacidae > Conomelus > Conomelus anceps. The sequence continues at coordinate 69,854,643 of OX418217.1, read as the reverse complement.
AATACAGGATTCTTAAGGGGCCCACACACTAGCGAGTTTGGCTCGCGAGTAAGACTCGGCCAGCCGGACTCGGGAGAAAATTACTAGTTAGTGGGCTCTTTTCTCCCGAGCCGAGCCGAGCCCAGCCAGACTCGCGCAGGGCTACAAGCGCGGCTGGGCTCGGCTGGGACTCGCTAGTTAGTGGACGTTTTCCGAGCCGAGCCAGGCTCGGCAACTCATTATAACATAGCAGAACGTCAGAAAGCTATTATTTGCACTGTTCACAAGACGTAAAAATAAGTTGATTGAGTTATCTATTCAAGTTTGTATATTTACTGTTACTATGACTGAAATAGTTACCAAGTTAAACTAATGTATAAACAGAAAAATAAAAAAGAAACCGTATATTAAAACTTGAATATTCAAGAGAAAATAAAAATGATAATATTGCAGTGCAGAGCTTATTTTTAATACAATACAAATAAATATTCGAATGTTGTTTTTTCAACAAAAAATACCTACAGTAACATAAAAACAAAATTCTAAAAAATAATTTCAATAATAATAGCTGCTAACAGATAAATTGTGTATAAAATAAATAAATAATTATTGAATGATAATGATAATGATGATGATAATAATAATAATACATCCCTTTGCATGTAAGCCCAATGCCTATTTTATATTTATTATTATAATAATTATAACATTATCATTATAAATATAACAGTATTTAATAAATTGCAATATAACAATTATTACTTCGATACAACTGGAAAAAATGGAAGTAATTGAAAAATAAAAATTGAGTAAAACGTAGATGAAATTAATCCTATATTTCATCTGACCTTTTGAATTCTATGGGCCCCCCTATTACACTTTTGCATATTTTATTGTAGACGTTCTTCTTCTTCTGAGGATGAAGCCCACATTGGTCTGAGACCTGTGCGTGGGTCATGAGTTGGATGATGGTGATTGATGAGTTGGACCTAAAGTTTTAGGTGGGTTCCGAACCACCAGGAAGTGATTTTACAGCAGAGAACAGTCTCTTTTTTGCTGGCGAATCTAATCGGTCACCGTTACAAACAGGACCTATGAGAACGCAGCTTAGCTATCTCTATCTGATTGAACAGATACCTGCTACGCCTCGCGGCTATCACTTCCCTAATTATAGATCTATATCTATATCTATTATTATGTTATAGATCTATAAGAAAGATACTTAGAGGTGGGAAAATAATTGTTATAAAACGCTCTGACATCTCTTTCTCTTATGTCAGAAAAAAATTAGAAGAAATAAAACATTTCTTAATAATAATAATCAAATTTCAAGAATTATGAAATTTTAGCAAAACCAATACTCTCTCTAGAGCATAAAATGACCTTCCAAATCAGATATTGATTGTAATTTAAAGATTTTGAGATTAGATGAACTATATGGATCAGAATTAACACGGGCGCACTCCAGCCGACCTTGAAAAGTAGCCGAGCCGGACTCGGGAAGTTCACAACACGTTAGTGGTGATTTTCTTCCGAGTCTTACTCGCCGAGCCAGACTCGCGAGTCTTACTCGCGAGCCATACTCGCTAGTGTGTGGGCCCCTTTAGAGCATGACGCCAAATCATCAACATACACAATAAAAAGCGAGGTACCCAGATCGAGGGACCCTGTGGAACGCCTGCAGCGACTGTAGCCCACTCCGACCTGAAGGTTTTGCCCTCAAAACGAACCTGAGTGGCTTGCTTTCTCCCCCTCAGAAAAGAACTAAGCCATGACAACTCGCTTCCCCAGAAACCATATCTCTCCAACTTTCCTATAAGAATGCTGTGGTCGAGGCAATCAAACGCCTTACTCAGGTCGCACAACATGTGGCATGTGTTCATGTGGTGGCATACACAGGCTACTCAACAATACTGAAATTTGGTATTCACGACCAACATCGCAATTTCACTTATAATATTTAAAAGCTATACACGACTGTGCAATCAAAATTTGAGTGAATTCGAATAAATATAGGCCTACTCACTGAGCAGATGGCCATTTCTCCGAAATAATCAACCATCTGCTAAAATAATTATTCAAATTTACTCCAATTTTGATTGCATAGTCGTGCATAGTTTTCAAAAACGATTGCTTAAAAATATTGCTCAAGGCAAGCAGATCTTTACTAAAGATTACTACTTTTTAGCTTTATTACCTACGGTACTCTTATCACATGCTCATTTCATGATAGTTTGTCATCCACAGTTATAGGTTGACCTACCTAGCAAATATTTTATTTTGAGCTCGCATTTTAATAATTTGAATATTCAAATAGTATAATATCAGGTACTAGAAGTGTTTTTTTTTTCTTTTAAACGACAGATGATTATCAGGATCTCACAAGAGCCTATAATAATCATGCACTCTATCAAAAATAGGTGAACAGGTAGGCCTATTTTATTATTGTTGATTAAATAGGTAAACTACAGAAGGCTACGGTAGTAGAGTAATTTGGATCGAGAAAGCTCTATAAATTAATTTGGGTGGAATGCTTGTAATAAATATACTCATCTAAAATTTATATGAAAATCCTTTTTGAGGGAATATAAGCACTTATGAGCTCTGGCTATTCCGCACTAATGTAGTATTTCGTCATATAGAGATGGCGGTCTACAGGCAATTTATATTCTCTCATGAGTCTTTTAATATCATATCAATTTTATATTCATATTAATTGTATTATTGTTAATATTTTACACAGTGAAAATTTAATTACAACAAATTAAAGGAGGGAAGTTTTTCCCACGAGCCATGGAATTAGGTATAGGATAAGATAAGCTACGAACTCCTGAGCCGTCTTTGTTGGGCCATTTTCAAAGGTTTTTGGTTGGCCAGCGAAAAAACCCAGGCTCTCTGCTATAAAATCACTTTACTGTGTTTCGGAACCCATCTAAATCATCAAGCATCATTATCCAACTCATTACCCACGTACAGGTCTCATACCTATGTGGGCTTCATTCTCCGAGAAAAATAATTAGCTTGGTACTGGTTTTTTGTGATTTCTGTAAATTATATTGGTCAAAGTACGGTTCAAAAGTCAACGGTTCCGTTGTTCCGTAAATTACTGTTAACGGTATTTCAATATTCCAAATTTCCCGTGAAAATTAGACCATAAAGTACCATTTTAGGAACCTGTAGAAACCATGTGCTACTTCAATATCCATGTACTGTTTCCAATTTTTAATCTTTTGTTAAAAATATTCCTTCAGCGCTCAATTCAACCATTGCGCTGTGCATTCAAGTGACGCGCTTCGGGTGATGAGCATCTTATTGAACGACGCAAAGACATGCGCAGTAGTACCAAAATCAGTCTGCGCCATATTGTGTGATGCATTGTAGAGATTCTGTCGTTGTATTTTCATAGTTATTTTTAACCACTTTGTTCTAAAACAGTCAATTTCTACTTGGATATGAAGATTAAGACAATATTCACAATGTCAGAAGATAAATTGCTTCATTCGACAGTCAATTATTTGTAGAGAGTTGTGTCTCAGAAGCCCATGAGTATGCGACCAGTCCAAGCCATAGAGCTGAATTTCGCTAGATTTTTGTGAGTATCGTATGTTTTGAATCACGCTTCTGTGTTTTGGAACGAACCTTCTTACTATATTTTTAGGCTTACAAGTGACAAGATCAACATTTAATTTTCTCATAACAATAATTTGTTTATTTTGTTAGCAATGCTAATTATACAGATAGAATTGATGATGTAAATATTTATGATGACGCCGGCACATTGGCATTCCTAGTAAATTCTATACTGTATCGCTCCAACATAACCTCATTATAATTATATGAGTGGTAAGTTACTTTGCTAGAAGAGTGTACGGTACATTACTCATAGTCAAGTGACACTTTAGATAGAAAATGGATGCAATTCTTGGATTTCTTGTCCCATAACGATCTGCGTTGGTAATATTTACTTTTTATTGTATGTTCAACGACTTGCAGTCAATTTAACTTAATTGGCTGCAGTCGTTGAATTTACAATAAAAAGTTATACTGGATGCAGTTCCGTATCATCCCCACGAAACAAACGAATGAAAGTTTTGATAATTGTATAATATTGTACTAACTTAATACAATATTGCAGAAATTTTCATTGTACCAATGTTCCATCATAGGCCTAGCATACTCACTGTCAAAGTTTTATTTTCTTGCTTCTTCAGGTGGGACATTTAGGGATGTTAAGAGGGGCTGTGGTCCCTCAAACCTATGCCAAAAGTGCGTGGTATATTATTGATATTGAATAAAATTTCTTCATTGGGAAAACATTAACTTGATAACATAGTAATAAAGAACATAATTGAACCAAGCAATTCAAGCAATTTAGATAGATTTTTGCCGCTTGACAGTCAATTATTAAGTTCCACTTATTATTTTATCATTTTTGACAGTAAAAACTGATAATGAAAAATGAGTTGGATTGTTCAACAGTGGCGTGACTAGAGTGAACGTTATATCACCCGCACCTCAAACACCCAAGATTTGTAAAAACATAATTAGATCAAAATAGTAAAAAACTCATTTCGTGAATCCATTCCTTATAAATAGGCCTACTATTCAAACCCCAAGACAAGTATCTCGGAAATCGTATCACTTAAACTGTTACTGGTGTATTGACTTGTAATAATTGAAGTTCCTTCTTCATTCCAGGAAATAGCCTATATGGTATAGTTTGTTAGAAATAAGGAATCAATAGCAAGCAATGTCAATGAATATTGGTGACGCGGAAAGAGAAGCGAGTGAAGTTTTACACTCTCTGCTTTCAATTGAAAGGTTGGAAAAACCAATAACCCGTTTGAATGATGAAGTACAGCAGGTAGGAACTAATGCCGATACAATGAATAATAAAAGTTATGAAATTATTGTTATTGTGGCTCTAGACGTTTCATAAATAAAACAAATGGCTCCATTTTTGTTCATGTAGCAGTTGTCTTTGCTATGTAGCAGAAACGATTGAAAGTAATACTGCAATTATCTCGTTTAAGGGAATTCTTATTTCTTTTTAATTTCTGAATTCCAATTCCAATATCGTAGTCTACTTTCTTCTGTAAACTAAGGTACAATAAAACCTGTGTAAGGCGGAACTCCACCGGACTGAATAAAATTTCCGTTTTTGGCAGGTTTCCGGGTTAGGCGGGGTCATCATATTAAAAGCATGTGACAGGTAAAAAATTACTGTAATTTAATTTTGTCTCATGAAAAAGCTGTGAAATTAATTATAAATTATACCTACTCTTGTTTTTATTATACCTACTGTAAAAAAAATTTCCTTCACTAACCTATTTCATTTTCATCCACATATTTAAAGACAAAGTTTTTGTTTTTAGGTTTGCCATTTCAAAATTAAAGAACACTACCAACTAACAATTACAGCAATTAAACACAATTTTTAAAATAAATAAACATTAAACACTGATGAAACAATCACGCATTACTTTAAATGACAGAATGAATCGGAAAGAACGTACCGTACGAAAGACTAGCTTAAACTGATGTAGAAACAGTTCCAATTTAAAATTAAAACGCCAGGGATGTTATCACTAATGTGATGGATGCTATGGCGCCAAAACACCGTGTGTACAGACTTTCAGTTCCCCTTAAAATGAATGTTTGGTTGCTAATCGCTCCGATTCTTGGAAACAATTAGCCATCAATACGTACGCGGGCGAGAGAAGCACATAAAATCGAGTGGGACACTGTGCCTTATTTATTTTGCAATAATCTTCTACGACATCCGGTAATAAGAAAAAACATCCTGCTGTTTTAAAAACAATTATTGAACTCTATATTTACTTTATACAGAAAATAATCCGGAATACAGTGCGTTGCAAAAGCAAACAGCTTCTGTAAATCGTTAGTCAAATTTCCGTTTTACACAGTTTTAATTATTGCTAGGGACTTTTTAAGCATTCCGTTTCCGCGTTAGAAAGGTTCCGGCTTAGAAAGGTATTTTTATACGTAACTATATACAAAATTCCTAGGGACCAGATGAAACATTCCGTTTCAGCAGGTTTCCGTCTTACAAGGGGTCCGTCTTAGACAGGTTTTACTGTATTAATAAAGCAGATCAACCTCATACAAGAAGTACAGATTGTATGCTTCATGTATCAAGAACTGAACCAAACATCTGGAATGGTGCTTGTGAAATTTTACTGTAGATGATAATTTTCTCCCTGTCTATGAACAATTTTCTTCCTGTCTCATTGAATAAGTTCAGCCGTTAATTGATAAAACATTAACTAAATTGCGCTTTACAGTTCACCGCTATTGTTTATTGAGATTATAATACAATCAATCAGATTATCTGCAATTTATCAAATCAAATCACGTTAATACCAATTATAAGCATTAGACAAATAAAATAAACTTATACTTTATGTTAGACAAATACTAAAATTTTTGTTGGAAACTGAGGGGTTGTTAAGATTTTTAATAAATTATTATTAAGACGATTTCAGTAAGTAATTGAGTAGGAATTATTGACGACAATTTCACTAAAATGGATTGAATGCCCATGGACAGCATGACTGAATTTATTTATTTATTATCTCCTTGATAGCCTTCATACTTAATTATGTGTAAGCTAACTTAAGAAAGTACCGAAAACTGTATTCTACTACGTACTTCTCGGCCTATTGTAATAATTTGAGATGGTAGTACTTTCACTTTGTTATTCCTAATGTAAAAAAAACTAGTAAAATTGATAGTGATATATATTTTGATTCAAAATTAGTTAAAGAGTAAGTTACTGTAAACTGTTCAAATCACGGTATTCTATTTTCTAACTAAATCCAGGTTCTGCTTGAAAACTGTAGCGACGACAGCAATGACTTGAGTAAAGATAACGAACAGTGGCTTGAAACATGCAATGAAAGTTTATTGACAAACGATACCACCATTAATAATGTTGATATCCAGCCAACTAGTCAAACAGTTAATCAAGGATATAATTGGAGTAATGTGCAGAAAAATGGATCCTCCAAGTCGCAGGGACGGCATAATCAACAGGTTTTTGTATGTATCAAGAAAAGTATACTGTTGAAAATACATAATATTATATATATTTAATTATAGATGTATATAATATTATATCATATGCCTAGTTATGATGAGTTTACCACGTTGAAGGTCGTTCAGAACGTGAAATACTATATGAGTTTATTATTTATTTCCTTCAGTTACTCTACTGCATTATTTGGATTGAGCTTGGTTGGAGATATGCCAAAAATTAAATAATTGAGTTTCTTATGCTCAATATAATTGAATTCGAAATAAAAACTGTAGGAATGTACAATAATTTTGTAGTAATCGAAGTACTTGTAGTACTCATTATTGACTCCACCTATGAATTGTTTCTTGATAATTCTAGGCTTATATAGCATTATAAACTTTTAATGAAATATACGGTTCATTTTAAATTCCAATTCACTCGTACCTTTTATGTAAGACTTGATATAGGTTAAAATCATTTGCTACTAAACATAGTTTCCCCATGTTTCCTGGATTAGAACTTGAAACACAATTCAGCTTCTTAACATTATAGTCCAGTCAAGATGAACATATATCCGTGCTTACTAAAAGGTCCAGTACTTCTGAATTTTTTATATGTTATTGGGACCTTAAACAAATATTAAAAACCCAGACTTGCAATTTATGCTGTTCGAGGTCCAATCCAAATGCTGAGCGATACAAAAACCATGAAATTTCGGAGTATTTTCAGTTTTTTCTCAATATCTCAGTGAAAGAATTGTCTAACCGGCACATACTTTTAAAGTAGACCTAATTTGCTAAAATTTGAAACCAGACCTCTCTACAGCCATTGGTTTTGAAGATACAGTTCTTTAAAAATAGGCAATTTTTTCCAAAGTGAAATTTTTCGAACTAGTCACTTATTTTGTAAAATATATTCTAAAATTCGCATCCCATATCAAATATTATATATCATGAAGTTGTAGTAAAATTGAATAAGCTTTTATTTGGGATCAGACTAATATTGATGGTGCATGACGAGAATGGCATCAGCCGACTAGAGGGTGGTTACTTGGGAAGGGAGAAACAAACGGTGCTGTCAACCTACTACTGTTATATTTAGACTTCACCACATCTACAGTGGGCTACAGTATTCCATACCATAAATTCATAACCATACGCATGCGCGCTGGAGTCCTCCTCCACACTACTTGTCGGCCGATGCCATTCTTGTGGTGAGCCAACTATACCTATAGGCCCAGCGGTTCTTTGAGAAACGGCAGATAACAGTAATACAGGGGTTTGGATCATGGCATCTACTATATGGACAAATTACATATACACAAAAAAACACTAATTTAAATCTTGTATGTATTATGTCTTGGTATGCCTTTCTTTTTATCTCGCACAAAAATGGTGTCTCAATAGCTGTGATGGATGCTGGGAGAGGCACCCAGTCTGTAGTTGGGGTGTCTTCATTGTCCAAGCATTTCAGCTCCACATCCGGTACTTTAATGCACAATTTGCCACCGCATGACTGTCATAGGACTGAGCGACTGAGCAGTGGAGCCCAGCTCTCAGAGCACCCGTTCTTGCATTTACATGACATTTTTGCAGAATGGCAGGAGTTGTTCAGATCCATGGTGGTTGGGGGAATGGGTCCCTGAGAAGATAGCTTCCACCCACAATCAGTGGGATTCACGTTGACTATTGTGGGTAGAGTGACTATACCTGTCAGACCCTTCCTTCAGTGAGATATTGAGCAAAAACTGAAAAAGTCTGAAATTTCGTGGTTTTTTGGCATACCGCCAGTCGCACAGCACTTGAAAAACTTCAAAACTGAGTTTTTAATATTTGTTTAGGTATTTTTATAATATATTAACTCTATTAGTCCAGTTTACTAGGCCTATCCTAGAACTTAGGTGGGGGGGGGGGGGGGACATATAGTAGTATTTTTCTCAATGGGTTCCCATTTATAGTTTTAGGAGCTGAATCCGAATCTGAACTCTGGCGCCCCAAAAAACGCTGTCTTCACGCTTTTTGATGTATTTCATATATGTAATATGGCCAATTCCTTCTTTACCGTAGGCGTACGTCTGAAAAAAAATCATGAAAATTAATCAGCTCTAAAAGAGTTACATTTTTCAAGCAAAAAATACGGTTTCGAGATTTTGGCCAAAATAGATATTTTGTTCCTTCACATGGCTGTCATTTTGGATTTTCGGGCATGTAGCCAAGATGGGATCCATGGAAATTTTTGAGGGATGATTTTGGGAACTCTTAGCTATCCTTTAAAAAAATATCGTTTTTTATTGTGAAAGTCGTCGTTTTTAATGATAAATAAAAATCGGCCGTGTTGAAATTATGTTTAGGTTAGGCCATATTTTCTCTTAAAATGATTGTACTAATATATCGGTTAGTAATCATTTGCATCTGTTGATTCAGTAAGGTAAATTTAAGTTTACTAGCATACTGAAACACAACATTGAATTGTTCAGCGAACCTGGCTTTACTCATATGGTCGACTGTGTTGTGTGTTCGCATAATTCATCCAATGACGAGACAGAGAACATCATATTAGATAATTAGATCATTAGCTGTGCTGTCAGCAAAGAACAACATTGTAAAATGCTACTTTCGAATAATTATTGTTCAACATTATACAATTTTTGCGTAATATAATTAAAAAAAAAAATAGCAATTATTCATTTTATAAGTTTCCATGTACTATATTACTATATTGCTCAGCAATGTACCATCTCTTACTATAAATGTTTATTATGATATTGATTTCACAACCCATCTTGCACAATAATTCTGTAATCCTATCAAATACCTATTAATTACCTATCAATTCACAGGTTTCTTATGATAATAAAAGAGACAATCAGAATGTTGGAAAGACAGAGCTACGTAATCAGTTGAATGAAAAGAAAAGTGCTGATTTGATCATACGGACTACTCCCACTAAAAAAGTTATTCGAAAGAAGTACAAAAATCTAGTTAGAGACGAGCCAGAAAGGAGAGAAAGAGAATCAGAAAGAATCGAAGGTAGCGCTGAAGCTGTTCGAAAGCGTTTTCAAATGGGATGTGAATGTAGTGACGAATGTTGTTTCAAAGGTCTCAGCGCAGAAAATGTTTACAAGTAAGCAAACACGCATTTCATGCACTACTACTAATGTTTTAAAAGATATGTGAGATACGAGCCGATATGGCCAAGTTAAAAATGAATGCTGCTGTGCAGAAAGGTCTCCATGGTCTAGTGGTTAAGGCGCCCGACCGGCAATTGGGAGGTCCGTGGTTCGATTCCCGGTGGTGACTGATATTTTTGTGCAGTAGCATTCATCGATTTCCATCAGCTATTAGATACTGTTGTCAATATCCGCCATTGCGGAAGTCTTCAGTATGAACTGGTAGCAATTAGAGGAATTCGAAATTAATAAATTCTGTTTAAGTAAATTTGTCAGTTTGTTCAATTGTCAGTAACTTCGAACTAACTTGTGTATTTTAAAAGATGTTATGAATACTATGATTCACCTTTGTCGCAGAAAATAGATAAAAATTCACCAGTTACATGATAGACTTTATGCTCATGATTGGGCCATTTCGTGGTCACCAGTAACGTCTTCACTTGTCTAGTCATCTCTCTTGCCGTATTTTTTCAATGAGTAACAGTAAGTGAGAGATAATCACTAACCGATTGAACCACTGCGGCTAATCCACCCCTATGGATTAGGAACATAAGGGGGAGATCTGTTGTATGCTCGTGGGCACTGGCTTACAATTTTCAACTTTTAAAGTTGGCCAGCAAGAAAGCGGTGATTTAACGTTCCATATTATCACGACGAGTAGAAGTATATTCATCTGAACCAATATGTTTCACAAAGAAGAATATAAATATTTAACTTTGATCTTTGTTTGATTGAATGTCCGGAATATTGCTGATATACAACGCTAGCAGCTCTCACCTCTAGGGTTATTCAGTATTGTGGTTTTATTCAACTCAGGATAGTATGACATAAACACGTAAATTGATTCAGCTCATCCATTTTATAATATGTCTTCCAACTTTTTACACCTCTAATCATCAGCGTACGGATAACACTTTAACTGTATTTTTACATACAGTTTGTAGCTCATATATTTTTTCATGCACCAATTTCCGACTGATGTAAATTTTTTGTGGCTGATATCAATGTTAAAAACATAGCAGTTAGGAACATACATGCAGTAGGTCTTAGGACGATAATCTCGATTAAGAACATCTAATATTTAACTCTTGATAATTTCAAAGTACTATGATAATTGAATCATGAACTAACTTCTTCAGTGTCACCAATAATAATGATGTAAATAATTATTGAGGTTCTTTATCATTAATAGAATGAACTATTGGTTAGAGATACTGAATTTAGCGTGTCTATAGCAGGATCTACATTGCGTCTGTGTCTTTCTATGCATTTTAAAGACGATTTTTTTCGTTTTCCATTGATAGCATTTTTATTTTCTCCATTATTGAATAGACATCGTCTGAACATAGCCGAATTAACCAAAGAGGAACACGATATGTATTTGATGGGTGTGACTATGGCCTGTATGGCTGATCCTGGTGTCACAGCCAAGCAGCGCATCCGCCGTAGACTAAGAGCACAATACGTTTACCAAGGACGAAGGGTCTGTATTCTCACTTATGGTGAATTTCCTTATTAACTGTCAATCAATCTGAATCTGTATTCTAAAAAATGAATAGATCGGTGGACAGTGTCGATAATTAAAATCAATCTAAATGTAATCTGTTGGTTAATCTTAATCTGAAGCTTTCCAATACTGAGATATATTCGTTTTAGAGGATAATTGAAATTCAAATTGTGAATTCGTGTTAGGTATATTTAATGCTCAGAGTATCTAGATAACAAACTCATGCAATTCACTAGATTATTTTTTTGAATAGTTGCATTCAGTGGTGGAATTAACTATGATAGAACTCAATTGCTCCCAAGTATATTTACTTTTCCAGATAAATTATTATAATTCGAATGCTATACCTACTTTTGTATGACTAACATAATTGCTGAACCGGTACCACTATAATTAAACTGAAATTTGTCAACTCTTATGCTTCTTCACATTGCACTGATGACTGAATTTTGGTCCGTATTTTCTTGCGTTGGTCTTGCAAGTTATGTACGTTCATACCAACCTAGTTGAACCGGTTGCAAATTCTAGCTTTCCCAAACTATCTTTCAAAATTAGTTATCATTCTCTTGAATGGGTTCTCGTTGAGTGTATGAATTTAAATCTTTCAATTCTCTATTTTTGTGATCAAGAACACTGTCAAATAAGGTTCTCTCTCGCCTCTTTGATGGCTCTCTTTCAAATGTTAACCCGTCTATGTTATTCAGTCTTAGTTACAAGTTTGTTCAATTAAAAAATTGATTGAAATATTTTCAAATATTTGTAGCCCCGTTATTTCTTAAAATATACTATGCCATTCTTGAGCTTATGATATGGGATGCTGATATCATATATGAGACTAATTGTATTATTAGTGGGAAATATTCATTACATTGTATCTTTACATTAAAAAATTATGCATCTAAACTACACTAGGCTATCACAGATTTTTTTTTAAATTTTTATTTCTCATTTGAATTTTTTTTCACACTAAATATTTCTCCCATACTGTAGGTATGCCTGGCGGCTTTTCTCTATCTTGAGAATTGCACTTTGTATCAGTTGAAAAGGATTCGCAAGCATGTCATGACGCATGGTGTCACTCCCAGGGTGCATGGTAATCATGGCAAGAAACCTCACAACGTTTTCCCATTGGATACTTATCGAAAAGCTACTGAATTCTTGAAAGACTTTATCGAATCAAATGGCGTTGGAGGTACTAGGTTAGTATAATCGAATCATTACACCACTAAAAATGCGTGAACAATCAAATATTGTGAGTAAGGCAACATCTTTTATAAAATGTTTTCAGAATCAAATCTATTTTACCAAGAATCGAGCTTGTTGACTCTGAATATTCTACATATCGCTTTCTCAAGCTAATGTAATATCTTTTAGTGGTATATAACCATGTCTATTTACAAGAATTCTTTGGCACTCAATTCAAACTTTGTTTATTTATACATATTTATTATTTTCATGATTACATAACCTTGACTGTAATCACATGAATATGAAACTGTCTTAAATTATTGAGATCGAGCTCAATACTTAGGTTTGAGATCTTTATCGAATTTGAATTAAAAAAAGATGAATTTTGGAAGATTGTAGACTTCGAACCAGTTTGTTTCTAGTGGTATTCTTATGTCAAAAAATCAAATGTAGAGGACCGAATCAATGGAAATTGAATTAGTAAAGGATAAATATTTAAATAAACATTTATTGAGTTTTTAGTTGGAAGTTATTGAAATGATTTTTTCTAAGCTCTATATGAGTTTGACGAAATTCAAATTACGTTTTCCAAGCTCCATATGAACCTAGAATAACTTACTTCTGGAATGTAGGTGATACTTGAGTACTCTATGGTATAAATTTATTAGTGTACAACTTGGCGATTCCAAGCAGGCCTGAGTGTCTTTCCTTTTTTCCTTTTAAACACCCTCTAAATGCAAGCAAATTTTGAACATCCCTACATCGCTGGGCATTCCTTGAGGGAAGAACCATGCAAAATTTCATTAAATTTGGGCCGAGCGTTTAGCCGAAAATGCGTTACAAACGGAAAAATGCGAAACGGTTGACTTGAAACAGAGAATGCAATCCTTTACAAAAGGAACCATTCATTTATTATTCCTTTTCACATGCTCTAGATACTTTATTATTATGGTAATTTGAGCATAAGAATTATTCCTACCAAAAGTTTTTTTTTATTGCTTATTTTAAAAGTATAAAAGCATTGCAGTACTAAACATACTAACTAGTTTCTATTTACCCTCGACCACTTTAAAGCTTTCATGGAAATTTTACAGCCATCCCAAATCGCTGATAATGTTCCCGCCTGATATAACCAGAAAGACCATACACAACTTATACAAAGAAACAATGCAGAGTTCATCATCCGCACAAAAAATAATGGGATATTCCACTTTTCGACACTTTATGAAGGAACAATTTCCTCTTGTTAGATATTGCAAACAAGATACTGGTATGTATACAAATTGTCTTCTTTCCAATAGAAAATTATTATATTTAGAAAAATAACACAAGTATTTTTTTGTTCATAAAAATGAAATTTTCTTCTTATCTTAATCTTTTCTGATTGAATAAATGTAAGCTTTTATAGATTGTTGATGATTCAAAACATCTGATGTTATAAATGAAATTGCAATATTGTTTGTTGTTTCAAGGGCAAGGTTATGAGGCTTGCCAGAATGAAGTTCGTCGTCTATAATTATTTTAAACACTTATGCTCGGCTGTGTTGTACTTTATCAATTTTGTAACAAACGAAGAAACAACTAGTGTCACCGATGCAGTCTGATACACACTACCTATTGTATTTGTACTCCATTCATGTCAACATTTTTAAATACCGTACTGCATACTTATTTACTTAGTCACTAATTCTTCAAATTCCGCTTATTTTTATTAGGTACAAAACCTGTAATATAATTATTTATAAAAAAGAAACATTTTAAAAAACATTAAAAACATTTTTTTTTTTTTTGGTTTTGGTTTTTCTAATAATTTTATAATGCCCTCATTAACTTTAGTTATATGCATAGGTGATAATGACAGGCATAGATCGGGAATCAATAGGAAATATATAACAGCAAGCAAATATAAAACAGCAAGAAAATATATTACTGAGCAATATAACAGCTGAAACATAACAGCAAGACCAGCAAAGTAGTTGTTGGGCTCCAATTGCTAAATCATGACAGTCATTTCGTTACTTATTATTTCAAACATATCACGTATAAATAACAGCATATCACAAATGAATATTTCAAACTTGAAAAAATCAAAATTAAAATCTCAAGTTGTACTTTGTTTGACTTTTGATAGATGCTAGTGTCTAAAACTTCTTTATCATGTAATGGTACAACAAATGCCACACAAATTGTCTTCAGTTTGAGTTTTTCGTACCTATATTTGTACTTGGCTAGCAATAATCTCAAGTTCTTTGTTTGAATTTTTGAAAAATTGAGATCAGATGTATGGAAACAGTAGTCAGTAGTAGTTAGAGGTTCTGACCAACCTAAGAACTCTGACATTAAACTTGAGGCTGACAGGCCACAAGATTTTATTATTAGTTGAGATCAGGTTAGATTGATCTTAGGAGACAGTTGCAACAAATTCTTGTCTTGCTGAATTTTCTATGAAATGAGAGTTTTCATTTTCCTTCAAATTTGCTCCCAAATTTTAATTCCAGGAGTCACTTGCCGTAGTACTAACAATAACAGCACATCCAGCAATACTACGCAAAAGGAGTCAAGTACCAGTGGCAGTACTGTTCAGCCACAGCAGCAAGAGCAGCAACAATCGTTGATAAGAATGCCTTGTTTGAACATCAACCTCAACTCACACGACCAAACGTCAGGCTTTGCGGAAGAAGAACATCCTCAGTCACAAGTGACGATCGCCAGACAACCGCAAAATGAGTCTTTGACGGCGGCAACAATTACTCAATCACCCTGCGCCATTGCCAACAACACAATTGCTATTCAAATGGCAATTCCAGTGCTGCCATCAGAGACTAGCAAATCAGAATTAAACAATCAACAGACAGCCTTTCTCGTTACGCCAGTCTCACAAATGTTGCCCGTGTTTCAAGGAACACATGCTTTAGCAGGTGACAATCAGCAAAATATTCAGCAATGGTCTGGCTGTCTTCAATTACTAAGTGGCTATGGTTTTAGTGTTGTCGATGGATGCTGAAGCAAACTTGAGTTTGCTCCCCAGCTGTGTCTGTGATCTTTTCAAAATGCTCTGATCATTTTAGCCTTGTATGATTTGTCATAGAATGATGCAATTTAATTTAATATGTATTGATACTGGAGCTTTCAAATAATAGTATTCTATGAAAGCTTTGGAAATGCTTTGGAGCTTGTTGCATAACTCGATTCGCCTCATTTGTAATTTTGGCCAAGTTTCAACAAAACTGGAACATATAAAAGCACCTTGATACTGTAGACTGTTTTGTAAAATTCATTATTCTGTTTAACTGTTTTATTATTCAATAAATAATAATATTGATGCAAGAAGAATTCCACTAACATAAATAATTGTTATTTTTCTGATCAATTATGATAACATTCAAATATCATGAAAATAGTGATACGATTAGATTGAGTGCTAGTTAAACATATAGCTTTTCTTCTTGCAGTGTGTAATGAAAACTCCATATTAATGAAACTTGGTACAAATGAAAGATAACGATATGCATTATGTCTTCTTCTATTTGTTTTTGAACAATTGAGAATTATCAAAGCTACTAATGAACTAAGGTTTGACATTTGAAGCCCTTGTATTGGAGGAATAAAAAAACTAGCGATTGTTATGCAACTAAAGCAAATATACAATTTCACTTCAATTTTTGAAATTTTTATTTGTAATATGTTCTTTGTAACTTTTGATCAAGCAAAATAATTCCGAAAATACAATTACAAATAATTTCCATAAAACTAATTTATAAATTGTTATGCAACAGGCCCCTGGTATCATTCCACAGTATTAATGTTGTTATTGAATTGAGAATCAATAAGATGGTGTCGAATTGGATGATGTAGCTGATGTGTCTTAACTTATGGTTACTAATTGGAATATTTAAAAAAAAAAAACTAAAAATCGGTCAGAAATTTCAGTTTATATGAGCTACCGCAGTCATTCTTACCCAGTAAGTTTCTTTGTATGCCAGTCCAGAAATTCTTTTTACAATAATTAATGATTTGTTTTGATGTCAACCATTCAACTAGTATTCCAGGATGTGTTTGGAAGATCCTCAATCTTGTAGAAATTATATGGCACATTATCAATTACAGTTGTCTATGAGTTTAGGCAGCACATTTCATAAATTATTCTGAAATGATTCTCCTGTCGTTTCCTGATGGTAGTCGTCTGACAACATTGACTGGAAAATCAAAAAGAAAATCATTTACAAACTCCTCCTCATTTCCAAAATGAGAAACAATGAAACGCTTATTTTTTCTTCAAGGATTATGAATCCATTTAGAAAAGCATTTTAATGATGATATACATCATTGATATGTTTTTGCTTTCTTAAATTGCAATTATATTGCTTGACCACTAAATTGTTTATCTGTCTTAGAAAACTTCTCATCCAAACAATAATATCATCCTGATCAACAAGATACATATTTCTACCTCTTGAACTAAACTTGAAGCCCAACTTCTTCAAAATGTGGTTTGTTTGAAACCTGTTAGATCACTATCTTCATTTACTTTGCACAAAGCTTTCTCCTATGCAGACTTTTCATTCCTTAAGAAAAGATCATGAACAAATTTTCACTTGATGGCTCATTTTATGATGTCATCTAGTTTATCAAATGGGTAAGCTCTCTTCTTTTTGTTTTCAGACGATTATATTTCCAATTACTGGTTGTTTTTGTAGGTTAAAACTATTTTGCATACAATGATTATTCCACTTACCATGATAATAGATCTTTATGGAGTGACAGCAAAAATAACTAATACCATCTGTAGATGATGAGTCATTTTGTCAATAAGATATTGTCAATAGTAAATTTGAATCTTTCCAGGGATTTTTTAATAGTGAAAAGTGATGCAGTTGTCATAATTATTTTATAATTGTTCAATGTATTCATTGGCAATAGGCCAATAAACAGATACTGACAAATCATACCACCTGACATAACGTATTCACATGGGAAGGGTGTGGCAATAAGTTCAAGATATTTTGGATGTGACAAAATGTACCATTTGATAAATTGGGAAGGTTTTCCTAGTTCACATTTTAAATACTCTTCAATATTAATGACTCTTTATGATTCATCGCTTTAGTCTGACTTCTCATGTTGTGGTGGTTCATGTTATAGTTGAGTTGCCATCAATCAGCTGCTGCCACATTGATTATTGGAATCCCCTAACCTATCAAGTTGTTGTTGTTGTATCTTAACAAAATTCGGAAAACTAACCTTATGATTACCTGCAGCCTGGATTCTCCTTTATTGTCTCAAAACCTAACCTAAACTATAAGTAGTGCTCTCTAATCTATTTCAATCTACAACTGTTTACCCTATATTTATTCTCATGGGACAATTCACTATTTTGTTCCCATCTGTTACAATGACAGGTATTCTTTGACTTCTACCCACTGTTATGTGGCAAAAATCCTGGGTATCTTATTTTTTTGGATCCACCCTTGGCATTTCCCTGTCCTTGATCTTTCTCATCCACTTTATTCTCTTCCCTAGCCATTCCTACACTTTTGCTTTGCCCTTGAGCATACTGCCTATTGAAGTTGTGTCTTCTATTCGGCCACTGTCCTCTACCTTCCCCATTATTATGATAATTATTCCAACCTACATTTCTGTGATTGCTATTTTTATAGCTTTCTCCATGATATCGCTCTTCTCTTACATTTCCTCCTTCATTACTCTCATCCCTTCTGTCTGCTGTTGTTTCTATCCTACCTCCTATTTTGCTACTTGTTTAACTGGTTCGTCCTCATCAAAGCTCACTAATAACTACACTAGCTCACTAACTGTGGTTACTCTAATTAGGCTACTTGATCAGGATAATGTTTACACACCATGCCTATGAGTTCCTCTTCTGACATGGTTCCTACTAGACATTGTGCCATAGCTCTCATTCTCAACAGGTACTGCACATGTGTTTCTCCTCCTGCTCCAGTGTACCTTCCTTCATATAGTTTCTCCCTTATATTATTTTTTACACTTGAATTCCAGAAAATGGATTTGAAACTTGTTACCATTTCTTCTAAACTGTTCATGCCTTCTGCACCTCCACTCCACCAGTTCTCAGCCTGTCCTGTGAAACACCCTGCTAACTCTTCTTTTACCATGTCCCAATCCTCTAGATCCAATCTCGGGTCTCTTATAGATTTTCTTATTTTTTTTTCAGTGACTCCAGTGGATTCTTCTCATTCCCATTAATGTTGTGTTGATTTTCATCATTATTATCATTGGTCCACTTGCCAACTTCCTCTCTACCTGCTCGAATTTTCTTGAGTACTGTCATTCCAATTCTTCCGCCTTCTGCCTCACTCCAGATGCTTCTGCCATTTGGCTGGTTTGGATTTTCAGTTTGGCAAATGGAACCATTCCCTTTATATTGTATAAATATGGGGTCCAATCACAAAAAAAACTTAGCTGGCTGAAAATAACTCCATGACTAAAACGTCAGAGTTGAAAAATTGTTAATCAGAGGTGATGAATAGATTCTCCATTATATCTCCTACAAATTAACAAAAATTAAACCCCACCTTCATACTCTTTCCAAGAAATTGCTCCAGAATCATTCCAAGACAATTACTGGAGGGGAGATGATGACGTTGTCGTGGTTTTAACAAAATAAATGAATAAAACTTCAAGGGTTAAAATATTACCATTATATTATCATTATCAAAGAAAAAATAAACATAATCTACTATCAAATTATGAACTAATCAATACTTATCAATTGTTCCTAAATTAAATGTACTATGAAAGAATATAATCTTTACTTTTAATGTTAAATTACGTCTTATTATTTATTAATTAGTTAGCCATTACTGTTTGTCTTGAAAAAATATATATATGAATGAGCACTAAACCCAACAATCATTATCCAGACCAGATGACAAAAACAACAACAACAACAATTAAACTAAATTAACACTAACCTGTAGCTGCATGATGTGTGCACAACAGATGTTTATAAAAAATGTGAGTGCACTTGAAAAAAAATTTAAACATATCAGTAAAGCTCATTTTTGGTTGTGGCTGTTGATGACTGGTGTTGTTGGAATGGGGTGGCGACCATGGTGTCTTATTTGCTGCTCAATTATCAGTGTTCTCCCTCATTTCCAACAGGCGCTACCATTGAACCAACTGTCTTGTCACCCCAGTCAGTGCTGCCGCCTGGCTAATAGATGTCAAACTCTCTGGTGGTTGAACTTCCAACAACTTTCACCAGCCATTGACTTGGTCATCCCTTTTGTTTGGCTAGCCATTGGAATTTTACCCTTTTATTAAAGCTTTCACTCCACTTTGCCATAGTGATGATGATTCTGGTTGTTTTCCTCTAAAATGTTCATCTTCTCTTGAACCAGGGCTGGCATTGTTGTCACAATATTTGAATAAAAGCCTTCATAATGTTGTATGGTCATGCCATTTGGCCAAGAAATGTATTTCAACTCCAAGTTTTGTATACAACAATAATCTCATTTTGGATTTTTTGAGGGTTATGCCCTCTGACTTTTACACCATCAATATAACGATTTCATAATGGAATATTGTCATCAAGGGAAGATTCACCACTTGATTCCAAATTCATGTCACTTGTTTAGTTATCCTCTTCATTGACAGTATCAGGAACATGGTTTTCTATTTCCACGTTATCTTCTTCATTGCCATCACTATCAGTTTTCACAAAATCATCTTCATCTGAACTGTCAGCAACAAACACTTCATCATAAAATCTTGCAATGCCAGCATCATCATACAATCTCAGGCGTTTTGATGAACTCATAAGAATTGATGCATGGGCTACTGTTGCAGACCAAGACACTTCAACAGAAAATAGCACAAGAACCTTCTCACAGAAATGATTGTCACACACTGGTTCTGATGTCAATGAGCCAGATTGAAGGTTCAATAACTCTCAACCCCCACCAATCAGACAGTAATGAGCAATAGCAAGAACAAACTGGAGGGTTATTTAAGCACTCAGATTTGGAGAAGTCTGCTTTTGATTGATTTGTGTTTGATTTTGTGTTTGGCAGTTTTTAAAAACATATTCAGCAACTTCATTCAATGTAACATTCCAAGTACCTTGGTCATCTGTTGAAAATTATTGAGGTAAACCACAAGAGTAAGAGTGAGTTGAGGGGTACTCATACATTGGCCTGAAGCAGGGTTGACTTCACTGATCTTCTCTCATTATGCAGATCCTCTCTTCAACCATCAAAATGACTCTCCAGACCTTTGTACAGATTGAATTTATAAGTCATTGCTGTTGAGAAGATGAGAAGTTCTGAGCACTTTCAGGGCCACATTGAAAGCCTGGCCCTCATTGCTGACCAGAACTTTTTTTAGATTGCATCTTTGAAACTCCAGTTAAGGAATATAAGACAAGTCAGATCACCATCACCACTTTCTGTGTGAAGGGTCCTTCTTTGTCAATCAAAAAATCTTTGCCACTATACAATGCCACCTGGATGATATAACATGATTGGCTATCACAAACTTCAATTTTTTTAATACCAAGCCTGGCATGTCTCTTCTGGTGCATATATTGAATAAATGTACACCTATTCTTCATTCCAATCATGCTCTCATCCAGACAAATTTTGTGATGGCACAAAATGTTCAAGGAATCTACAGTTGAGGTAATCAAAGAACTGTTGCACTTTATACCATGGATCATAACCAGGTTGTCCTCTATCCAATCGTTTCTTTGAACTTATATGGAAAAAGGTGCTGATTGGCTGGAAACGGTTCACTGGCATGATTATGTTGAAAAATGGCAGGTACTGTGAAGGAGTGGTATCCCAATAATCAACATCGTTCTTTTGACATGAAGTCCCATGTTCAGTAGAAGGGCAATATATTTTTTCATGTCATTGATTTTCATAGCAACTTCCATAGCAAAGTTGTACTCTTGAATACCTCTTCAATTTGTTTGAATTTTGCATCTTCTCAATCTGTGTCTGAGCATATGTATTTGTTTCCTCGGTGAGCAGCTTCCAGATAACAGAGGTAAAAAACAAGTTAAAATAAAAATATTCAATTGCCTTGCTGTTTCTTGGTGGGCAATTTCTTATGCCTGGATTTTGTACATGAAATTCTTTTGTAATGTCAATTTTATCCTCTGGTAGATGCACTCTGAACCAATTGCAATTTGGGGTTGGGTCTTCTGGAATACTTTCTGGAATGTCATCTTGTTCTTCATCTGGAATATTTTTAGCTAGAACTTGAACTTCAGTTTCAACAACTTCAACTTGAACTTCTTGAAGATTGTCTCCTACAATTTCAAAAGTATGAGTTCCTTCTTCTAAATTTTCAACATTTGCTGCAACTTCTTCATCTGATGAGTTTTCAACATTGTCTTCACCAAAATGGAAGGAATCTTGTTGAATTTCACAATCTGAAGGAATGTCATGAGCACTAATGTCACTATCACTGTCAGAATTTTTGGACAATTCACCAAGTTCAAAATATGCCCAAATTTTTGTTGGTGTTAACCCTAGAACTGATGGCTTGTCACCACTTAACCCTTTATAGATTACTGGTTGATATATCGACCACCAAATCATTACTTGTGAGCACAAGCAATATCTACAAATTTCTGCTCAAATACTTACTGGTTGATATTTCAACCACCCAAAAATATCCGAAATGATCATCATTATTTTTCCCAAGTTATATTAATTTATAGTTGGAAATGGCTTCAATACACATAAGGTACCATGGAAAAATACAATGAAAATGATTTTTTCTTACCATTTCTTTCTCAGAGGGTGGTTGATTTTTCAACCAGTAAGCGCCTGTGCTTTTGTACTTTGTGTTTTGAATGCTGGTTGAAATAACAATCACTTTTGCTGTAGGGGATAATAAAATACTCGCCAAAATTCCAGAAGCGTATTATTATTAATTGTGACAATTTGCATATGTGACAAAAATATTATTCAAGAATGAAAAATCATAAAGCTCTAACAACTTGATAATTAGTTTTTCATAAAAATGTTTTTCAAAATCGGCTTGGACATTTTGAAAGTAAATTCCAAGTAGGCTACAACTGAAAACTAATCAAAGATATGAACAACTCACATAGTTCCTAAATATCTATATAATTAATTCTAAATATTTATTAAAACTCACTCCAAAACTGGCCTCTACATTATGATGGAAATTTAAAATATATGTAAAAATTATTAAGAATGGAAAGTGTCATGAAGTTTCTACATTTACATAATGCTAAATAGTTTTCCATTAAAATAAAAATTTGTCTACACATTATGAAAAAGTGCAAAGCATGGGATACAGAGGACAATTTTACATTTTGAACATTCAACATTAGACCTCTTTGGTTTTTGTTTTGTACTGCATCTACCACAGCGTCTGCAATTCCGCAATTGGGTGGAAGGTAGGAATGTCCTCTGACAGGGAATGTAAATTATTTTATAAGGATTATTAAGGACTAAGAAGTTTTAAACGTCTTGCAGCCCCCAGTTTTCCATGCATTGATTTTCAGTTTTTAAAAATAATATAAATTTTTATTTATAAAGATCTTTTTTTTTATTTTCCACTCACGAACTGGCAATGCACTGATTACATCACCTTCTATGGCAGCCTGGACTTCAATAATGATCATTAATGTAGTCTTGTTTGATCCCAGAGAAAATTACAATTTTCCCATTGACTCTTTACACAAGTTCATTGGTGTAACAATAATTTTGTAACGTTTGGTTTTAATATTAAAAACAGGAATAAATTCAGGTTTTATTTTATTGTTTTTTTTTTAATTTCCACTCATGAACTTAGTCACTAATGATGTTTTTTGAAAATTATGAGAAACCAACTTCTAACAGAGAAAATCACTGTCTTTTGGTCGATTCATTTCATGAATCCATTTTTGTACTAACACTTAAATAACGTATTGTTTTGTTTTTAAAAAATGAATAAATGTTTAGATTCAGATAAATTTTTATATTTCACTCATGAACACAGTTGCATTGACAATTATTTTTGAAAAATTATGAAAAACTAACATCTCCCAGAGAAAATTACTATTCAAATTACATATCCTTCCGTGAATCTCTTTTCCTTCAGGCTTTTTTATGTTTTCCCTGTTCAAATTAATTAATTTATTTATTTCTGACATGCCCTTGTCTAACTTGTTCACCCTTGATTTAATTTCCTTTACCTTAGTGTCCGTTTTTCCTGACTATTTTTTATTAAATTAACACTTCTCAGACCTACCCTAATTTTGCTTTTTATTTTCATTAAAATCTTTTTGTAGATTGTCTATTTTCATATCCCTCTTTTCAAATTCACTGGATATATCCTCCCTGATTTTCATTTCCATACTCTCTATTATCTTTATTGTCTCCCTGTTTTTTTTTTATTGGCTTCCTCTTGATTTTTATCCAATTTTTCCTCAATTTTTTAGTCAAGTTTTCTTCTCATTTTTTATTTGAATCTTTTATAAATTCTATGATCATTTGAATGTGGTCTGTGCTTAATTCTCTCTCTTCCTGCTCTGTCGTTTTATTTACGTTTTGTTTGGGTCAAAGTTGTTATTATCATCAAAATAGGAAAATTAATATTAATTTATTCTTTCAATTGAAAAATTGATTATCAACATCAATAATATTGAAAATTATCTGTTGATAATAAAACTGTCCAAATCATCTATTTAGTAAGTAATAAGAAAAGTAGCTAACATAGTCAAAATGGAGTTTTTGTTATCAAAATAGTCACAGAAATTATGTAAAAATGTATCAAAGCATTGTTACAAAGTCATTCAACTTCCATGTAGGTCACATCATTAACACTACTTTCAGTGGGCCAGTGATAATTTCGTTATAAAAATCTAATTGCTCACTTTCTATATACTTCATTGTCTTCTTAATGTCGCTGATTTTCTCTGCAGCAATTGGAAGTTTGTCATTCAGGGTGACTAGCAAAGTAAGCTACAAAAATTCCCTGACTTTTCCCTGACTTTCCCTAACCTTTTCTACAATTTTCCCGGACCAATATAAGTTGCTAGCCGGCAGGCTCGCTTCGCTCGCCTTAACCGTCTAGCCAGGGGGCAGAGTCCCCCCCTGGACCCCAAGGGGTGGTTTAAAATTCGTACAATATCGTGAATCGAACCAGCACTTTTGTTTGTTGATCATCTGTTGTCATGGATACGGGCACAGTTATTTATTCAATTCACAACTCCATACTTCTTATGTAGCCTATAATTTTCACTTATTTTTAATTTTGACCATATTTTCTGGATTTTTTCAGAATTCTTTCTTAGCATGCATCTAGAGCCTCAACGGGACATGTGTACCAAATTTCAACTTAATTAGCCACGTGGTTTTCGAGAAACGCTGATGAATGAGTCAGTGAATCAGGGGTATTTGGCTTTTATATAGATGAAAAACAAAAAGACCTTACCGAATAATCAAAACAATTTTATGTTTGTTAACCTACCTATATAGCTTATTTATCTGGTTGCCTATCTAAAAACGCATTTCAAGTTCGATATTGGAGCATTTCATGTGGGGGTTTCTATAATTGAACGAGCGTAGCGAGTTCTTAGTTTTGAATTGTGATTCGCGACTGGAGGTTCGCGGCTTTTTCTGAATGTTTTTGGGTTTGTGTGACAATAACTTTCTCATGACAATAACTTTCGAACGCTTTGACCAATAAACTTCAAATTTTAAACACACATTCTTGGAACCTTAATACATATCAGGTTCGTTTGCCAATGAATTTGACCCACTCCTTCATCCTTTTTGAAGCGAAACAAAAGGATAGGTTCACAGCCCTTCATTAATATATCTATATATTACTGTATATAGAAAATAGTTGTTTTCACCATATGGAATTCGCAATAGATTTATAAATATATTAATTTATTTATTGAGTTATCATCAGCTGTGGGTGAATAAATGCGATCAGGCTTTTTATAGAATCTCTATCAGCTGATAAACTAATTTCATTGCCCTGATAAATGAATATATAAACAGCTTTTTTATGTGGTAAATATATCTAGGGGAGAGTGTTGTACCTTCAGAATGATGTACCTTGGAACACTTCAGTTTTTCAACCAGTGGGGCTATTTAGTGGTTAATTTTATGTTTTTCAACACTCGATGTTCGAATAGTTCGAAGTTCAGCAGCATCAGATGATTATTAAAGGTATGCTAGGCAAACAAAATTTCAACTAGTCAAAAGAAAATTTTTTCAGTTATTTTTTTGGTATTCTTATGTTGTGAGAGCTGTATATTTTCAACTTCATGTGACAACTGATTCTACAACTATTGGTGAGTGAAACTCCATTATTCATAATGCTCTTAAACAAAACCTTTAATGGATTTATTTAAAATGGCGACCTCTTGTACCAGGGAACACAACCACATAGAGCACCTCGGAACGTGTGAAAAGGACGCATAGTAGGCCTATTCCTTCATCTTATGATTCTGACAATGATATGGCTCCATTAGTTGACACATATGATGAAGGCAGCGCTGTAGAAGAATATCTATTTTGTAATGAACAAAATGCACTGGATCAGGTGCACAGCACAGTCTACAAGAGATGGGCACATGAAATTTGTGCAGGATGTGAGAAAAACGGATGGAAAAAATTTATTTGTGACATTTGTAATAATTAAAAATTTTAATAAATGAGTTAAGTATTGACCAGTAGGCTATTATTATTTCGCCAAATAACGTGAGAGTTCCAAGGTACAAAAGGTAGGGTTCCAAGGTACATCAACCAACATTATGTAGCCTACTTTGGAGCACTTGCAAGAATTACAAATTTTATTTATTTTATTTTTTGTTACCAAAGTATAAGGTTGAATTTATATCATATTTGATAGAAAACATGATGCATTTGTCAAGAAAAATATTGTTTCCGTTGAAAAAATGCAAAGTTTTGTTATTAGAAGCCAAAATATAAAATGTGCTCTAAGGTACAGCACTCTCACCTACTCTATAGATACACTAATTCCATTGCCCCGATATACAGGATGTCCCATGTAAGGTGTAAAACCCGGTCACTAAGGATTCTACACCAAATTTCTGACAAAAAATGTTCAGTGACGTTTTTGAAATGAGGCCTTTGTTTACGAGATATCTCGATATTATGACTTTTTCGAGATACGCTCACTTCCCACCATTAAATGCTCAATAACTCAAAAACTACTGATCAGATTGGAATTATGATGAGATTGTTGGGAAGAGCACAACATTTTGCTGAAGATACACGTATTTTCAATATGTAACCCAATCATTTAGGGTGTTTTTTAGGGGTCAAAGTACAAAAAATGAGTTTTTCTAAATCTTGCTGAAATTTTCAAGCGATTTTTCTCAATTTGCTTTTAGGATGACATAATAAATTTTTTTTATTAAAAACTTCCTTATTTCTTAAGCTTTAAAATTATACAAAATTTTTATAAATTCGTGATTTTCAAATGCTTGAAAATTGTAAGAAACTGTCACAAACCCACAAGAATTATTTAGTGTCTAAGGAACAAGAGCTGAAAGAGTAGAAATTTGATTTCAAAATATTTTGTAAACAGATGTTTTTTCAAAATAAATTATCAATCACTGTGGTCTTTGAGTGACCGCAGGAAGCCGTTGAAGGCAAACTGTAAAAATAATGATCTACAGTAAGTACTGTATCAGAAACTTCTTACCGAATCACAGTCTGAAGTCATCGTTGGAAAAAGAAGTAATTCCTTAATTGAGTTGAATATTTCTAAGACTGCTCCATTGGATGAGATTGAAAATCAGGATCAACTGAAGAAAAATGAGTGTAACATATTCATTTCTGATGACTGAGGTGTGCTATGGTATATTCGAAATTGCCTACTGTATAGTTTATTTATTCATCTATTTCACAATAGATTGAAAATAGAGTTTTCAATTTTTAGAGCATTGACAAAAGAATAAACAGATACCAAATATTATTCATCATAATGTGAATCAGGCTAGTATAAATAAAAATCATTTCCAGCAAAATGCGCCGGACAACAGAGTATCCACATTCCTTGCCTCAAAGCATTAAGAGGCAATTCTTCCATGAGATCAAAAAGATCTAAAATATTTTATTGATAAATTTTTAGATAAATTTATTAGATAAAAATTTATCTAAATTTTAATTAAATTTTTTATTTGAGATCCAATAAAAAATTTAAAACATCACCATTCAAATGCTTGTTAAATAAATATGACCCAAGAATGTGATTATCGATTATTTCAGTCCACACATTACCCAAAAATTTGTGCTGTAACCGGTTTGGTCTCATTACGTGAGGATTTTCAGTTGCCCAAGTATGTGTATTAAGAAAATTGACAGCACCACTTCTTGTGAACGTGCTCTCATCCGATCTACCTTTATTGGGAAGCAGTGATTCAACAGAGATAAATCATTTTGGGGAAAAAATCTGATTACAAGATTTTGAAATCAAATTTCTACTCTCTTAGCTCTTGTCCCTTACACACTAATTCTTGTGGGTTTGTGACAGTTTTTTACATTTTTCAAGCATTTGCAAATCACCAATTTATCAAATTTTAGTCTCATTTTAAAGCTTGAGTAATGAGGAAGTCTTTCTGTAAAATTTTCATTATGCCACCCTAAAAACAAATTGAGAAAAATCGCTTTGAATTTTCAGTGAGATTTAGAAAAATCCACTTTTTTGTACTTTGACCCCTAAAAAACACCCCGTAAATGATTGGGTTACAAATTGTAAATACGTGTATCTTCAGCGAAATGTTTTGCTCTTTCCAACAATGTCATCATAATTCCAATCTGATCAGTAGTTTTTGAGTTATTGAGCATTTAATGGCGGGAAGTGAGCGTATCTCAAAAAGTCATAATATCAAGATACTGTATCTCGAAAACAAAGGTCTCATTTCAAAAACGTCACTGAACATTTTTTGTCATCCTTGGTAACCGGTTTTTACACCTTACTTGGGTCACTCTGTATAAGTATACGTGTACGGTAGGTCTTTTTTGTGGAAAATAAATCTGTGTATAAGAGCAACGATAAACTTGAACTTTAAGTGATAGATGTCTTATGAATTTTAACTAAATCAGTATCTTCAAAACAGCCGTTTTTTGTTACCGTACCTTCTTCCCCAACGATAAGCTTCGCAAATGAGTTTCCCTTTCCAAAATTAGTTGTTTGGAAGCGCCCGTAGGGCTCACTAGTATAATTATTATCAGGTATATAATTACTACGAAGTTTTCCCGATATTTTTTCAAATTCCCTGACTTTTACAGAATTTAATAATTCCCTGACTTTTCCCGATTTTCCCGGTCGCTAGTCACCCTGTCATTGTATGCCAATCCAGGAGTCGGTCAATTCCTTGTCCAGCAATCCTTTGCAAGGTCAAAAGTGTGTTCTTCCAGCCAATCTATAAAGTTTCTTGCTTTGACAGCTCCAGGATGTTCTTGGCTGTAGGGTAAATCTGAGAAAGATGCCATGCTTTTTTTAAACTCAACACTACAGAGTCCATGGTGCACAAATCTTATCTACAAAAATATTATTCTAACCTTAAAACTATATGTTACTAATGTAATTCATTGAAAAAACAACATTATATTAGAAAAAAAATGTATTTGTAAAACATTATACTGTGGTGTATCACCCTACAGTGTCAGGTGTTATGCCACACCCTTCAGCCAATGGCACATTGCAGTCATGGCCCCTAAACTTTATAAAAATACAGAAAAATGCTTTATATTAGCTTAACTTATAAGACCTTGTATATATTTTAGTTTGATATAACATTTTTATTTTTTCTTATCTCTGTACTGATGACCACAGTCAACACAAAACTCTTTGAAAAGTGTGCAGTCTTCATGAAGCCATCTCTTGCACATTGCACATTGCAACCAGTCACATTTTTGTTTAGTTAAGTTGTAATTTTCTTTACATTCCTTACAAATGTTCCTCAGTGTCACATTCATTGCCATCTTCTTTGTGTTTTTTAGCTGCAGGTGTCTTTTCCTTAAGATTGCAGTCAAGCCCCTTTGTTTTTCTCCCTGCTTTTTTCATCTCCTTAGCTTCTTTTTCCTCCAAGTTGTCTTTCAGCAGGTTGTGGTTTACTGAAGATGTCAGCAAAACTGCACCTTTTTCAGATTTCTTAGTCATTTTTAGTTGGGGAACAGGTGATATTTTATGTAGATGTTTGGATGGTGTTTCAGGGCCACCTTGTAAGCCTGGTCAGCTGCAGGAAGGTCTGTTTGCTGTGGTGGAGTAGGCATTGCAGTTGGAGGTGGATCACTTGCCATGTTATCCAAAATTGAAAAGAAATGATCTGGAATGGCTTGCTTGTTAAAAGGGTAGATCCCTGTAGATTTAAATTGTGCAGTCCCTTTACCGACTGATGCTGACTTGTTCCAAGCATTGCAGATAAGTGGTCCTACTTGGTACCTTGTTAGCTTCCTACCAATGTTTTGTACAACACATGTGTTGCTTTCATTCTTAAAATAGGCCTTGAATGGACTAAAAAAAGATTTGTTCAAGGGCTGCAAAGTGTGAGTTGTATGAGGTGGAAGACACAATAGTGATACCCCATTTTTATCTGCAAGTTCCAGTAGAGCAATGGATGAGACGTGTGAGCAATGCCCATCTAGGATTAAGATGTTTCTTCCAGGTGCTTTGTGAGGATTGAAGATGTCTTTCATCCACTTGTAGAAGAGGTCACTATTCATGTAAGCTGATTTTTTATTCATATAAACAACTGACCCAGGAGGAAGACCATCTTGAAATTCAGCTTTGAAATTTTTTCCTTTCAAAATGATTGCTGGTGGTAGGAATCTACCTTCAGTGGAGAACAAGCTACCATACTGACTCTCTCCCCTTTCTCACCAGTGGTTAACTTGTGGACTACCTTAGCTCTTTTTTTGTGATCACATGCTAGGCCTATAGTCAACTTGTTTTTTGCACCATGGAAACATTACAAATGCTAAGCCTAAAAAAATGTTCTAATATGGAAAAACATAAAATCATAAAAACTTACATGGTGGACCCTGCCCAATGGCTGCAACATTCCCTGATGCCATCCTTATTTTCAGTGTCCTAGTGGGGACACCATAGTGTGTTGTTCAGCTTCCCTAAGGCCAATTTCCCCAGCCCTCAGCCTCATAACAGCCTCTTGCAGCTGTTGAATTGTCCGCTGACCATGAGGCTTTACTCCAGATTTCTTTTCGTAAAAGGTTGGCATTTCACTACAAAACAATTGAAATGTTTTGTAGAAAAATTTTTTACAAAGACTAAGCTAAAATAATAATAAAAAGGCCTAGTCCTAAATACATACAATTTCCTACCTTGAGCCTAACTTCAAAAAAATAGTTACATTTATTTCAATTAAAAAAAGTTGTTGAAAACTGATTAATGAATTGCAAGATGCATATACAATTAATGGGACAACTTATTTAAACTTTATTATTATTGAATTTTGTAAATTACAAACAGGTAAATCAAATTTGTTGGTCAAAAGAGTGTGGCATCAATCCAAAGTGTGGCATCTAACCCAAAACATACAGGTGAGACACCACACCCCACAACTATCCGCCATTAAAAGCAAAGCAGCTTGAAACTAACCTAGAACCTTTGTATAGACACACATACTTCATTCCTATTACTTGTAGTTCGAATTATCTGTGTAAGTACTGTTACTAACATGATAAGTAAACACTAAGGAAAATGTTTAGGAATGTTGAAAGAGGCTTTACCTTGGTTTTTTTACCTCAAGAAGAAAACTAACTTGAGAATAATTGATATTGTGCTGGTTCACTTCATGCAACAGTCCAACTAACACTCCAGAGTGGCTTGCAATGCAATCTAGTGGATAGTTATAGAACTAGAGGGGGTGTGGCATTTGTACTGTACATGGCATCTCTCCCAGATTTACCCTACAAAAACATCATGAATGTTAGAGGTTGGAAACCTACTTTTTCATTTCTTGGAACCTTTTTACCTAAATTTTCATTGGAGAGACATGTTTTCTTGAACATTGAAGGCCACCATTTTTTAAAATCAAAAATGTCACTGGTACTCACTGATTTAACAACAAATCTTGATGTCATTTCCCTCACAATTTTTGAAATTTGCTGTGGAATATACAGGTGATCATAGCATTGTAGTTTCTATTCTAGTAATCCAAAATCCCTGTCACAGAGCAGGAATGATTGATTGAACATAGAGAAATAGTGTGCAATTTTTTGTCATAGTGTGCAATTTATCTCTTTGTCATTATAATTCCCAGTAGCATTTGTATGATGGTGTGGTTTTTATTTTGGCCACCACATCCATCACTGAATAAGTAAAGTTCCTTCACAGTTTCAGGAATACTGTCAATAAATTGCATTAAAAATTTATATACCTTGTTTGGAGACTTTCTTGCTTCCCCTTCATGGTATTGGTGAAACATAGCTGTGTTGTCAGCAAGATTGTCCCTCTTGGTCATTATCCTGCATCTTTCTTCACTGCTTGAATCACATTCTTTGCCCACTTGCTTGGATGTTATTTTCTTGGCTTGCTGGATTCTTGGCAGTAGTCCCACTTGTCATCACTATCACTAAGAATTCTGCTGTTTGACATTTTGAAATTAGATAAATGTAAACCAAATTATCTATAGAAATTGTTCAATGTGAATGTTAAAAATAAAATAATATCTTAATCTGAGAAATAAAAGTGAGCTTACTGTACACATACCATAACTTTTAACCTCAATGTACAGTCACCAGGCAACAACATGATCTAGAAATCATATGGTTGTATTCAGTGTAGCCAATAGATGTTACCAGCACAAAAATTATATTCCTCTCTATGATACTACTAGCAAAAGATGTGATCAAAACATTTGTAGCATGGCAGCAAAGTAAAGATTCTTATGGCCTAGAGGATTGGGAACAGTATTCCAAGAGAATATTCTAATATAAATGATAACATATTGAAAAATTTGTTGAGATCTAAAAAAGTTAAATTATTGAAATAACCAAGTCTTTAAAAAAAATGAATTTCTTTCATAAAATACTGTATAATTCAAATACAACAGTACTTGGGGAACCATCTGCAATGCTAGCTGGATCAGAACTAACAAAAGATACAATAGATTGACTCTACTATGATAATGATGATTCTAAAATAATATATGAGAATAGCTGATCATCTGCAGGAAGCTGCTAGATAACTCCTCCATCCCTAAAAATAACTTTGGGGTTTGGGGTGGGCGGTTGAGTTGGTGGAGCAGCGAGCAGGTGACAGTCTATTGATGAATTTTCTGTAGACTACAAAGCCAAGACCCACTAGAAATGTGCCATAACCTCCTGAGGCCCATCAAATTTTTTTTTTTCAAAAAACCTTGTTAAACATTTCTTTTTGTTAAATATAAAGCATCTGATTAAACATAAAAATAATTTTAAAAAATTCTGTTACCTGGTTTTTCCATATGAGCTGTTTGAAGAATGTCCTAATTTGAGGACATTGGGACTGGATCATTGTAAAGTTGTTGGGTTGATTCCAATGACAACACATGATAACACTATCAGTCTATTGAAGAGTGGATAACTGATGATATCCTTGCAGAAAGAAATAGGGTTAAAGATGCATATGATGAATTCAAACTATCTAGAAATTTGTTTAAGTGAAGATAATTACAAAGCTCTAAAGAAAAATTATACAAGAGAAGTTAAAAGAGCGAAATGTAAGAAAACAGCTGAAATTTTGAATAATAGTGTGTACTTTAACACAGCAGTGTGGGATGTAATAAACAAAAATAGGCAAGTAGCTCATGTAGATGATTATACTAGTGTCCCCAGAATAATTAACAAAAATAACAAATATATTGATGATAGTGTAGACATTTGTAATTTCTTTAACAGATATTATCAACTGGTTGCTAAGGATCTTCAAAAATCTCTTAATACAGGTATTAGTGATGCAAACATGAGGAATACTGAGGGGATTCAGAACGAATTAAAATTCCACCCAGTATGCCAAGACGAGTTGTCAAATATCATTGATAGTTTAAATAATAAAAAAACTGTAGGAATGGATGGGGTATCCAGTAAAATTCTTAAAGAATGTAAAGATCAATTGTTAGACCCTTTGATTCATCTGATCAATCATTCATTAGAACAAGGTGTTTTTCCAGATAACTTAAAAGAGGGGAAGATCTTGCCAATCTTCAAAAGTGGTGATAGAGAAAAGGTAGAAAACTATAGGCCCATTAGTATTTTAAATGTAATAAGTAACATTTTTGAAAGAGTAGTTCTAAATAGGTTACTTCTGCACCTTCAAGAAGCTAACATTATCTGTGATGAACAGCATGGCTTCCAGAAAGGGAGATCAACAAAAACAGCCATAGTTTCTCTAGTTGAAAAACTAATAGATATAATAGATTCAGGTGATAAAGCTACTGCAATCTTCTTAGATCTGTCAAAGGCATTTGATTGTGTTAATCATAGAACTTTATTGGAAATACTGCAAAATTTAGGTGTAAATGGGGTTGAACTGAAATGGTTTGAATCATATCTTATTGGGAGAAAACAATGTGTAGAACTAACTACAGTAGTTGGTAATAGTATAGTAAAGAATAAATCTAATAAATTAGAGGTGCAAGCTGGAGTGCCTCAGGGGTCAATACTAGGTCCATTGCTTTTTTTGTTATATGTCAACCGTTTACCTAAAGAATTAATAAGTGGTAGAGCCCTCTTATTTGCTGATG
This sequence comes from Conomelus anceps, assembly GCA_948455865.1. Lineage (NCBI taxonomy): Eukaryota > Metazoa > Arthropoda > Insecta > Hemiptera > Delphacidae > Conomelus > Conomelus anceps. The sequence continues at coordinate 69,820,031 of OX418217.1, read as the reverse complement.
ATACATCACTCATTTTCAGCAATTCCATTCTAGATAATTTAGAAATAAGTGCCCATATAGGTGTGCAGTCCATTGTCCAATTTTTAAATCAGTTGAAATTAACTATAAATAGTAAAAAATGCCAATACCTTCAATTCAAAAACAAACATAATTCAAATGAAGATAGGGCTAAAAACGTGTTTGTAAATGATAATCAACTAGACCAGGAAGAAAAAATTGCATTTCTAGGAGTTTTGTTGGATAGACGATTGACCTGGACTCCACTCCATACATTGAGAAAATATGTTGTAAAATTTCATCTGGGGTATTTGTCCTGCGACAGCTCGCTAGATTGAATGACAAAAAGTTACTTTTTACAGCTTACCATGGGCTCTTACTGTCACATATTAGGTATGCTATCTTAGTATAGGGTAATTCATCAAAACAAAATCTTGATAGGGTGTTTAAGATCCAAAAGAAAGCGGAATTATGAATCAAATGGTATGACAGCAAACCTATTTTGCTGATGTCATCTGCTCAAAATTCTTCTCCAGAAGGGACTTGCAAATGGTGGGACAAGAAAAATGCTCATTATTTAACTATTCCCCAACCAAACCTAGTTAAATGCTATAATAAATTCATGGGTGGAGTGGATCTAAATGATAGAATGATTAGCTACTACAGGAACAAGTACAGAACAAACCGATGGACCCTTCAAACAATACTTCATTTTTTTGACCTTGTTAGTATAAATGCTTGGCTTTTGTACAGAAAAGATCAAAAGATACTGAGGAGAAAATCTATGAAGTTTCTTGATTTCAGAATAACATTGGCTGAACAAATGATAACTGGAAAATTAGATGAAAGTGATAATGTGTCTGATAGTGATGATGATGAAGAGGAACCGCCTTCCAAGAGAATTAAATTTCCATGTCGGGAAGCTAGAGTTAAAGGAGCTAGTCATATGCCAGAAGTGGTTGATCTTGACAATCCTAACAGATGCTGCCTTGAATCATGCAATAAAGGTAAAAGTAGAGTTCATTGCATGAAATGCAAAACGTTTTTGTGTCTTACAAAAAATTAGAAACTGTTACTTAGCATTTCATAGTGCATAAAAACTTGTGACAAGAATTTCAGGATAGGATATTATGTGTATTTAAAAAACATTAAGTGGAATATTTAGGACCTAATCAAAGTATTGAACAATTTTCTGGCAATAGTTCTATACTTCTTTTTTTTGTAGATTACGTCTTGGAGACTCCAGTTAAGGAGTATAAGACAAGTCAGATCAACAATATTATACACTAGATACCATAATTACTTCAATTAGTTGAGGTGAGGCTTAATTTTGATGTGAAAGGAACTCTTGTGTGTTTTGTGCGATTGGCTCCACTAATAATCAAATTAAAAAGTGTATCCCTAATAATAATAACAATAATAATACATAAAAACAGTAAAATAATTATGTTAATAATAATTTCATATTTATGTAGTACAATTAACTAACAGAGAAAATAAATAAAATATACAACTTACTGTTACTGTGTGGTCATTGATTTTATTTACATTGTCACCATCCTCATTGTTGTGAACATCCTCAGATATGTCCATTGTGCTGATCGAATCAGTAGGTGTTTCTTGAGCTACAAGAAACCTCATTTCTTTGAAATACCACAGCAAAGGTTCCACATCCTCTGCACCAGCACCACTTTTCTCTGCATTGCAAATCCATTTTCTTCTTTCTGGAAGTTTGTTTGCAAAGAATTTTTTTTAACACTTCTTGTTTCTAAGCATTTGAGTATTTTTTGTGGTACTTTTCTATCAGCACATCGTATTGCTCCCCCTTTTTTGCATGATAACAAAAATCTTTGCACTTCACATCCCACAGAGCCAGAAGACCACAATACACATCAATAAATTCAACAATTGTTTGTTTTTTGGCTTTCTTGTCATTCATGATAAGGAGATACTTAAATACAACACATAAATACAAAATAAATGAAATAACACAAAAATATGAACATGAAAACATGTAAATACAAAATAAATGAAATAACACAAAAATATGAACATGAAAACATGTAAATACAAAAACATGTTCACTTTGAAATGAATAGTTCAGATGACCAACTGACAGGATATTGCACAATATTGCCAACATATGGCACAGTATTATCCTGTTTGTTCAATATATTTTCAAGATTTTGAAAATCACACAATATATTGCACAACCTTTCAATATTGCCTCTAGACAAACAATCATAGGTGCCAACTTAGACAAATTATTGGGGGAGCCCACTCTGGGTTTTTGGGGGTATTCTATACCCCAAGAAAAGGGGATTTGGGGGTCCTCTGCTGGAAAATTCAATAAAGACCTATAAACAGCTTTTTCATGCCCTTTTGGGCAAAAGTTAAATTAAAATAGAATACTGATTGTCAGGGCTAGTAATTTGGTAGCAACTTTTAACCCTGAGTGTTGTAAGGCCATCAGTTCTAAATAGTTAAAGGTTCTAGCAATTACCTTAAAACGTACTGACATAGAACCGTCATTGGTGTAGGCTGGTGCAGTTGAAGTTCTTGAAGAACTTTGGGCTCCAATGGTGGATGATTCAGGAACTCCTGAAGCCCAAAACTGCAAGGGAATTTTGGGGGACAATCGCAAACACATGGTCAACAATAACTGAGAAACGCACAGTTGACCCAGCCAGGTTATTAACAAGTAAACTTTGGATCCCAACACTGTTTTTTTAAAGAAATCATAGTCTTATCCACATATCATAACCACTATCATTGGTTAACAAATTATGAGTTGTGGTACAGCCACCTCTAATAGGATGACTTGTTGTAGGGAGAATGGCAGTGTCACATGTATTAAGTTGAATACTTCTTATTTGCATGATTGATTATTGAATAGATTTTTTAGTCTTCAAACAATGCAAATGTTGTATGTTGCACAGAATTGGTCTTAATAAACTCATTCACTATTGACCTCATATCCAAGTCATCTAATAGTGTCTGATGGGCTTCAGAAGTGCAATGTTGTTGAGCCTTTGCTGCCCCATAGTTAATCTCAGGTATGTTTTAGGCCTGTGAAGAGAGCTAAATGACCTTTCAGCTGATGCAGTTGTTGTTATATTATTAGTTACAATAATAAGACTGGTGTTATATTATTAGTTACAATAATAAGACTGGTTTCATTTTGAAACGGGAATTGCTCACCGTCCACGTTTATTCAACAACGGGAGTGCTCCATGATGCCCAGTTGCACACACACACACCAATGCTGTCAATGCTCACTAGATCATGACATCATAATATTCTACAACACTTCCCTCTTTGAACAATGTTTAGATCACAAAACCAATTATAATATATATTTTTTTAAACTTATAAACAATTACAAAACCATTCCTAATTCAGATTACAAAACAGTAAGAAAATTTAAACATTACAAATTCAGTTAGAAAAATAAAAAAAATACAAACTCAAATTACAAATTCAGTCTCTGTGGCTTACGAATTGTTCTACCAATTCTAGTAACCTGACCTCTCAACTCTGCGTCATCCTCTAACTGCACATTTTCCTGCAGTCTATTATCAACTGGGTCATTTCTCACCCCACTGTCATCTGTACCATCTCTATCATCTCTCACCCCACTATCAACTGTAGTATTATAAAAATCCAAGAAATCACCTGATTGTTTCCTAATATGTATACTGTTCCTCCTTAATACACTACCAGTACAAAGTTTGACAATATAGGACCTAGGGTAATTTGTTTTCCTGACTATCACTCCTGGCTCCCAAATTTTCTTGTGTACATTGTACACATAAACTGAATCCCTTACCTCAAAAGAACTGGGAGTCTTAGCAGTTTTATCATAGTTTTCTTTGGACTTAGCTTGTTGTTTTTCAAGGTTATCCTTGACTATTTTTGGGTCACAGACAGATGGTGCTAACAAATTCTTAGTCACTGGAATTTTTGTTCTCAGCCTGCGGCTTAATAATATTTGAGCTGGTGACAGCCCCTTAACTATGGGCATATTCCGGTAGTCAAGTAAAGCACTATGTAAATCTGTACCAGAATCTGTGCATTTTTTAATTATTTTCTTTACAGTTTGAATAGTTCTTTCCACTTGTCCATTTGATTGTGGATATACTGGACTTGTGTTAAGTATATTAAAGCCCCATTCTCTAGCAAATTCGTTAAATTCAAAGGAACCAAACGGATTATTATCCCCTACAATTGAAATAGGAATACCATGAGTGGAGAATGTCAGTTTGAGGTGTTTAATGACCTCTGTGGCAGTTTTTGATCTCATGTTCAGCACATCAACCCATTTAGAGAAATAATCTACCACTACAAGATAAATGTTTGTCCCAATTTCAGCAATGTCAACTGCTACTTTACTGTAAGGTAAGTCTGGTATCTCATGTGATCTCAGTGACTCCTTTGCTTTAGCATTCATGTATTTGTTACAAAGGCTACAAGATGAAACTAACTTTTCTATATCAACAGATAAGCCAGGCCAATACAATACTTCCCGAGCTCTAGATCTTGTTTTGTCAATACCGAAATGACTTTCATGAAGCAATTTCAACATATTTGCTCTTAGACTAAATGGAACAATAATTCTATCATTTAAAAATACAAGTCCATCATTTACATATATATCATGTCTCTTATTATAGTAAATGCAGACTATTTCAGGGACGTTTTGCTTATTTACAGGCCATCCATTTTCATAGAATCTACAGATTAGACTCAGAGCTGGATCCAAACTAGTTTCCTTTTGGAACAACTGTTTTTTTTCTTCAGATATTGCCAATACATTAGGAACCACCACATCAAGAGCATGTATGAATGTACTATCATTAGTTTCATGACTATTCTTGGGCTGCTCAACCCGTGACAAGAAATCTGCAACAATCATGGTTTTACCTGGTCTATACTCTATTTTTGGATTATATTTCAACAATTTCAGTTTTAGGCGCTGGAGCCTTGGTGACATGATTTTACAAATAGGCTTATCCATGATTGATGACAGTGGTTTACTGTCATTGTATACTACAAATTTCCTACCATACAACAAATGATGATATTTTTTAACAGCAATACAAATACTTAACATTTCTTTCTCAACTTGAGCATACTGGGACTCAGTAGGAGTCAGAGCTCTAGAACCAAAACTTACAGGTTTACCGCACTGAATTAAACAAAACCCAACAGCATCTTTACTACTATCTGCATGTACTTCAATTGGTTTATTGCAATCAAAAGTTGCTAGCACTGGTGCTGTGGTTACAGCTACTTTTAATTTTTTAATACACTCAGAGTGTATTGGTAACCACTGCCACGTATTTGACTCCTTGAGTAATTCCCTAAGTGGACTTATTAGTTGTGACATGTCTGGGATGTATTCTCGAAAATAATTGAATAGCCCCAATACCTTTTGGAGGTCCTTCTTATTTGTTGGATTAGATAAATTCATTACACATTCAATATGTTTGTCATCAATACGAACCCCATTACAAGAAAATATGTGACCTACAAAACTCACTTCATCCATATTAAGCTGGAGTTTCTTTGGATTAAATTTTACATTATTCTGCCTAGCTTTGTCCAGTACCTTTGCAAGTATTTCATCATGTGTGTCCTGATCTGGTGCTGCAATCAACAGATCATCAAAGTACACAGTCACACCTTCAATATTAGAAAATATGTCAGAATTTAATTTATGAAATAGCTGAGGAGCTATTGAAATCCCAAATGGAAGTCTATTAAATGAATAGCAACCATAAGGAGAGCTGAACGTGCAAATTTCGGCTGACTCCTTGTCTAATTTTACATGATAAAAACCTGCACTACAGTCTAACACAGAGTAGCGATTTTTCCCAGCCAAGTTTGTTTTCATCTCCTCCAGTGATGGAATTAAATACGGTTCTGGCATTAAATCTTTGTTCAAAATTTGAGGGTCAAGACACAATCTTAAAGATTTGTCAGGTTTTTCGACAATAACTAGATTACTTACATAGCTACTGGGGTTTTCATTTTTTGAAATTATTCCCATTTGTTCCAATTCAAATAAAGTTTCCTTCAATTTCGGCATTAATGCTAAAGGGACCCTTCGTGGAGGCCTTACTACAGGTGTTGCTCCACTTTTCAATTTTATTTTATATTCTGTTGGGAAACAACCTATTCCTGTAAATACATCGCTATTTGTTTCAAGAAACTTTTCTTTAGACTCTAATTGTGTACTATGAACTCTGTTTATCAAACCCAGATCAACACAAGACTTCAAGCCAAGAATAGGAATACACTTCTCATTATCAATGACAAGAAACTCTACATTCAATTCAATATTATTGACACTACAATTCAAATGAATTTTACCAGTAGCTACCATTCTAAAACCACCATAGGATTCTAGAACAAGATTGCATTTTTCCAACCCTAGTACATCAAGTTTACATTTTCTAAAAATGTGCAAAGGTACCAAATTTATTTCTGCACCTGTATCTATTTTGAAATTAATCATTTCACCATTCACCTTAATTGGTTGAAACCATGAACAATTTACTTTATCTGGTCCCACATTTTCCATGTTATCGATTTTAAACAGTCTAATTCCATCAATGTGATACTACTTCTTGAACTACTTTCGCATTTGTTCGTGGCTTAGTACACCCAACAGCAAAATGATTCATTTCACCACAATTGTGGCACTGTTTATTGTAAGCTAAACACTTTCCCCTGGTGTGCTTTTTATTGCACTTTTTGCAAAGATACAAAGAAGTATCACTAGAACTAGGCTTAAACTTAGAGTTGAATGAATTTCCATACCTTACTGCATGTACATGTTCCTCTTTTATTGTTACCTGATCCTGTTTGTGCCCCATCACTTCTTGAAACTGTATATTGCTTGTCTCCCACAACAGGCAATGTTTCACTGCTTCTTCCAATTTTAGATCTGGCATACGAAGTAAACGTTCTTGAAGAAGCCCATCATTGGAGCACAGCACTATCCGGTCACGAATTAAGCTTTCTTCTTGGTCGCCGAATTCACATGAGTGTGCCAATTTTTTCAAATCCGTCAAAAAGTTTGAGAATGGCTCACCCAGTTTCTGTGAACGTTTAAAGAATAAGAATCGCTGGTATACAATGTTTCGTTTCGGTAAAAAATAGTCGTCAAATGCTTTGATTACTGCCGGATATTTTATGGATTCTAGTGGTCCCAACTTGAATGTCTTAAAAATTCCGTAGGCTTCTTCCCCTATTACATTAAGAAATTGAGCTACCTTTATCTGGTCCAATTTATTTTCTGTTTCGGTCGCTGTTAAAAATAACGAAAATCTGTCTTTGAAATTCACCCAATCGTTTGCAACATTGTCCGTTATCGCCAATGAAGATGGTGGTTTGAACGCCATTTTCACTTCCACCAATCCTTGTCAAACTAACCTCAAGAGGTAACTCACTCAGACTCGAAGCTCACTTAAGTGCACGATAAATACACGGTTCATTAACGACTGCGCCATGTTATATTATTAGTTACAATAATAAGACTGGTTTCATTTTGAAACGGGAATTGCTCACCGTCCACGTTTATTCAACAACGGGAGTGCTCCGTGATGCCCAGTTGCACACACACACACCAACGCTGTCAATGCTCACTAGATCATGACATCATAATATTCTACAACAGTTGTCACAGGTACGACTCATAAAAGCTTCAAAGCTGCATATACTTCTGGTAGAAGCTCACAAACTGTCTCATCACTGACCATAAGCTTTCTAATATATGCCATGGAAGTCAATGATACTTTCCTCTGACTGGCAATGTCCCCTAACATTGACAGATGAAGCTGCAGTCTGACAATATTTATATCACTTGCAAAAAACTCTAGTGCTTTCTCCAGTTTCATGGTTCCACCCTTATTGTTGACAACTGAGACACATTCTTTCTCCACAGTTAATACTTTCTGTAGTCCAGTAGATCAAAACCTTTTATCAACTAGAGATGGGTCGTACTAGGTTTTTCTGATACTAAGTATTCCAAGTACAAGTATGTTCTAATACCTATTCCAAATACCTGTTCCAAAATACTAGGTAGTATTTTATATTAGCCAGTTTGCCAGAGTAGATGTACAAGAGTACACGTACAAGAGAGTATTGTACTGCGGTACTGGTACTGTTTCTCACGTTAAATACAGCACAAATCTTTATTACTCGTGTTAAATACAGCACGAGTCTAATTATTGAGTTGCTCTCAAATGTGCTGTAGTGAAATGAGACGTGGATGGCAAGACCTTGAGACGCTTGAGTAACAAACTACTTTTTAGTACCCGTACTCAAGTACTGAAGAAATATTTATACTGGAAAAGTATGCGCGTATGCCATATGCAACCAAAGACAATGTAGATGCATGCGCCTACAATCGAGTATAGTGAACTAGCTGACCCAATGCGCATTGCTGCGTTCTCATAAAAAATTCTTGATTTTATTATTTGTCACCTCCCACTGAGGTTACATTTCAAATTTCAACCTTCTAGGACTATTAGGGAAGAAGTTAGTCCTAGGGCTCTTCCAGCTGATCAGAGAGGCCTCCTTCGTTGTTTTCTTACACAGTAAGACCTTACTCACCACCTCTCAATGAACGAATAAACATTTCAAATTTAAACCTTCCACGACTATTAGGGTAGAAGCTAGGTTTTTCATTTTATTATTCGCCACCTCCTACTGATAATACATTTCAAATTTCTAGCTGCATTGGTTAACAGATGTCATCAACCGGGCTTAATTACATTTCATCATACCCAGTCATATGTTTCCTACATACTGCAAGGCTCTGACTGCACGGTAGCCTACATGCAAAGATTTTGCATTCCAGACAGCATAAATAATGCCGCTAAGGGGCCTGCCATATGATTAAAAACTGTTGACTTCTATCAGCTGTTCCTTCAAGCTATTTGGCCGGCAAGTTCAGGAGGTTAGGTGAATGATGATTTGCAAAACACACAAACAGCTTGTCCATTGAAACAGCATGTACAGCAGATCGAAAAATTTCAAATTATTTTCCATATGATTAAAAGATCCCAGTAAGCTAGCTAGCCATGTACCCATGCTTTGCATAGGCAAAACTTTAACCCCCTAAAAACAACCCTAAAATTGCAAATTTTGAAAAATCCTTTCTTATTGCATGGTGAAATCCTATAAGGATTGTTCATACGAAATTTCAAATTCATAGGCCTAGTAGTTTTGGCTCTGCATTGATGAGTGAGTCCTCCTTTTATAGATAGAGATAGAGAGAGAGCATTAGAGTGAGCGAGAAAGAGTTAGTGAGTAGTTGAATAGTTCTATAACAAGAAATGAGCTATTAATAGCTACTGTACAACTGCAAATTACAAAGCTCCACTCCCACTCCATAAATTGGAGTGGGGACTTGAAGTCATGTAGTTTACTAGTGTCTAGAAATACTCACAGATATCTGAGTATTTTGTTCTTCGAATACTAGGTGCTAGTCCGTACATTCAAATACTCAGTAAAAATACCTGTTCCAGTAAATACGCCTCATCTCTACTATCAACACCATTTTTGACAGTGTCAATTATTTCAATGTAAGTCCTTTGGAAGTAATCCTCGGGGGTTTTGAACTCATGAGGTTCTGAACTGTGAAGTTCTTGAAGTTTCTTTGGTACAGAACACTGGTGTGGGAGTGTAGGCTCTTCAACACTGGCAGGTTTTTTGTTCAAACAATCATTCCACAATTGATCAAACCCTGTGCTTTTCTTCAAGAATTTGAATTAGAAATTTCAGTCTTGATTCCACCTCTGTAGCACCAACCTTGGGACTTTGAATATTGGTGTTGATTTCCTCTACAGGATCCATCACATGGCAGATCAGTGAAAGGAAGAAAAACGTCTTTTTCAAGTGAAGCAAATTGTCCAGAAACCCAGAACATACCACAGCATCTGAATCTTCTTCCTGGGAAAATTTCTCTAAAAAGATCAAAATGTTGCTGTAGTGGGTAATTAGCCTACAAATACTGCTTGACCTCATCATCCACCTTGTGGGACAAAGTGGATGCAAATTTGTTGAATCAAATTTGTTTTTAATATATCCAGTCTTTTTGGTGTTGCCCTAATTTTATTTATTAAATCTTTTGCAAGACTCATTATGTCCCTCATGACAGGAAGGTTTCTTAAACTATCTTCAACAGCCAAGTTCAGCAAGTGTGCAGCACAGTGGATGAAAGTAGCTTGAGGCTGCAAATCTGTTACCAACTTCTAACCCATTAAACTCACCACTCATATTTGAGGCCCCATCATAGCACTGACCTTGTAAGCTATCAATTTGAAGTCCAAGTCACAGAAGAATATATTTTAATATTTCAAACATTGTTACAGCTTTTGTGTTTGAGGTTTCATATAACCCATTAAAATCTTCATTTATATCAAGATCATTGCTTACACTATGAATGCAAACTGAAACTTGCTCTTTAATTGATATGTCACATGTCTCATCCAACAAAATTGCAAAGAATTTGCACTTTTTAATTTCATTTACAATATTTCATAAAAACAGTGCTTGCCAATAATTGAATATCTTATTTTGATTATCATGAGATAGCCATTTATAACTTGTGTGCCCCATCCATTCCTTGAGCTCAGGAATGTCATTCTGTCTCAATTCGAGTAGTTGCTTAAAGTTAGAACTTATCTCTTTATGTCCACAGATAGCCAGACCTTGGTGGCATAAGAATTTTAATGATGTAAAATTAGCCATAAGACAATTATGTGCCTCCTTCATGTCACTATTCATTTTGTCATTCAACTGAACCACTACATTGGGACTAGAGATTGAGTTCAGTTTAGAGATACCTTCTTTGTAAGTTTCAGAATTTTCGTGGGCTTTTAACTTTTCAATTGCTTTTTTCCAATTACAAAATCCAACATGGATAAAGTTATCCTCCTTTTTGGTACTAAAAATTAATAACCCCTTAGAATGGGCTTCTTTACAAATTTTACAGAATACTCTATCTGTAGGAGCATCATATTCAATCCACTTGAAAGTATTCACCCAAGAAATTTGGAAAGTTCTCCCCTTACCCTTTTCTTATTGTTTCCTCACTAGTACAGGAAGAAATGAGTGATGTAAAAGGTGTAGTATATGTAGTGAGGGTGGCTGAGGCTGATGATGAGCTACCAGTAGAAGTGAGGTTGGCTGATGACATGCTGCTCCTGCTACTGGAGTCTAGCCATGGTTTTTTCACATCAAACTTATCCATTTCACAGTTCTAATGTTCTATGCCATGAATCCTAGTTATTATGACCTAGCTAATAGTACTATTTCATTAAATACTAGTCAAAAAATTGTATTAACTCACAAATTAGGTAGATTATGAATATAACAGAACACAATTTATACATCAAAACAAACAGTGTAGCGCATGCTGCGTGGTTTGCTAGACAACTTCAGTTTCTGAAGCACTGGAGACCATACTTAGAAAATTATTATATTTTCTGTGATGTTTTCCATGATGAAATACTTGATGAACAATCTAATATCTGCTTCTGCAGGCTTGTTATAAGTGAATAAGTGTTCTGATTGCGAAATTTAATAGGCCTACAGTAATCATGAATGAGAGAGTGGGAAAATGATGAGGAAAGAAGAAGGAAAATGTAAAATGCTGTTGTTGATAATTTGATTGAACTTGGAAAGTAAATAGTCTGGAAGCGATAGAAACATAATGTGTCATGTGGATAATAGGCTATGAATTACTATGAAAATGCTAATGATGTAATTTCATTGTTCTTCAACCAACTGCAAGCAATATTACATGAGTTTTGAGAAATAATAAGCCTATAGAAAATCAAGTTCATCATTCTGGTGCTTTATGGGACCTCAAGTTCCCATACTGCTTTTCATGATTATAAGACCTATTTATGGAGAAAAAAAATAGCAATATAATTGAGAACGTGTTTAATGATGAAATAACGCATAGAAAGCATTTAGCACCATGGCTACTTTTTCACACAATTAAGCATAGCACATGGCTGGTGATCCATACAGGAACCGGGGGACCTGTAAAGCACTTAATGTGTTGAGAAACATTTTTTTCTGGAAACATTGTCAATATCTGTTTACAAATTTATGACTACAATATTAAAACTTTTTTAATTTTGTCAACAAATTATTATTTACTGTTGAAATTACTCTTCTACTATTTGACATCAGCTATGTCATTCTTACTGTTTTCTTGCTTGTCAGCTATTAAAGTCATTGTTATTATTAATATTATGGTATTCAGAATACCATCACAATTACATGTATTGAAACAATTTATACTTTCTAGATCTGGTTGTGTTAGTGTTTGAAACTCAATAATTATTTAATTAAACATTTATTCTGGAAAAAACTTCATGATACAAATAATCTTCTACATTTAGACTATATATAAAAAGTGTAAATGTTTGCATCGTTTTGCTAAAGTTATTAAAATTGTTTGTAAGAAACGTTTATTATTTTCCTATCAAATGTTCCTGCCATATATTGATCATTATTACTTACTTATGTGAAGTCCCTTTAACCTTTTGATCCAAAGAGTGGATGCCAAGCTCACTCAAACAAATGTTGAAGCTCTATGGGTTTACAGTCTACACTCACCTCTTCACATATTATTTATCTTCTTGAATTTCTGGTTCCATAACGATTTGTGTTGTTAATATTAACTTTTTATAGTAAATTTAATCTCTTGCAGTCAATTTTAATTGAAAACAATATATTTACTCACATAGGTGTTTACTCATGATTCAAAAGCGTTTTAGCCTATGCTAGTAAATATATATTATTTTATTCCCAATTAACTCTTAGCACTCAGAATAGAAAATAGTACTTTGGCCCTTTGGCTCAGGTCAGAAGGCACATATGCTGTGACATGGTCAATGTTTGCCAGAGATCGGGTAACTTTGGGAGTGAGAGCGCCCACAGCTTGGTTGTCACACATGTTATGTTATGTTATGAAGGGACGGATTCAAAGATCCAGAAGATTCAAAGATCCTCACACGTCAACCGAAGCTTATTGTGTGTCCCTAGTACATTAGTTAGGCAAACCAACACCTGTGCCCTTTACAAGATCCAGGAGTTTCTTCCCTATGCTAACGTCCCATTCATCACCTGGTTGCTTAAAGCCAAACAGAGCCATTCTCCTTGCCCCGAGTCTCTCGCAATCCAGTATGATATGCTTGGCAGTCTCTTCAGACTGATTGCAAAGCCTACACATCTGATTTTCATTTCTGAGTCCGATTGTGTGGAGATGTTTCCTGAAGTGGCCATGTCCAGTTATCAGAGCAATCAGCTGCTTAACCTGACCTTTACCCAGCCTCACCAGCCAGTTGGTGAAGTAGGAGCTTGTGTCTGCTAGCAGCCTTTTGCCAAGTGCTTGGCCTGAGTGACCTTGCCATTGCTGGTGATGTAAGTCCCTGGACCATTTGTTTATTGTGTGGAAGGCAGTAGTTTTGCTTATGCCACAGCTTGGCTCTGGGCCAAAGAATGACCTACTAGAACCTTGCTTAGCAAGCCCATCTGCACACTCGTTGCCACCTATGCCTACATGACCAGGTACCCAACCAAGATGCACAGAGTTGTGTGTTGCGAGCTTGCTGAGTGTTTTGTGACACTCCCACACCAATTTTGACTTGATTTCATTAGAGTCAAGAGCCTTGAGGGCTGCCTGACAATCTGACAAGATTACTATATGCTTGTCGCAATAGCGTCTGGCAATGCCTATATTGGCACAAGCCATGATGCCCCAAATTTCTGCTTGAAAGATAGTACAGTATTGTCCCAGACTTGCACAGATTTCTGTTCTGGGTGATTCACTGTACACCCCATAGCCAGATTTCCCTTCAATAAGAGAGCCGTCTGTGTACCAGACAAGGCTGCCTCTCCTGATATAGGGCCCTTCCTCAGACCTCCACTCCTCTCTAGAGCAGAATTTAACAGAAAAAGGTTGAGTGAAAACCATCTCCGTACTCATGACATCTGAAATCATTTCAAGCACAGGGCTATGAGCAACAGCTTTGGTGATTGTGCAATGGCCTGTTCCAGACAGGCCTTCCCTCCATTGGCCTGCGACTTTCAATCGATAGGCTGATTTTTGTGCTTCTGCCTTGATAAAAATATCCAAGGGCAGCAAGCCAAGAGCAACTTCAAGAGTTGCTGATGGGCTGCTCCTGAAAGCTCCAGTGACTAGGAGTGTGCCCATCCTTTGTAAACTTGTGAGTTTGGCTGTAGCTGTAATCTGGTTCACCTTTGTCCACCAGACTAGTGATCCATATGTGACTTGAGGCCTTATTACTGCCTTGTACAGCCACAGCGCTATGTGAGGCTTGATCCCCCACATGGAGCCTGCAAATCTCCTGGACGTCATAAGCGCCCATTTTGCTTTGTGCAGTATATTATTCAAATGATTGTTCCAAGTCAGCTTGGAGTCGAAATATTCCACACCAATCTCAATAAAATCCACCCCAATTTAAAATTCACCTTAGAACTTGAACACAATAATAGTATCAACTTCTTGGACATCACTATAACAAAGCAGGAACATGCATTCAAAACATTCAGAATTTACAGGAAACCCACAACAACTGATACAGTAATACATAACACATCAAATCACCCAACCCAACATAAACATGCCGCTTTCAATCACATGCTCCACCGACTAACAAACATTCCTATGTCACAAGAAGATTACAATATAGAATTGAATACTATAAAATACATAGCACAACAGAATGGTTACAAACACACACTAATAGACAAACTACTGCACAAAATATCAACAAAACCAATCACTCACACCAGCAACAAACAGAATGTCCACCCCCATACATTCATCACACTTACTTACCTCAACAACAAAACTCATAAAATAGCAGCTTCATTCAGGAAACTCAAATATAAAATAGCTTACAGAACAACTAATTCACTCAAAAAACACCTGCATTCTCAGACAACATCTCAAAACAAGTACAACAGATCTGGAATTTACAAATTGAAATGTGATGACTGCAACAAGTTCTACATAGGACAAACTGGCAGGACATTCACCACTAGATTCAAAGAACACACAAGAGCCATCTCACACCCAAACACACATTCCACTTTTGCTGAACACATCATTTCAACAGGCCACAGTTATACAGACATTGACACTAATTTAGACACACTACACTTCACTCACAAAAGCCAGAAACTCAATGTTTTAGAACAATATGAGATTTACAAACATGCAAAGCAGCAACCTGACAACATTTTAAATGATCAACTTAACTTCTTCTCACATACTCTATTTGACAAAATAATCCCAATTTCAAACCTCCCGCCTACTCATCCCCCCACCCCATCACCACTCCAACATACATAACCCTCAAACTCATACCTTAAGTCAGTGTATACTGTGGGTCGTCTGACGATGCTCTAGACAACAGAGCGAAACGGCCGTCACGCCATAACGTGAGTCAATTTCCATTTAAAAGTGTTTTTTTAAGTTTATATTACATATTAGTGGAAACAAGATGGATCTTCAACATCATAATTTAGTTGATGTTATTGAGTCATAGGAATAAGGTTATTTAGTTTCAATCATAAGTTGGAGAATTTGGAAAAACAGCTGACCTTAGAAGTATTTTTAGTTTCACTGCTGTGATGGATTAAGAATATTAATTTATTCGCCATTAAATACCAAGGTTAATAGATAAAAGGTTGAACAGTCATTAGATCTTTCTAAATCCGGCAGGGGATTGCTTCATGGATGACATCACATGAATCAGTTTTTCAGATTTTTAACATTCTCTCTTATGGGAGATATGTATTCAATCTCTTATAACTAATGAACACAGAAAATACTTTTCCTCTGGAAGGAAGCTAGAAATTGCAATTCTCTTTCGAAAGGATATGAATAATACACTAGTTTTTATTATAAATCCAATTCATGCACTAAATTGGCAGAGGTAGACAAGACCTCTTGATTTTACCAGCTGGGAGAGGCCCATTTACAAAGCATCTCTCCCAGCTGGAAAATTGATTCTGGAGAACTGATTCAAGTGACGTCATCCATGAAGAAATCCCCTGTCGGATTTAAAAACAACTATCAACCGTTCAACCTTTTATCTATTAACCTTGATTAAATACAAGTCCATACAATAGGCTATTTTGAGGTTATGTTTGATTATCCTTTTGTACTAGCTCAAAGTTTATGTTTTTTATATTAAAAAAATTTATATGACTAATATCACAAAAAATATCATACATAACTCATTTGAGAAGATGTTTACCATACTTGTATGATAATACCACACTCAACTTCATCTCCTGTGTTAACATATCATATTTTCAGTCAACACAATTTTCCATACTTGTAATGTAATATAGGCCTACTATTTCAGTGTAGGTATATTCTGAAAGGGACCACATCAAAATGAATCAAAAGCCATTTCACTTTTAAGAAGCCTTTTGCTATTATAATTTTCTTAAATACAATATTCCACATTAAATAAAACGTTGTAGAATTTTCCTTAGTTTATCTTTTCTTATAAGTGGATTTTTAGTTACTTAAGTTTGGATGCTATAAATTAATTATTGGCTTGCTAATTTGATAAATATTTCATAATGTAGGCTTTAAGAAATTTCTCATGTTTTCAAAGTTTGAAAATTCAACTAAAAAGATTAAAATAAAACATATTTTAAAACAAAAAAAGAAACCGACTTCAGTGAAATGATAAAATACTCATGTACTAAAAAGTTTAAAATAAAGTATTTACTCTTTAAACTGAGAAAATTTTTAATTTCATACAAGTAAATATGTCATATTTGAAGTTTGATTTTATTGTATCACCTTTGAACTCACAATTGCCCATGTGTTTGGTTTGTAACAAAGTGTTATCCAATGAAGCTATGAAACCTTCTTGTTTGCAAGACCACTTGCAAAGAATGCATCCTGACAAGCAAAATAAGGATTTGACATTTTTTTCCAATCTGAGGGAGAAGTTCCAGAAATCACCATCAGTTTCAAGTGCATTTGCAACAACATCAACGAAATGCGATGATGGCTTAATTACATCTTATAATCTAGCAAAAATCATTGCAAAAGCTGGAAAAAGCGATGCTATTGGAGAGGAATTGATCTTGCCTTCTGTTCAAGTTATTTTAGAGAAAAACAGCATTCAGCTTCTTTTGCTGCAAACATAATTAAAAAAGTTCCATTGAGTAACAATTCAGTATGTCAACAAATTGACGAAATGGCTAATGATGTTGAAGCAACTTTATGTGAGATTTTACAAGTGACTGAATTCTCTTTACAAATTGATGAAAGTACCTTACCCGGAAATGAAGCTTTACTATTAGGCTACGTCCATTTTCCAAATGATGGGAATGTCTGACAAGAGATGTTATTGGCAAAACATCTGACTACAGACACAACAGGCAAATCCATTTTTAGAGTTCTGAAATCGTATTTTGAAGAAAAAATATACCTCTTAAAAACATCATGTCTGTTGCAACTGATGGGGCACCTGCAATGGTTGGCCATCACCATGGGTTCATTGCTTTTTTGAAAAAAGAGGTACCTGGTATAATTGCTGTTCACTGTGCTATTCACCAGCAACATTTAGTTGCCAAGAACCTCAATGTACATTTGCATTAGTCATTGCAGTATGTCATCTCAGCAGTCAATAAAATTCGCAGCAGTGCTCTCAATGATCGGCTGTTTTGGCAGATGTGCAGTGAAAATGACAAAGAATTCAATTGCTTAATTCTTCACACAGAAATGAGGTGGCTATCAAAGGGTGCCTGCCTGAATAGATTTTGGGATCTCTTTGATTCTGTAATTGAATTCCTTGAACAGCGAGACTTGGTTTTGAAAGACAATCTCCTGCAATTCAAGACTGATGTTGCCTACATAACCAATTTATTTGCTAAATTCAATCATATCAATTTGCAACTGCAAGGTGATGATCTGAACATGCTTACTACAAAGTCAGTGATTTCTGCTTTTTTGAAAAAGCTTACTCTGTGGAAGCAAAACTTTGGACACCATGTTTTTATGTGTATTTTTAGCCAGTTCCCTATTCTAGCAGCTGTAAACTGAGAAATGGAAATTTCTTTTGAAGACACTCAGTTATATTGTGAACACCTTGAGTCATTGGAAAATGATTTTTCAGTATGTTTCAAAGATATTTTATTGATGGAAATCCTGAGATGGGTAGTGAATCCTTTTCAATACTCTGATGGTACTGATGACATTGAAATTCAAGAGGAACTTGTTGAATTATCTTCAAATGAGCAACTAAAAGCCACCTTCCATAAAGAAGAGCAGCTGACACAATTTTGGCTCCAGCCTAGCATTTCTCGCCTTTACCCTAGAGTTTGGGCTGCCACTAGAAACTTTTTCATTGGGTTTCCCTCATCTCACCTTGTTGAAAAGGTTTCAGTGCCATTGCTAACATAATAACTAAGAAAAGAAACCGGCTACAAATCACAGAGAGGGGAGACTTGTGCCTGAATCTGATGAGGATTGAGCCAAATGTGAAGAAATTAGCTCAAACCCACCAAGCCCAACCATCTCATTGAAGTTCTATTTTTTCATTCAGTAAGTAATTGTAATAAAATATATTAGTTTTTTTTTCATTAATTAAAATGATTTTTGCAAAAAAATTGTCTTTGAAATAATTTAGATTTTACAGTTCAATGTTGATTTCTGCCAGAAAGTAGCAATCTGTTTGGCCTAGTGTGAAATGGGAGAAGGGGGCATTGGCAAATTTCTGATCCTCCAAGGGGGGCAATAACTGTTATGTCTTTACTCTTGATACTTAGTATTTGTATTTATAATGTAGTTATTGTAGGTAGAATAAACAAGCTGGAGCATACAGTAGTATGTGTATATTTTCATGCCTCATAAATTATAACATTGTAACAATATAGTTGGCAATGCTGCCAACCTATATGACATCTTCCCTCATGTCAAAAGAAGTTCAAAGGTCATGTCTTGATGGTTTTGTTATTTTTCTGCCTGACCAGCAGATGGCAGGAGGAACAGGCAGTATTATTGTTGGATCAGGTAGTCTTGTTGTATGTTCAGGTTCAGCCTGTTCATGTCTCTGTTTTGTCTCTAAGCCTTGATGTGGTTCATCTGGTATCTGTGTTGAGCATTGCAAAAATCTGCTGATGGCAGGGGTATCCTCCTCAACATCTGGCCCTACTGTTTGGAGTTGGTCAGTGTGTGGTCACCACAACTGCCCTTCCACTGCCACTGTGTAATTCAGATCTCCATCTCTGCTTACTATTCTCCCAATCTTCCATTTTTTGTCTGGTGATGAATAATTTTGAACAGCAACCTTTTGTCCTTCACAAAAGATGCGCATTTGAGGCAAAATCTCCTTATTTTGGATACGATCTTGGGTGTCCTTAATAATGTCAGGTCTCAATATGTCAAGCCATGATCGAATTTCTCTTCCTAGGAACCGCTTTGCTGGTGATTCTGTTGTAGTGACATTTGGTGCATGGCAATATGTGAATAAGAATGTATTCAGCCATTGTTGTATGGAGCCATGGTAATTTTGTAGTGACCATAGTCCCTGTTTGAGTGTAAAGATGTATCTCTCAGCCTGCCCATTTGATGTGGGATGAAAGGGTGCTGAAGTAATATGTTTTATGCCATACAATTTTATAAAACTTTGAAAATCAGAGCCAGTGAATGCACTGGCATTGTCAGACACCAAAGTGCATGGAAAGCCATATCTGCTGAAGAGTTTTTCTAAAATTTGTGAGGCTGACCAAGATGATGTGTTGTTCACTATTTCAACTTCAATCCATTTGGAGTGTGCATCAATGATTATGAAAAAGATGTGGCCCATGAATGGTCCTGCAAAGTTCACATGTATTCTTTCCCATGGATGTGATGGATATTCCCAGTAATGATTCTGAACTTTTCCAGGGTTTTTTTGAATAGTAATACAGCTGTTGCAACTATTACATGTATTTTCTATGTCTTCATTGATGTTGGGCCAATAAACAAAGAACAAGCTAAGGCTTTCATTTTTTGAATACCCAAATGCCCATTGTGTAGTTCATGAAGAATGAGTTTGTGATATTTGGAAGGGATGTAGACTCGTCTTCCACTGAAGATGACTCCATTATGAAGGGACAAGCTGTGAGTGTTGGCCCCAATTGAGATTCCTTTCTGCAGTTTATCCACAATCTCAAGTAAATTAGGGTCTTCCAAGGTAGCCTTCTTGATATCATGAGGTGTGATTGGAAGGGTATTGATTTGTTCAAGCTGGAATAGCAATATTTCATCAAGGTGGTTTCTTTCTCCTTCTTGGAATAATTCCTTTGATGATGCAGGCAAACGGGATAAAGAATCTGGATTCCCATGCTGCTCTGAGTGTACATATTGAATGTGGAACTGAAACATTTGAAAATAAAGTGCATAATGCATCAATCTTGTAGCACTTAGTATGGGTAGTCTATTTTTATTGCCAAATATATGTATTAGTGGCCTGTGGTCTGTCTTCAATGTAAACTCTCTGTCATAGAAAATAATTGAAAAATTTCTCCACTCCCCATTTGATGGCCAATGCTTCTTTATTGTGAATAGTTGCATTCACTCTTATTAAGTACGCATGAGGTAAAAGCAATTGGTCTTTTTTCATTCTCTGTAATATGTGAGAGTACTGCTCCTAGGCCTATTGGTGAAGCATCTACTGAGAGTACTAGGGGCAGATGTGGTTGGTAGTGCATTAGAATCTTATCTAAAATGATTTCCTCCTTCACTTTATCAAAACTACATTTTGTTCAGTTTCAGTCCATTGAAACTTTGAGTCATTGCAAAGTAACTTGTATAAGGGTTCAGCAATAGTGGCTAAGTTTCCCACAAATCTTGAATAAATTGAGACCATTCCTAGGAAAGCCTTCACTTCCTTTTTGTCTGATGGAATCTTGCAGTTTGATATAGCATCTGTTTTGTCAGAGGTTTTTCTTAAACCATCAGTTTCTTTTTTTTGTAGATTATGTCTTGGAGGCTCCAGTTAAGGAGTATAAGACAAGTCAGATTAACATTAGTCATATACACTAGATACCATAATTAATTACTATATAAATTAGTTGAGGTGAGGCTTGATTTTTACGTGAAAGGAACTCTTGTACACTATAAAAAGCTTTATCAACTAAATATTTTTTCAATTGTTTTTTAAATATTTCCATATTTTCAAGACTCTTTAAAAACTGCGGTAGCTTATTGTAGAATTTCCTACCAATATAACTAGGTTTTTGTTTGAATAAGCTACTATTGTGACTCACCAAGTGATAATCTCCTCGGCTTCTTGTATTATAATCATGTACATCAAGATTTTGGTTAATATCATTCGTTTTTACATATAAAGTAGCTTCATACACATATAAGCAGGGTACAGTTAGGAGACCAAGTCTCTTGAGCAACGGCCTACATGAATCCAATCTATTTACTTTTTCTATACACCTAACTGCTTTCTTTTGAATCTTAAACACCCTATCAAGATTTTGTTTTGATGAATTACCCCATACTAAGATAGCATACCTAATATGTGACAGTAAGAGCCCATGGTAAGCTGTAAAAAGTAACTTTTTGTCATTCAATCTAGCAAGCTGTCGCAGGACAAATACCCCATATGAAATTTTACAACATATTTTCTCAACGCATGGTGCCCAGGTCAATCTTCTATCCAACAAAAATCCTAGAAATGCAATGTTTTCTTCCTGGTCTAGTTGATTATCATTTACAAACACGTTTTTAGCCCTATCTTCATTTGAATTATGTTTGTTTTTGAATTGAAGGTATTGGCATTTTTTACTATTTATAGTTAATTTCAACTGATTTAAAAATTGGACAATGGACTGCACACCTATATGGGCACTTATTTCTAAATTATCTAGAATGGAATTGCTGAAAATGAGTGATGTATCATCTGCAAATAAGAGGGCTCTACCACTAATTAATTTTTTAGGTAAATGGTTGACATATAACAAGAAAAGCAATGGACCTAGTATTGACCCCTGGGGCACTCCAGCTTGGACCTCTAATTTATTAGATTTATTCTTTACTATACTATTCCCAACTACTGCAGTTAGTTCTACACATTGTTTTCTCCCAATAAGATATGATTCAAACCATTTCAGTTCAACCCCAAGTAATTATATATCCAAGATATTTCACCTTCTTTTGCATGAACTTATATTTATTTTTATTTAGTTGGATGTCATTCTCTAGTTTCTTTAATACCACTTCCAAGCATGCTAAGTGTTCTTCATTTGAACTGCCAGTACTGAAATAAATAAACAAAGTACTGAATAATTGACCTCCAGCCAACTTTGCAAACATGCTCTCATAACCAGGAAAGGGGTGTTGTGGAACTAACATTTGTGGGTTAACAGTAATCGTGTAGTCTGCACACAAGCGTATGTCCCCATTTGGCTTGACAACTGGAACAACTGGGGTTGCTCACTCAGAGAATTATATTTTAGAGATAATACCTTCATTTTCAAGATGATTAATTTCATTTTCAATTTTTGATTGAAGAGCAAAAGGAACTGGACAAGCACGTTTGAAGCAGGGTTGAGCAATGTCTTTCAATTCATTACTGTATGTATAATCTTTTGCAACTCCAGTAGTCTCTGCAAACAAATTGTTGTATTTAGCTAAAAGTTTGTTTGCAGTAAGCTTGTGTGTTGGTTGAAGATTCTTGATATCTGTGTAGGCTGGCAAGATATTAAGAGCATTGATCCAGTCCCTACCCAGTATTGAGGTACAATTTCCTTCAGTTATGTATAACTTCAGGGTCTTCAAATTGTTGTGGTAGCCAGCATGAACAAATATTTCACCAAGTGGTTTAATTGTAGTGTTTCCATAGTTCTGAAAAATAGTATTTGTTGGCAGAAGTTTACCGTCACCTTTTTTTGGAATGTTTTGAAGTGTCTGCAGACTGATAACAGTGGCTCCACTACCGGTATCTAATTCCATTGGTATATCATATCCATTAATTCGTATGTTTACCACAACTGGTGGGGGGAGTACAAGTACCAGATTTTATGGTGTACACAGACACATGAGCATCACTATCTGGTTCTGGTTCAATTTAATGGACATCTTCCACTATGCATGATTTTATATCATGTACTGTTGGAGGTCGAGATTGGGATTGTGAGCACTGTCTTGAAAGACAGACATCAATGATGTGGCTATAACGTTTGCAGTAGTAGCAGAAGAGGTCTTTAGCTGTACAGGATTTTGCAGTATGGTTAGACTTCCCACAATGTAAACACTTTTGTTGGGTATTGGGTGCCTTATACTTATAATTAGGTTTAGTATTTCTGAATTGTTTGTCTTCATATGGTTTTGATGGGCCAGACACATGCATGCTATTAACTGCTACTGAGCTATTTGTAGCATTATTGAAGGGATTCTGTAGAATAACATATGGGAGCCCATGGAGGCCTTTTCTATTGCTAAGGCAACCGTTTTCTCCAAGGTGATGTCATCCTCTTCAAACAAGTGGTCCAAAATTGATTTAGACTGCAACCCACTGACAAAAACATCTCTTGACATAATGGCTAGCATAGCATGATTGTATTTGAAAGGAGCAGCTAACTTATGTAATTCAGCCAAGTAGGTTTCTCCTTCATGTTGTTTTTGGTTAATAAAAGTGTGATGAGCAGGAATTATTAAGGGTGCTGGATTCAAGTGGTTTTTCAGAAGTAGTTGCATGTCATCAAAACTCCTAGATGATATTGTATTTGGGTACAATAGATTCTTCAAAAGACTAAAGAGCTTCGGTCCTATTAGTGACACAAAACATTGCACTTTTTTATCATCTGGTACATATTGAACTTCAAAATAGGCTGCAAGGCGGTCAGTGTATTTGTCAAAATCTTCTAATGTTTCATCAAACTTGTCAAAGGAAATCCCAGACATGCCTTTACTACAGGTGTCTGACAGAAATTTTTGTGTTAATTTGCTTTATTTGTAACAATTTCCAGTAAAGTATGTGTAAAGAAGACTGTAGCTGGTCGATTTCAGACATTGTGAACAACAAACACTAAATACATAGGCCACTAAGTTACATACTGATACTGAAGTCAAAACTCAAATATTAATAATTATTGTCTCTTGAATATAATGAAGATGTATTTCTTGAAGTTTTATATATTTTTGGACATACCGATTTTGTTCATATGGTAGTGAAATTCCTGATGACCATAAAAAATTATGAGAAATAGGAAATTAGGATAACCTCAATGTATAGAGAAACCAAAGTAGAGTAAGTAGAAGCATGTAGAATACTGTAGCGAATATGAAATTGGAGTGAATAGAGAGGAAGAAGGCATAGTGGTTCTTGGCATTATCTGCTATGTAAATGTTTACTTTTAAGCAATCAATTACTCTGCTTTTGACACTTTTATGGTGTTTACTTGGTAATTTGTAGAATGTTCTAGTTGTTTGATTAGACATTAATGGAATCTTTTCGAATATTGTAGAAAGTGCTAGTTTCTTTATTTATTTATTTAGAAGTTAGTAGAGAAATCTAGAGATATCTCAATTATGATAAAGTATATAAATAGAGGAAGTCTCTTGTAAATGAGCTCAGAGTTGTCTTTGAAATTTGTTGTGATAAACAAGTTGTGACAGTTCTATATATACTGTGCCTATATAGTGATAATTCTTTCTCTGTGCCTTTAGTGACAATTCTTTTTCCTGTTTAATTCATACCAGTGAACTACTAAATAGTGTTTCTTGTATTACAGACTAGTGCTACATAAGTTAATTGTTCTTTTTCGACATTTCTTTTTGAATATTATTGGACAGTTTATTGTACAGTTATTATTTAATATTAGATCAGCCTTTTGACATTTAGTGATTGATTTTTGTACAGTTTATTGAAATCTCTTCATTAGTTAACAGTATCGTTTTTTTTCTGTTTCCGATTGCTTATTTTTCTGTAAGACATTACTGATCAGTGAGTGTTGTGATTATTTGTGTAAATAAAGTGCAAGTGATAAATTCAAGTGTTGCCAGCATTATTTTAGACATAGAACCCATAACAATACTTATCCAACAACATAAATGCTTATCCATTCAACTGCGCCAATTTTTTATGTCTTTACTCTTGATACTTAGTATTTGTATTTTATAATGTAGTTATTGTAGGTAGCAGGCGCGGCTGGTGCTAAGTGTTCAATTGTTCAATGAACCCCCAAAGTAAAATCTATTTTTCAGTAATTATTTGTTTTTTGAATAATCTAAGATTTTCATTGTTTAATTACCTATATGACACGCTGTTTGATATACTGAGACGCTTGAAACAGCGCTGTCATACAGAACTCATAGCGTTCACGGGTAGACATCGTAAGGAGACTAGTCTCCAAATGCTATGGACTGGGTAGTGGTGGAGGTGCGTGGTGGAGGGATTGAGGAGATTTTTCAATGCACTATTTAGCAGCAAATGGAGACAAGCAGTAACTTGTCTCCAGCCACGACTTTAGCCGAACCTAGCCGAATGACCACGTGATCAGTTCAGAACGGCTGCTTACCAGTTGCCCGATCGGTCAACTGGTAGGGTCAGGCAAATGACGGGTAGGGTAACTGAAAACCAATACAATCGTTCAGACAGTGACCGGCAAATTACGGCTGACTTCGTTACGATAATTCGTGACGATTAATAGATCACAACAGTTGCGGCTGTCAAGGAAATTTTTGATCTGATTGTGAATAGTTGTATTGAAAGATTCAAATTCACTGTACACTTGTTAATTTCCAATTTATTTGATAGTGAGAATTATTTCAACTTCAAGGAACATTTTCCTAAACAAATTCTCGATGACGTTCTCAAATCCTTTGGCCCATACTTTGATAAAAAAAATTCAATTTTTTTTATGAAAAAGATGATTTCAGAAATGTAAAAAAGTTACTGATTTACTAAGTTGTTTAGTTGAAAATAATTTACAATAATGTCTCAGAGAGGTGATTAAAGCGCACTCAATATTCTTGTTACTATTCCAATGACTACGTCAGAAGGTGAACGATGCTTCTCTTCTCTCAAGAGGATTAAGACATTCCTTAGAATTACGATGGAAGAAATTATGATAGACTCACTGCCCTAGCAATGTTATCAATAGAAAAAGGAATGGTTTATGAGTTGGTAGACTTCAATGAGAGAGTTATTGCAATTTTTGCAGTGAAAAAGGAGAGAAGACTTGACTATATGTATACAAATGTTCTGTTAATACAGCAGGTCCTCTGCCATCATATTGTTATAATTAGCCTATTTCTAAATTTCAAAGTCCTTTTTAAAATTCTAAGAACTCTTACAAAATCGAATTAGGAATAGGCCTATATTTTTTATTTCTTATGACTTCAAAATCTTCATAGTTTTTATTTATGCCTATTATGACAGTAAGTGTGATACGAAGATAGTGCTTGTGAATTAGATCTCTTAGTGAAAACAGTTAGTACTTTATAGCTGTAGTTTGGTATATTTATACTGTAATGGTGGTGGTTGTGGTGATGGAAAGTCTGCTATTGAATGAACATCGAAAAATATCATCATGCATAGAGCTGGTGGAGCATCTCGATTGCAGACATTATTAAATATCATTCTTGGATTTCTTGTTCCATACGATCTGCGTTGTTAATATAAACATTTTGTTGTAAATTTAACGACTTGCAGTCAGTTTTAAATTGTGAATATATAATAAATGTACTCACACTTGGCCGAACGTTTTCAAGTTATTGAATCTCATCTTCAAGGCATCCTAGATCGGCGATGTTGGTTAGTTGGTTAGAAAAATTGTGATTTTTGTATAATGTGGTCAAAAAGTTTATGTGATTTAAAATTTAATTGTTCATTGTGGTTGTTTCGTTTATTGTGTGTGGTGAGTTTGTAAATTTCATATTGTTCCAAGGTGTTGAGTTTGTGCCTACATCGCCGATCTAGGATGCCTTGAAGATGAAATTCAATAACTAAAAAACGTTTGGCCAAGTGTGAGTGCATTAATTATATATTTACAATTTAAAACTGACTGCAAGTCGTTAAATTAACAACAAAAAGTTAATATGAAATATAAATTTCCAGAATTAGCAAGTTCTTGAGTATACAACACTATTCAAATCAAAATAATCTGTGGCGAAATATTATAGCTTTTGATGCATGACAAAAATACCTAAGATTAAGTGAAAGCTTTTCATTTGTTAGTCTCCCAAGAAGTTGAACCCCCAAGGAGAGAGTTCATGAGCCGCCACTGGTAGGTAGAATAAACAAGCTAGAGCATACAGTAATATGTTTATATTTTCATGCCTCATAAATCATAACATATTGTAACAATATAGTTGGCAATGCTGCCAACCTATATGACAATAACCAAAGTAAGGTTGAGAACCAGTGATTTAGATGGACTCTGTTGAAATGTTTGGTCAACAGTTGCTTCACTTACACTAGGCCTGCCACTTCTAGGAAGATCTTCAATGCTGCCTGTTTCTTTAAACTTTTCATACCAGCCTTATTAATTTAACATCAGGAGAGCTGTGTCCATAAGGCCGGCCACACACATGAACAGTCAAGGCGAGGCATTTCGACTAAAGGCGAGGCATTTCGACGAAAGGCATCTTTAGTGACAGAGAAAGCATGGGCGCTTACGGAGCACCATACACTTCAAGAGTCGTGGCGAGGCGAGGCGAAAAGGCGCCTTTCGTCACAGAGCAAGAATTTCGTTTTGCCTAAAGTCACCAAGAGTCGGAGCGTTCTGCGCATGGGCGAAGTCATGTGACCACCAATCAGCTTCTATCGAGTGTCCACTTTGCCAGAGGATCTGATGGCAACTCAACAATGAAACCACTCTTATCCATTTTGTGATTTATACAGGGGGGGAGTTATGTCGCAGACTGCGTTATTGAAATACTTGGGGGTTCCAAAAAAAGTTTGGTGGTGGGGGGTGGGGAATATTTGATTGTTTAAAAACCATTTAGGTTCACATTCTTATTTAGCTATTTTGCAATTAAGTTTATTGAGCAGAAGTTCATACCGTATATTCATTTCATTGATATTTCTTTTTTACCTTTACAAAAAATGTAACCTATGTAAAGAATCTCAAAAAATATACATACATTTTGTATAATAATAATAATTCTTTATTGTTTCCTCAAAAGAGTTACAACAGGTGGTTGAGCAACATAACATTTTTTTCTTTTTTCTCTTAGATAATATAACATTAATAAATTAAATAAGAAATAAATACAGTATTAATGAACTGATACACTGTCGTTGAAGCTAGACATAATATTCCATATACCCCTTAGAGTTCTATCAAAAACAAAGCAAAGTATGATTCTTCATAACATTTTTCATAAATCACATCTGAAGAAAAAGGAAAAAAGCTTAAAAGTGGAATAATCACAATATTAATTTACATTTTTAATATTTCATTTTGTATATTATTGACTGGGTTTGAATTTTTTCAATACCTTTTTTAGTTTAACCCTTTAGTTTTATACCTTTTTTTAGTTTTAGATAGAATATGAGGGCTTATTTTTTCGCATTTTTTTTTTGTTGAGGGATTTTTATGGCTAATTTATTGGGAGGGCTGAATTTAGGGTGGTGAGGCTTGGGGGGGGGGGGGGGGTGAGCACACCTGATTAATAGGGTGTACCCACATTCTCTTATTTTTCACATTGCGATCCAGCAACTGAATGAAATTTGACATCATTAAAACGATCTCTTCCTCGCTACTAGATACACTAGAAACTTCTATAATGAAACTACTATAGTGAAACACTAGAACTGCGATATGTTCACTCTGCGAAAGCACAGTCGCGACTTGGCTGTGAAACCAAGCCAAATTTTGGCCATGACTTGCCTCGCCTTCTATTGTGTGTGTCCGCTTTGCCACAAGGCAAGTCAAGCGTCTTGACGAAAGTCATTTGCCTCGCTTCGACTGTACATGTGTGTGGCCGGCCTAAGAGGTCTGAAATTTATGCTGAACACTGATGGCGATTTTGTTTTGTGAAACCAAAGCATGCATTGCACTTACTCCTGCTTCAACGCCATTTTGAATGTGAACTGAACTGCTGCGTCACTGTTGATGAGCACTAGCACCATTTCTTGGTCCCAAAAACTACTAAAACTAACCTACGTAACAGTACCAAATTTACAGTAGGTAGTACTAAATTTACATTTAGTAGTATTTATCTATCCATATATTTTATTTGGTGTTACAGTTCCATATTACTTTTTCACTTGATAATTAAATGTTAATTTTATTTGAAAATTTGTCACAAGTGAATTCAACACTTAGGCTACATTGTAATGCTACCTCAGACACAACACTGGAGATCTACTGAATCAGATTTATGATTTTTGAATAACCTGATTAAGTATGCCTGCTCCACAAGATATGCTATTGTTATTTTATTCATAATTTGAAAAAGCTGGACTTTGATGTCCCCTTTATTGAATATATCTTGTTATCCCAAATTTTCTCACATATTCGAATTCAGGGAATCACAGACGTGGGCGTTTTTTGAGATGCCAGAATCCATATTTAGATAAAAAAGAAACAATAAAAGTAAGGAAATAATAAGCAATCTTGTAAAGCTATGCTTACACATAGAACATAGATAAAATTACTTGTTTGAAAATAAATGTTTACATTCCTGGATTTCTTGTTCCATCTTGTTTACACTTCGCATGCACTGATTGGTACATCCATGATCACTACATGAATCTTCAAACCAGTCATTCAGAAAAAATCAATTCACATGACAAAACAGATCATTTTAGCACTGATAAATGCAGGTTTTTTCCATTACCACTATACAAATTTTCCGATGTTGCCCGATTTAGAAGCTGGCGATACTAGCGCTATGGCTTCATAGCGGATTCCGGATTCATTCATCTAGGAGTATAATATATCAATGGTTGAGAGTACTAACAATCAGAATACACAGAAAATCATACATAATTCAATTGATTTTTTTTTGTAGATTACGTCATCTGCCAAATGCAAATTATGAAAAATACTTTAAACACAAATGTTTTCTAAATTCGGTCTTGAAGAAACTTGACAAACACAGGTAACCTGTTGTTAGTGGTGGCGTCTGATATTAGTGTATTCAAATTCATAGAAGTTAATAAATTTGAATAGATCAATCAGACACTATCAGTAACATCTACCAGTTACCAATAAGACTCCCATGAACTCAACCATTGATGTTGTTTTTTTATTGATAACCATGCAAACAGCTGATGTGTGACTCTTCCTTTTTTATGTTGGCTGCAGTGCTTTGAAACCTGTCCTGATCAAATCAAAACAGATTATAGATTGAAATATCGGTGTCGGTGCTTTTTAAATTAATAGTTTGATTATGTGGCAATTTGCAATGTTATTCGAGTAATCGGTAATACCATTTTTCTTTTATAGTTCTGAGTTTATTGACTGCTTCTCTTGTAACGTCTAATTTCAAATTTCTATAAAAATATTTCTGTTATTATTTTAATTCTAATTATGCAGAAAACTTGAAGGTTAGACTGATTGCCTGTAGTTCTTGGTATAGAATGTTTACAGTATTGTCAATCGTAAAATTCCTACTTATTTTACGTATATTTTATGGAGTCAACCTGATCTATTATTCATTATGTTTATCATTTAGTAAATTATCAAGTATCAACTCCCCTAAAGTATACGAGAGTTATCGGACGACGTTTTCATTTTGCCGACTTTTTTATTCATTTACTTCTGAATGCTGAATGCAAAATATTAATGAAAATTATTACTCTTCACTTGCACCTTTTAACTTCCCGTTTCAACTGTCTGTGATTGCCCAAATTCCTGGACATTGTCGAGACTCAAGAGAAGTGCGATTGACCGTTCAAGTATGGTGTTTTTCCCCAACAAAGTACTTGGGTGCTGGACTATTTATGGTTCATCGAATTTAGTTTTATCCACTTAAAACCCTCGTAATCATCAACGCCTTTCCAATGGATTCCCAATTATTACTTACTAGCATTTTACCCGGTCTTGCCCAGGAATCCAGCTTGAAGTTTTCCTTTTCTGGTAGATAACTTATGATCTTCGTCAGGTTATTTCCCAAAACTACGGAATTGGGAAGGGTGAGTAAATAACATACAGTGTTTATATAGGGTGGCGGAGACCAAATGACCATATTTGAAAGACGGCTAGCTTGTGAATGGCTGGTGGCGAAAGACCGTTCAGGGTCAGATTCTGTAGCCTGTATCGGGAAGTTTAGTTGCCATGGACGGCTGGAGTGTTTAACACAGATCGTTTGCAGTGGAAGCATTTTTTTGTAATAATGATTCTTTTGCGGCCATGCATCAAGCTTTCTGGACACATTTTAACCTCGCTCCTTGTGCAACTCTTCCAAACAACCATTCAATTTCCAAGTGGGTTGAACATTTTTGTCTACATGGTAGTGCTGTTTTAAAGAACATTTTAACTCGTGTTCCAACTGTGGTGACACCTGAGAATGTGGATTGTGTCCGAATGTCCGTTGAAGGAAACCCATGGTGTTAAACAAGAAAACGTGCCCAAGCACAAGAATTTGAAAAGCACTCGCCCGACCGCACCCCTGTGATTTCTTCTTGTGGGGGTATTTGAAGTCAAAAGTGTATGTAGACAAACACGCACTATTCCACAATTAAAAGAAGCCATATGACGTGAAATTGGGGCAATACCGGGTGAAATGCTGGGCTATGTGATGAGAACCTTTATAGATTCTACAGGAATGTGTAACCACGGCAGGACAGCATTTATCAGAAATTATTTTCCACAATTGATATTTCTTGTACATTGTAATAAAACTTCCGTTCTTCATCTCCAGATTGTGATTTTTCATCTGGATACCTCTAAAATTAAAGGAAAGACGTTCATTTCAAATGTGGTCATTTGGTCTCTGCCACTATACCCGACAGTTTATCTGTTTGAAAAGAGTTAAAAAATGAACTGGTTTTTGCACTAATGACGTGAATTTTTAGTGTTTTATAAGTCAACTAATTTCTTAGCAACTTTGCAGCACGAAAATCTGTCTAGTTTTGTTTAGTACTTTAAATTAACATATTACAGAAAAAACTCAATACACACAATAAGTAAGCTCACATGACGCAAATTTAGTGTTCCAAATCGTTGCCATTCTTGTGAAATCAGACAAAAACACACTCACACACCCCTACTCTCTTGGTAGATCAATGGTTGAGTTCCTTGGAGCTTTACCAATAACATAAATGTTACCGGTGGAGTCTGATTGGTCTATTCAAATTTTTAACGACTGAATTATGTTATGTTGTATGTATTATGTATTTTAATGGAGATGATTGTTTATATTTAAGAATATTGTGTAACTCATGTTTATATTGTACAAGATACAATGCTCAACATAAGATTAATAAAATGAAATGAAAATTTGAGTAGACCAATCAGACGCCACCGGTAACATTCACCAGGGATCGGTAAAGCTCAAGTCATCAAAATTAGTACAGCAGGTTTGGCGAAATAGTTTTGAGTTGGAGATGTGATGTTGGTTTGGAAAATTGCTGCCTGACGATATAATTATATGGACGTGGTTGAATTTATGTGATTGATGTTGAATAGCAAAAGTAAATTCATTTTGTAATGTTTTATAATCCCGATCAAATTAAAACAACAATGAACTCATCGATATATGTCAGTAGGATGATCATAATTAATATTGGTAATGGTGTATGACATTGAAGTTCTATTTTACTGTAATTGAAGCATGAATCATGTGGTTCTCATTATTTGCACATAATTTTCTTATTTTTGATCATTAATAAAAATGTCAATCGGAAAATTTCTCCATTGCAATAACAATAGGAATTTTGATTTTTTACAGAAGAGATGTCCGGGAATGACGATGAGGATGAAGAGCTGACAGTGACTGATGTTGCTGACTTGCTCCAACAACAGTTTGCTGTAATAACAGGTGAGTTGAAATCGGGCCTGATTGTTTTGGATCAACGTTTCCATGGTAATGTACTTCTATGCATTATTTAGAAATGACCACTAAAACCATCCAGTTATTAAGAAAAACTTGAAACTTTTCATGAGAACACCTTTTTAATTCTCTTTTTGTGTACTGGCACTTAACTGTTTCTTTCTTCAGGTCAAAAGCCATTCCTATAGTTTGTTAGACCTTATTAAACTGGATTCTGCTTGATCAAAATTTATACAATAAGTTATACAAAATGAGTGTTAGCCTATGAAATATTAAAATGAAGTTATCAAGGTCTCCTGTATTAATTATGGAAAGTGTTATGAAATTACGGACATTCTCGAATGATGCTTTAATAAGTACATAAAACTAGCTTAATCTAGTGTTTCTATAGAAGAGATTTTTTTTAACTTGTGATGATGCCGGTGTTGGATGGAGAATATCAAGACTATGTATTCCCATACTTATGTCTTATTATTTAACTGTTTAACCAGAAATATAGGCAGTCACTGCAATCTTAATACGATTAAAATCAAGTTTGTGTTAAATACTGTATTAATAATTTTTTCCATTCATCAATATAGTGGTAGCCATTTATCAAGAAGCTCTGTCAATTAATATGCTATTTTATTTTAAGTAAATTGGCTGCATAACGATTTTTCTGTCCAAGCATCACTAAAACAAATTTCGGGAAAATCAAGCATTCATTTACAACAATAAAATCATAATAAAACGGTATGCCAGTATTATAGTTGGAGCAGTCATTTATTATTTTCTAGTATTCCCAGATAAAATTCTCAGATCGTGGGAAAATCGAAAAATAAAACAACCATTCCACTAAAATTATTCGAGTTCTTTAACTACAGAAATGCATGACGTGACTCCCAGACTCATTTATTAGTAAATGGGTGGAATAAAAAAGGAATTGTTCTTCCTTCAATAGTGTTTTTCTTTTAGATTGATGGATAAATAGTAATAATTCAACATCGTGGTTTATTTATTATTTTTTCCTCAATGAAGTACAAACATGTAGTTTTTGCTAATTCTAATAGCAATATTATTTGCATGCGAAATTATAATTTTTATGTAACTTTTTTATTGTACTTTTTACCTTAATTGTTCTGTATCAAACTTAGTGGAAATTATAAAAATGTTATAAATAAATCATTTAAAAAAAGATAACATGAAACACATCGTACTTAAATTAGTTAATCGGCTATAAAAAATAAAGTCAATATGAAAATTTTGCTTTCGATTTACAACTTTCCGATCATAATTCTGATTTTTAAATACCGTACTGTTTTTAATGTTCACATCTACATATAGGATGGTGCTAACCCTTTTCTATGCTGTCATTAACTGAGAATAACAGTTGAAATTGCTTCTTATCATGTGAATTACCTCCTACTACATTCAATTATGCGGAAAGGAAAGTGAAGGACAGAGCCAAGTTAAATTAGAGCGATATAATTCAATTTTTCTTCATTCACGTTATTGATCATTGTTTTATCCTTTTTATTCTAATTACCAACATATTGATGTGCACGTCCTACAATGTCCCATCACAATATAGAACTTGTATTTGTTCAAATGGCTAATCAATAGCAAGGCTAATCAATATCGGAGAATTCGACACTCATATATATTGTGCGTAAGGCATTTTGTTATTTTACATGACTTGAAGTTCTTCTTTCAATTGTTGATGCTGTGTTGTGAACTTTGTGTAGAGCTTTGTGGTTGCTCTTAATGTTTGCTATTCCTTGCTTTTTGGAATAAGGCTTGATATCTACTGATCATACTTGTGAGTTTGTCGAAATGCTTCCTAACAGCTACACGTTTCACCTTCATTATAGTATTTGAATTCAATGTCTGTTTTTTAGGGTTTTCGTACTTTCATGTACGGTAACCGTAAAATTGCTTCCACTCTGGTTTGAATTGCTCCCCTCATTCGATATTTCATACTAATATGCTATCTTATGAAATACTGTAGACTTTCATTTGACAGACTAATGATACTTTTGTTTTTTTAGTATTGTCTTTGGGTGTCGGAAAGTATTAATAAAACATTCAATTTACAAAGTTTATACAACTTACATTATAGTTTTGGGACAGATTTTGAATTGTATCGAATAAAAGTTCAATAAGCTGCGTCATTCCTTATGTGTAGATCCAAATTATACTACTTTTCTAGCAACTAAAATGACTTTATTTCATATTCCGCCCTTACGTAATTAATTATAACCAGCCCCGTATTTATAGCAAGATATTGCGTTCATTATCTAAATAGGCTACATTAAAGCTTAATCTATGTCAAACACATATTAGTTTCTGATTCATGCATTGAACTGTCACATTCTTATTATTGTTATCGTATTATTTTAAACTGTCATTAGAAACAGTTTGGCTACGCAAATTTATGCTAAAAACCGTTAACGCTAAAAAATACGATAATCAGTTCAAAGTCACACTTGCTCTGCTACAATCCATAAACATGGCTGATCTGCTTCCCATATTTGAGCGAAATTGATTATGTTTTAACATGCATCAGGTATTAGAACATTATCTTTGCCATAACTATAAAGTAGCTGGTAGGCCAAAATATACAAGGCATTAGTAAATACATCACATAGCTATCCAGTGAATGTAGTTTAGATTATGAATCTAATTATATTTTGCAACTCAACTTAAATAATGTCCGATCTTACAAACGAAAACATTGTAAAGAGAAGCTACCTTCCAATTTTTTTGCACAGAGATATCATTTTTCATAGTTACATTGGAATATTTCATTCATTTATTAAATTGACTCATCATTTTTCTAACTTTCATATACCGGTACTGTATTACATAGCCTACCCCACTGAATTTGGTAATAATTGAACCTCATTCTAACCTCTTTGCTGTAAGATGGTTTTCCATTCTCGCACTTTAGTTTAAAGTGGTTTGGAACTGACTATCGTAGTTTTTAACCGTTACGGGTTTTTAGCGTAGATTTGCGCAACCTCTAATTACATCATTTCACTATTATTTTCACTGGAACAGTTACACATCATTCCTCTGAACGAAACATTTGATGATCTGATAGTTAATGTACCAATGTAGAAGTGAACATATTTATCTTGAAATAATCATTCTACAACCAAATTTAATAAACAACAATATTTTGTACGATTCTTTACAACAGTACAACAATTAGTGAAAGTTTTCAGGACATGAAAATAAAATTTTCAATATCTTTGAAAAGCTGATGAAGCTTCTCTTTGAGAGCAAAATGCGAATTCGAGTGAGAAAATTGACCACTGTACTAATGTATTTGAAAAAAAAACGAATTCATATTTTATCGAAAAATAACTATTATTATTATTGTTATTATTGGCGAATTCTCCCTCGGTGGAAGACGATAAGCAGCGATGACTCGGACAATAATTTTTTGGGCTTCTCTTATTATTCCAAAAGGCTTTCATCAATCAAAACAATATTATCATTATTTTTAAATAAGGCTGTCGATCCTCCATCAATACATCAACATTTCACTTCTTAGAATCTGTATCTGAGATGAAGATTACACTTTCCATATTTGAACAAGGCGGGTCTTTTCAATTTGTAACATCTTGTAAAATCTTCAAAAATATTTTTTTATTAGAAAAAACTGTTAAATTAAAATATAAAATAAGCCATTCCAATCTCTGTTCTGAGTCTCTATTATGGATAAATATATTCATCTTTTATATTAAATTAAATTCACACAAATAGATTAAATAAAACTTCAACTTGAATCATGCCATGAAGGGCTTATGAGTTTTTTAAGTTCTCATTTAATTAGATGAAAAACATTTCTGTCATCTTAAAGGCATACTGAGGAGTCGAGTACTGTTTGTCTGTCAATGAATAATTTGTTTTGATTTTTCTAATTTTAACCGGAGCAATCTATTTTAGGTGGTAAGTCGGTGGAAGGCTATCCCCTGATCACACTTCCAGACTTGGGCAATTTCGGCAACTTGTCAGACTCAGACTATCAGAAGTTGATACTCTACCTCACATCCGTCCCTCCGTAAGTATTGCACATTCTCTCATTCTGTGGCGTGTCTTTGGTTGGTGCTTGGCCTATCGTTGCCTATTGAGCTGCTCTTCGATGGGATTCAGCTCAGCCCTTCACCTCCACACTCCACTGTCCTCGGCTTGCTCACTCACATTTGATGCTGTTTGTTGTTTGAAAGGCTTGATTACAGTCTATTATCTGGCCCACATTTCCTGTCGCTAGTACTACCCTCACAATTGAATGAGTTTGCCAATGTGTTAAGGCACTGTGTCCTTTCCCCCACAACGATTACTGCACGGATTTGTGTGTCATTAATGTTATCATACTCCATAGCATTCTCCGATATTTCTCATCAGCCCTCTATCCAATTATTGCAACAGATCGCTTTGTACATGTAGTTAAAAGGAGAAATTTGTTGTCAATACTCAATACATTTTTTTTTTTAATTTTAATTATGATTTTAAATTAATTTGAACTAATCAATAATTATTATTATCAATAAATACATTTTAAATTTCCGATATAATTAATTTCGAATTCTTTTTCGGAGGATGAAGCCCACATAGGTCTGAGACTTGTGCGTGGGTAATGAGTTGGACGATGGTGATTGATGAGTTCAACCTACAGTTTTAGGTGGGTTCCGAACTACCGGGAAGTGATTTCACAGCAGAGAATAGTATTTTTTGATAGCTAATACAATCGGTCAACCTCACAAAGAGGGACCAGGAGTTTGTAGCTTATTGTATCTGATACCTGCTCCGGCTCGTAGCTATTACATTTATTTTATACAAATTTATTTATATATTTATTTCATTTTTTGTTTTATTATAGCATGAAATTCCTTTTAATGCTATAAGTTATGACGCAGACCTCCGCTACTGCGGATATTGAGCAGCATTGAATTTATATGATATTTTATATTACATTGATATTTAAGTGCATTGAATTGTAACATCTTCCAAAATATCTAGGTATAAAAACTTCAAATTTTCGTTGTAAAATTCCCTGATAATGAAATCAGTAAATCATCATTCAATAACTTTTCTCTTTGTTTGAGGCGATTCACATTATTTCAATAACTTGACCATTGTACATTAGAAGCGCTCATTAAACTGCACAAAACGTTATCTTTCAATATCATAATTATTGGAGAAAGTTGTAGGTTTTGAAGCAATTAAAGTGATTTGTGATAAAGAATAATACTGTCTTCTCATAATGAATGTGCATTAGTACTAAGTGCTTCTAAACGCTGTAAATAATCTACGCTATAAATAGGAAAGCTACTATTGCGTTGAAAATTGTTTTAATGCATCTGCATTTGATAGGGAATCCAAATGAAAAGAGAGCACTTTGATTCTTTTATACCCTATTTATTTGACGTATTCAATCTCTTCAATCTTAATCTCCTATTTTATTTACTGATGAAGGATGTAATTCAAAATAAATACCACTGTTATCTTCTCATCACGACATTATTTCATCTCAGAAATACGCGGGAAAAGATAATATTTAGATCGAAGCTTGAAGCAAAATTCCAGTTTATTTGTAGCTGCTCTTTTCTTTTGAAAATACTAATGAAAACTGAATAGCACATTGTTTTCTTCGAGTTAGGATATTTAGCAGAATATTTAACACACTCAATTACATAACGCATAAAAATATTAACTAAGTAGAAAATGCTGTGTAATATTAGCATTGAACTTGAAATGACATATCATTTTGAGTGCTATGCTTTATGTTCTAACTTGTTTCAGAATTTTATGACGTGATGTTCCACAATGTTGATTATGTCACTATCACGTCATTCGTGTGATATTTTGGTCTAGATATAGTACGAACTGAAATTTGGCGACTAACAAAATTACTTGAGAAATAATCAGGTTTAAATCAACTGATATATTTTACTGTTTAAATCAACTGATATATTTAAAAAAAAATACAGATTGTAATTTTTTTATTGAGTGTACTCCAGTGATTTCTACTTCGAAAAAAATGAGCTGTAATCCTAAAGTATGATCGTATTTTATTATGCTGCAATTTGAAGAAATTTCATAAAGTAGATTCAGTAATTTCTATAGGATTACATAGAAATGATATACATAGAATTCATTCTCAAGTAAAACAAAAGCCAGCTTTTTCTAAAACGCATACAGCCCAAATTATGAAACATAATACTGTCCAAAATATATCTATTTTGTGTGAAATAATTTATAGTTATTGCGGTTAAAATTTTTGTATCAGTTACAAGATCAGTAATCCTGTGGCTATTTATCCAAATTGGATATAAGCTGTAACAATGATCACTTATTTTGATTTTGAATTTCTTCAAGGAATTTTTGCAATTCTTGAAGAAAGCAAAGCAGTTAAATGTGCCTATAAATTCATGGTTTAGATTTTTGTGACAAATTTCATTTGAGGAAAATTAAAATAAAATGGAATGCA
Source organism: Conomelus anceps (assembly GCA_948455865.1). Lineage (NCBI taxonomy): Eukaryota > Metazoa > Arthropoda > Insecta > Hemiptera > Delphacidae > Conomelus > Conomelus anceps. Next base: position 69,780,525 of record OX418217.1, on the reverse strand, counting down.
TTACAAAATTAAATTTATTTTTCAGTATGCATGAAGCAGACATGGGGTTTGTACTTGTCGTTGACAGAAGAAATGACAAGTGGAGCTCCGTCAAAAGCACGCTGCTAAAAGTCTCAGTAAGTATTTCAGATATTCATCAGAGCTTTTCAGTGATAAAATTATATGATTATTTTCAAGAGCTTAGATATTCCCTGAAAATATAGCTTAGTTAAGAATTTACATAAATGAGCAATTCTTGAGATGGAAAAGGTCATTTTTGAGGTGTTGAGTTGAGTACTGTTTTGTGTTCTCTAAAGGTATGTATGCATAGTCTCTAGCCGGTTTCGACCGCGAGAGTCTCCTTAGACCTCAACAATTGGTATGACTAAAGAGAAGAGCGGACTATGCTCTTTACGCTACAAAGGTTGCGATTGCTTTCCTTACTGACAGAACTATATCAGTGTACCAAGTCCGCTGTAAAGTACTAGAGCTCTATGCTTGCCAGTCTAACGTCTACTCTCAGGGTTTGACTGCAACGGTGAGAGTTAATAGTACCTTGAACTATTATTTTGTCAAAGCCATTAATTGGCAGAAGTTTGTAGAACAACACAATTATTAATGTAGCCTGATTTTTATGCCTCAGATGAATATCTGTTATTCTCCTCAGCCACGATAATGTATTCCTCAAAGGATAGGCGCACATTTTGTTATAAGAAGGGACATCATTCAGTGATTTAAATTGTATGTTTGCATAATCACATTTTTGTTCTTAGTAAAAAAGGGACTTGAAAGGCTTTGGAGGGTCTACCTGATTAGAAAGGGACTGAATTCCTTTTTAATATTTAACTGTTTGTAGCCCTACTGACCCGCAATAGTATTTTTCTCAAAGCAACGTAATTTAATAATCAACGTTATTTAATTAACCTAGTTCCTTAGGTTCCAAGAATAAAAACTTAGTAATATCTTGTACAGTATAATTTTGTAAGGTTCATATCGATATCAATGATTTCTAACATTTTCACTTCGTGTAACTGAAATCTGAATTCATGAACTATGTACTTTAAAATAAGCCTACAAATATGATCACGATATTTTGTTATAGATGAAAAGTCATTTCATAGCTATTTGTATGAGAAATTTTCTTTGCCATTAAAAAGTTATAGGGTTTAAATTTTTCATAAAGCAGACCCAAGATCATGCAACTTATTTGCGTATATGTGATTAGAATATTTCATTCTTGCATTTTTTTACATTTCGAATCTTAATTTAATTTGTTTGAGCTGTATCAACTTGCTTTAAATAACTCCACGAATTCCAGAGTCGAATTTGAAATGTAATGTGGACATAAAAAGTAATCAAAATTTCCTCTGTAAATGTATTATAATAATTGCAGTGTGAATGAGTCTTCAATTATACTTTTGAGTACCGGTAGTAGTTAAGTGATACTCAATTTCGTTTTTGTTAGTAAATTCATTTAAAAAATATAATTATGAAGTTGTATAATCACATCATTACTGAATGGAATCTGAACCACGAAGATGATGAAATATCTATTAAAAGAAAGCTTGTACTTTATTCATACGAGTTCTGACCTGACCCACGCGGTCATGTTTGAGCTTCAATGAACGACTTCATTTCGGCTATAAATAAATAATAGTTCAAGAAATTGTGAATTTTATAAAAATTCAAAATTCTTATTCTTTAGTTTTTTATTAACTTCTTGTAGTTTGTTTTGGTTTTGCTACTTCTTATATCAATAGCCGTTTTGTTGATGTGTTTGATAAACTTCTAAACTTTATTTGATTTTTTTTCAGGGCTACTTTCCAGGGTTAATACATATAGTGTATGTTCTTCGGCCATCTGGTTTTCTACAAAAAGCCATATCCGAAGTTAGCAATAAGTTATTCAAAGAAGAATTCAAATTTAGAGTAAGTATCAAAATAATCAATCTTGTAATCTTCTCTTTTCCATTTAATTTCATGGCTCCTACTTCGGCAATTTTTTCGATCCAGTTTTTTGTTATTACTGCAGTTTATTGTTGTAGAAATGGTACTGATCAGTGATATTTTTAATCCTTCAGTAGATTGAAATTTGTTTTTCGTCTTATAAAATAATCAGATTTAAAGCTATTAGTACTATTATTCATTCATTTTGTAATTTCAAATAGCATCACATCTAGAACGCTATGCAGATAAAAACGCATAAATCAAGATGAATGAACCATTAGCAGAAATTGTTTTACTGATACATGATATGAATACAAATAAACTCATAAACTTAAAGATCTAATTTTGCTGATTCAGTCTGCGTTTAATTTGTAACTGGGTTCGACATTTATTATAAAACAATTCAATTCAACTGTTATAGGTTACCATCACCACTTTCTGTGTCACAGGCATTGAAAAGACAGTAATAATAAACATTATTTTTTATTGTCAGGTTGTTGTATGCGGCTGTGTTGAAGAGCTGCACCAGTATATAGAGAGGAGTGAACTCACCGCAGACCTAGATGGTAGTATGCCATATTTCCATCAACAATGGATTGAACAGAGAATTGTAAGTATTATCAAATATACCTCAATACTCCTTACAAGTGCTCGTTTTTCAATCAAGTATTTGAAAATTTGAACTCATACAAAGTTATTTATTTGAAGTCTCTATATTCTATTATACAGATATGGTAGTAAACTGTCGTTTAGTTGTTAAGGTTAGATTGAAGCCATTATTATCATTATTATTTTATTTCAAGCTTTGTGGATATCGTTTTTCCTGCAATAATCAAATATCAATAATTGTTTTGCAGGCATTGGAACAATTCTCATGTCAAACTAAGGCAGTGTCACAGTCACTAGATAGTTTTACGCAAAGGCTACGAGACAGTACTCTGGACTTGGTACTAAGCTTGGAAGAAGCAAGGGAACTGCTCGAGATGCAGGGTGAAGAGTACGAAGCACTGAAGGAGGAGATCCTGAGTGCCGCCCAGTGTGGAGAGGCGTTGTTGGGCGACATTAGGCAACGCGCGGCTTCCACTTCTCATCAGCCATCTTCCCTATCCAACATCACTGCTGTTGAAAGGTAAAATTTGAATGCATTCCACAGCACGTGTTTCATCTCGTGTCGCTCTGTGCTCACTGCTCAGTCACTCCACTCTATAAGCATCCTTACTATCACGATCACTCTTATTTAATCTGCAATACGTGTACAAACGTGGATTCCGCTGAAAATAATGTTATCTTTTTCAAAATTCCACAAATGTTATTTATAGAAAAAGCGAACTATTTCTCTATTGGGGAGAAATTTGAAACATTCTAATGAATTGATGAGTTGCTCTATGATCATGAAAGTATAATAATTTGATCACAACGTAAAGTACTACTAAGATAGCATCATTTTGATATTTTGGTTGATTCGTTTCTGTAAGATGTTGAACCTTTTTAAATTGGTAAAAATATTTACAAACTAAAAGTCGTGTTGCAAGTCAGGTCATCATTTTTTCGGAGGATTACATTTAAATAAGCAGTTGTTTATTAACAAAATTTGTAAAAAAAATATCTATTGTTGTTTGCCCTCAGTGCTTGTTGTTTACTGTTCTATGCACCTAAATGTAAAAAGCTTCACTGTAACTATAAAGTATTATAGTATCTTTATCAATAAAACAAAAAATATTCTCTACAATTTCAAAACTCTTTAAATAAAATAATGTCTTAGTACCTGAGAATTATTCAACCAGCGTAATAAATTTATCGAATAATGATAAACTGTATAATTTCTGCTCAGATTACTCGTTCAACTGGAAGAAACTGAAAGAACATTTGATGACTTCTGGGACCAACATTCAGCCAGGCTACGTCAATATCTCGAATTTAAAACTTTTGAACAACAGTTTAAAGAAATTCAGGTAAGTGCTTTGTTCTCGATAAGAACTTGAATATTCCATAGATGTTCACTACTCATTTTTAGAAAATTTGTCAACTATCTTACCTATTGAACAACGAAGTTCTAAATTAAATCATGGAGTATGTTCCATAGATAAAAAATTATTTTTTGCTGCTTGCTCCATCGCTGTAATGTGTGCAATATAAAGTATGAATATAAAAAAGTATATGACTATTTTTATTGATATCATAATATATAAAGTGAGACATACAATTATAGACTCACCGGGCTTTGATTGTTACTGACGCATTTATTCTGTTAGATTTTACAAACTATCGTTGACATTCACGTCTTGAAACGATCAAATGCTGTCCTATAATATAGAACACTACAACAGCCCTGATAAATTTCGAATACGAAGATCTCATTATCTCGAGAATTGACATGATTGAATTGGCTCTTACTACCGATAATCAAATTCCTCCAGTAGGCCTAATTATTTTTCTCTCGTGTTACCCGTCCAGTAGAAGGCTGCTCGAATCTAGTTGTTTCATAACAAATTTCACATTTTTACTCTTAATTCTCTAAAAAAAAACATTTTGAATCGCGGAATTTGGAAATTGAAAAATTTAAGTTTTTTTCTTTTGGGTGGGTGGAGGTGGTTTCACTCCACTCCTTAAACAGCATTAAGTATGTTTTCATTTCAAGAGCGATTTCACATTTAAATGTATTGCTTCAATAACTTGGAAAAGTAATTACTACCTGCCTCACTCCCCATTGGCCTACTTTGACCTAAAAACCTCCATTTGTTGATTTCTATGGAGCTAAATAATAATAATAAGCGTATGATTTTTATTGGTTGGGAAATCCTTACTGGTAGTTCCAGCTCGCCGTTTGAACCATGTCATGGGGAACGTGGTGGACTTACTATTTTATGTGGGTTCCGAACTCACAGTTCAATAGTTTATTTTTCACAGTGTGCTCAGCTAAAAAGGCTTCAAGCCTTTATAGAATAGTCCACGGGTATTGATATTGAGAATATATTGATTCTGTTCAAGAGAACATTTTCTATTCATTTCCAGCATTGATTGTTCACATGCTTTAGCATTGATCTCTACTGTTATCTCATATTTTAAAGACAAAAAAATGTATTTTCCTAAGCATTTCATTTTGAAAGTTCCATAAATTTCAGCAAAAGATAAGGATAATTGTCGTCAGAAAATGAGTGTGTTAGTTGATAATTGAACGAACATTAGTTTTTTTCATATTTTAATAGCTTGGCTTGGCTTTTCTCAGTTTTCTATTTTCATTCTGTTGTGATATTAGTATGCTATTATGTGCTTGCAGACCAACCTGGATAAGCATTTGAAAACTGTATCTGAATTGACGGAAGTGGGTGAGACTGTGGACAGAGTTGATACTCATATTTCCGAGTTAGGAGTTTTTCAAAGACAGTGCTTGGTAAGTAACCTTGTAAATGTAAAATATTTCCTTGTAAAGTACTGTGTAGAGTAGAAGTGTATTATTTTGTCATTTTGAAATTTACATGTTTCAATTCAAAGAGAGTTTGAGCTCTAACATTTCTATATAAATAAAATTAGAGTTTTGTCTGTACATTTATCAGAAATAAATATTTTTGGTTATTTTTACGTTTTATACATTAAAGAAGCCGAAACAAGTCTTATCTCATTTTCTGTCTGTCTGTCTGTCACGGCCCCGAAGGCATTTTACGCGGCCTTCTCCTGAAAAACGAGAGCATCGATCGTGATTAAAGTTATTTATCAGTATTGAAGACCTTTTTGACAATGTCTTTGGCTATAAAAAACTAAATTAACTTTTTTTAACAGAATAATAAACATTTAAAAACCAAGTATTGTGCGATTTTGGATACATTTTACGCGGTCTTCTCCTGAAAAACGAGAGCATCGATCGGGATTAAAGTTATTTATCAGTATAGAAAACCTTTTTGACAATGTCTTTAGCTATAAAAAACTAAATTAACTTTTTTTTTAACAGAATAATGAACGTTTAAAAACCAAGTATTGTGCGATTTTGGATACATTTCTTCAAAGTTTTATTACCACATAAGAAGAAATCACGTAATTTATCATGATATATCAATCAGCTGTTCTCAAATATTCTCTCTGATAACTGTCACTGAATTGTTTACGTTCTAAGTTGTTTACTAAGCTGCTAACAACTTCATGATCGTTACTATCAAAAAAGCCGAAACATAAGAATTTAGTCTTATTTCTAAACATAATCCGTACGAAGGACGGGTACAATAGCTAGTCTTGTAATAAATGTTTTTTATTTCATTGCATCGGTTACATCGTAAAAAGACATAGCAATCTTGATAACGGGACTCAGAGTGATTATAACACAAATAAATAATCAGTTGAAGAATAGAATTCATTCAAGAAAACGCAACACATTACATAACGAAATACAGTACTGTATTATGCATTCTTATTGTAACAGCAAACAGTAAAAGTTCTTATTGTAAAACTCACTTGAAACCTGATTTTTCTTGAATTCATTGACATTTTTGGAAAATTTAATCAATTTATTTTTATAGTCCCTTGTTCCCTGAATTAGCTCTGATTTATGCTGCAAATTAGATCAATTTATAATTTCTTCCTTGAAAAATGATAAGTTGAGTAAATTGTAAATGATTAATGAGTCACTCACTATTCTCTTTTTTTTGCTTCATAGTCTTTTAGAAAAGGGCAATTTTCTTCTTTGATATTTTGAAAGAAATCTAATGTGATCAATTCATTGCACTCAAATAGATCACATTTGGCGACATAAATTATCAATAACTTGGCCAAATTCAGCGGAAATAATTTAAAATTTGTACAAATCATTTAGTTGATGCTCAGAAAGCATATATATATGTGTATATATATATATATTTTTTTTTTTTGAGGATGAAGCCCACATAGGTCTGAGACCTGTGCGTGGGTAATGAGTTGGATGATGGTGATTTATGAGTTGGACCTACAGTTTTAGGTGGGCTCCGAACCAAAAGGTTCAAAGGAATATTAGGTTTAAAAGGAATACAGTTACATAATAGGAATCAATACTTAATATGATTTAATACTTAATATTACTCAATACTTAATATGATTTCTGTTGGAGAACTTTTAAATTTCTCATCATTTGCTACCTGAATGATGTAGCTCTCACTTGATGAATGTAGAATGATGAATGTTATTAGCTAACGCTATTGCGTACTTTGAAATATTGTATAACAAATGAAGTTATTGAACTGAAACAGAATGCAAGATTCAATTTCTTTATGCTTCGTGTTCAGTTTTGATATGATATCTATTTATAATATTAAAGTGTACTATTTAAAATTTAATTATTCTGAACTATGTATAAATGAAATATCAATTCAACCTTAAAATATAATCTATGAAAATGTCATTGGCATAATCTGAATCTGAACATAATCTTAATACTGAACGCTAATTTTACACAAGGTTTCTAAGCCATATCAAGAAAAGTTGCGTTTTTTACGATCAAATAAATTCAGTACCAGGTTCATTTGGGGGTAAGTATATTTTTCAATTATAGAATTCATAGCTTCGTTAATAATATTATATTGAAATTAGTGATGTGGGCCGGGTAAATACCCAGCGGGTAGGTAAATATAAATTGGGTATTTACCCGGGTATTTACCCGAGGCCCGGGTAAATACCCAAAAACTGGGTATTTATCATTTTTATTGAATTTAAAAAAGATTGAGTTGTCTTTTTGCAATTACTATCCTTTAAGGATAGTGAAATGATGATAAAATGTATTCAAAAGTTTTTCATATAGTCCCAAATAGCATTTTACTTGTGAGCATGATTGACATAAATACCCGGGTCCTGGGTATTTATGATTTTCTTTGTTTTTGTGGTGTTAAATGTTATTGAAAATGAAAAAAAAAATTGTTTTAAATAATAACTATTATTCAGAGTTCAGAGAGAGGAAAATTTGACCTAGTATGTGTAAACTAACCCAAGGAAATAAGAACTGAGTCTGTAAGATGTTAAGATTCAATAATAATTTTATAAGGATTTTTGTTCATGATATTTTTCTTAGTACTAAAATAAAACATACTTTTATAAACTCTATGACAAAAAGCTTTAAAATTGAAATTAGACCAAAAAGAGAAAGGAATTTTTCAAAAATGCTTTATCCACATTGGAGCTAAGAGGTAAAGTAATGCTGAATTCCTGCATATTCATCTAAATTGAAAGTTTTTACTTTTATTTAATATTATCGCTACATGTCTGTTAACTGCTAGGGTCACTTCTCACTTGCAATCCATTTTCTAAAGAAGAATCATAACATAACTAAATAACAGTAGAAGCATGTTCACTATTTTTGTCATAGTTTCATTTCATAGGGAATTTTTAGTTTTAGGGGTTGCATCACTGACTTGCTTGCTTGCTTCACTGTACACCTGGCTACCCCCTCCCCAATTCCAACTCTAAAGTCTTCTTTTGTGTTACATTCTCACCCCACTTTGATTCTGATGCTCAACAATCTTTGTTAGATCTTAGATGTCAGTTCTCAGTTGTGGCTGTGATAGGTTTGTGTTCGGACTGTTCCCTGTTGTGAGTTTTATTTTGAGTTCGATTTTGTTAGATGTCAGTTGTGTGAGGTTTGTGTTGGTTTTGTTTTGAGTTTGATTTTGACATTGTCATTTATCAGTTGACTACATTGACATTAAGTTCTACATTTTGTTCTAAGTTTTTAAAAATAAGATGGGTAAAAAAAAAGGGCCAGCTTGGGATTTTTTCAAAGAGAAAGACAAAGGTGTAGTTTGTAAATATTGCTCAAAAGAATACAAGCAGTCTAACGTTAATAAAATGACAAAGCACATTAAGAAATGTTTCAAGTGTCCACAAGATATGAAGAAATATTTGGAAAGCCAAGCCAGCAACATTCAAGTCAAAGAGAGTATGAGGAAATCAGGTGAAGGACTGAAAGAATTGTCAGTTGATGTGTCCTCTGTTCCACCTGAGGCAGGTCCAAGTTCATCTGGGAGTCTAAGACCAGGAAGTGCTAAATCCTCTATGTCTAACATGTCCATATCTGGAGCTTCTTCAGCATCACATGAATCTGAAATTTCGTTTCTTCAACCAACTTCAAGATCAAGCACCATGGGAGGGGGAGGAGGGTTACTTTCTTTCATTGACACTATGGACCCGCAATTAAATGTAAGTTACAATGTTTGCTTTACTATTCTAGCTTCTGGTACAGTGGGGTAACATGATACACTTTCAAAATTCAAAGTATTGAAATTTTGGATAGGTTCAAGGTTCAAGTTATTTATAAAAAATAATTTTGAAAAATTGGTCTTGATCCAAAGAACATAATTACTCAAAAATTACCTATAAATGTCTCAAGTTAGCCCACTGTCTCAAATTTACTCATTTTACAGTAAAGGTATAAATTAAGTTGTTTTTATGACTTATCTATAATTGTTCTATAATATTTATTTCTTTAAACTAGTCAACTGCAATGTTAAAACTGGTTGGTTAAATCAAGTCATTTGATAAAATTATTGAAAAAATGTCAAACAGAAATGCTGTTTTTATTTTATTGAAAGAGCACAAACTAATCTACCAATATAATATAACAGAGTATCCAAGGACCCAACATAGTAAAATATTATGTACATTAAAAATCCATAGCAGAGACTAGTGGTTCACTCTATGAGTGGAAGATCAAACTAGCAGCTTCTGTTCCATAAGCAGCTGATCCATACTGTGCCATTCATTGAGACCTGAGTTTACTCCCCATTTTGAGTAAAGATACCTATTTTTTTTGTTTATATCTTTTTCAATATTCAACCCTCAATGTTCAAAACCAATAGGCTTCTTACTTGAACTATAACAATAATATTATATTCCAAATTTCAAAAGTGTAGGATCTTCTGTTTGTAAGAAATCATGCATACAGACAATGTAAAATCATGTAAAATTGCAATAAGAAATAAGACACAGTTGTCATTGTCACTAACTCACTATAGTTGGAGTGGAAAATTGTATGCCAAATAAATTATTTTTCTGATGACAACATTAACAGGAAATAATAATATTATTATTATTGTTGAATATTTAAGAACAGATAGTAAATCACTAATTATCATTGTCATTACCAGTATGAGAAATTAGCTAGCTGTTATAGTTAACAATAGAGCTAGGTTAGATTAGCTAAGGCTAGGCTCATTTAATTCACAGGATGGAAAAGAATCAGAAATTTGGAATGTAGGTTCAGGTCTGGGCTAAGCCTAAATCATAAAAATATTAGACAGCCATGAACCTAATGAGTCTACCTTGTTTTGTTCCAGGAATCACTCAACCAGAGTCTAGCCAAGGCCATATTTGTAAGTGGTGCACCTTTGTCAATGACGGAACACCCACTATGGATAGATTTTTTTCATAAACTGCGCCCGGCTTACATCCCTCCATCAAGGTATCGTATTGCCTCAACATACCTAGATTCCCAGTATGTGGAAATGCAAAATGATATAACATCCCAGCTCAATGATTCAAAAACACTTCATTTGCAATGTGATGGCTGGAGCAATATTCGAAATGAAGCAATTATCAACATAGTCATTTCTAAGCCAGAGCCATTATTTGTGGAATTTATTTCTACTAAAGAAAACAGACATAATGCCCCATACTTGGCTGAATTGATTATCAAAACCATTGAAAAGTATGGCCCTGAAAAGTTTCTGGTTGTAATTGGAGACAATGCAGCCAACATGCAAAGTGCCTTAAGAATTGTTAAGGAGAAGTTACCAAAAATAATTCCATTAGGCTGTCTTGCTCATCTTCTACACCTTTTGTGTGGAGACATTTTAGGTTGTGCCACAGTGAAAACATTCATGGCAACTGCTGTTGATCTAGTCAGAACTGTGAAAAATAGCCACCTTTTAAAGGCTATTTTTGATCGTCTACAGTCAGAGAAGAAATCCAAAGATAGGGTCTCTTTGAAATTGCCTGGAAATACAAGATGGGGGAGCCATTTGTTTTGCCTAGAAAGTCTGCAGTCGAATAAGTCTGTGTTGCAGAAACTTGCTGTCAGTGAAGAGGCTGATATCTCTGCTGATCTAAAGAGACGCATTTTGGATGATGCTGTATTCTGGGTACGATTAGATAAATTGACCAACGTATTGAGACCCATCATAGATCTGATAATAAGCTTTGAGGGAAACAACGAAATGATGCACAAAGTCTATATAAAGTTGAAAGAACTGCAAGGAACGTTGACTAGAGAAATACCTCTCTCACCCCTTCAAAAAGCTGAGGAGAACATGGTTTTGAAAAACCTTACAAAGAGGATGAAGCGTGGAATAGGCAGGATTCACCTTGCAGGAGACCTATTAAATCCTGCTAGTCTTGGCTGCCATCTAGAGCCAGGAGAATTACTTGACAGCATTGGTTTCATCTGTGAAACAGGCCAGTCAATGGGCCTTAAGACCACAGATATAAAAACAGACTTGGCTGATTATCGAGACAAAGAAGGGTTATGGAATAGGCCTTTTATCTGGGATGGTGTTGCTCAAAAAGAGAAGGAGAATCAAGTTGCACCCTTATTGTGGTGGAGGCAGTTGAGAGGCACTTGTGTACTGGCTGATATTGCAATAAGAATCCTTGGTGCCCCTATAACATCAGCAGCTACTGAGAGGACCTTCAGTACTTTTTCGTGGATTCACAGCAAAAGAAGAAATCGATTAACCACCGCAAGAGCATCAAAGATCACATATATATCTCACAACTGGCATCTTTTGAATCACCGGAAAACCCCTAAACTAATGGAAGCTGAAAGAAAAACATCAACTCCAAGACCAGGCACAAGCCATCAAGTAGAAGAGGAGGAGGAAGTGGACAGACCACAGCTGCTTGAAGAACTCTCATCTGAAAGTGAATCTGAATCTGAGGAAGCCTTGAATTTTGATATTTTTACCAGCGAATCTGATTGAAGATTAAATTTCAAATCCAAAGAGCTAATTGATTTTTTTAAAGTGTTAGATTTATGATTGTTAGAATTAGAAAGTGTTAGAATTAGCCTCTGATTTTTCTTTTATAATAGGCCAATAGCCCTCTTATTTTTAGAATGCCAAGGAAATATTTTTTCAAGGAATTAATTTTATTCTAAGTACGTGTTTGAACCATTTCTTTTTTCTATGCACTTTCATTGGTTTTCAAGTAAGATTTCAAGATTGTTTTCAATTTGTTTTTATTTTAATTTATGATTTAAGATTTATTATAATTTCAAGTATATACTTATGCATTTAACTTCTGTAGAAAAGTAGAATTACACTCATTTACCTAGTTTCTTCTTGACACAAAAACATCCTTATTATTTACAAACGTTTTCTAAGAGTTCATTTTATTTTGGTTTTTAAATACATGTTTTACTTGATTTTCAAGTAAAATTTCAAGTTTGTTTGTAATTGTTTTTAATTTTTTGATTTTCTTATAATTTATGATTTAGTAAGTATAGTTTAAAGTAGAAATATAGACTATGCATAAAACTTCTGTAGAATTAGTCTACTCTTATTTACCCAGTTTCTTATTGAAATCAAAAATCCTGTTTATTTACAAACTTTGAGTAATTTTTGAAAAAATAATTATCAAGTCATTGAAAAAATGGCAAATAAGTTGTTATAATTATAACTTAGACTATGCCAATATATCATACAATGACAATAATAACGTATTCAGGGGTTATACATCAATGATTCCATAAATACCCAAAATACCCGGGTATTTATGAATTTTGGGTATTTACCCGGGTAAATACCCTGGGTATTTACCCCAAGTTTTAAATACCCGGGTATTTTACATCACTAATTGAAATGTATGGAATTTTAGTAAAGTGCACCAATCATATATCAAAACTGAACTTATAGAATGTTATAATTTGACTGCTAAGAAGAGGTAGATGTAGAGTCTTTAGAGGGCAGATGGATACACATAGTAGATTGATGCACAAAATAAATTTAAAAAATTCTAGCCTCTTCCGAATAGAACTATTAGATTTGCTTTGTCGATCGTGTAACTTGGAAACTTATTTTACTATACATTATAATATATTTTTCAGACTGAAATAGAAAAAGCAGAAGAACTGGTTAGTAGAGGACAGAATCTGTTGCGAGGCCGTCATTATTTACATCTTCAGTGTGTTACTCCAAAATGTGAGGAGCTGCAGCGAATGTGTATGACGCTCAGTGAACGCCTACAGAAGCGCTCTGAAACCCTGGCCAAATACAGGGATCTACAAGAACAGGTAGACAAGGTAAGTCTCCTAGAAACTATAATAAAATTCAATTTTTCAATATTAATGCTTCTTGCTATGAACTTCCTATGATTGTATTCTCTGCAATATAGAATTTTCATCTATGAAAGATTCTGGTGAAGTATGGGCCTCTGCTCATATTTCTTCAACTACTTGTTCTGTATCCTCATCCATAATTTCATTGTAATGCTACTCTAACAATACTATACAAATTTTATACACTTTATAATCATTAGGCTATTTAAAGAAAATCTTGATTTTTAATTTACTTGGTTAAACTTTGCCAAGAAGTAAGTAAATCATAGATGACAATTACAATAACAACTAGCGAGCATTGTACAGAGTAGCCAAGATAAAAGAGCACCGAAGTTGTACTATAATATTTGCTCGATTCAAATCAGTGTCATACAACAACGTCATCCGACACAAAAACGTCAGGTAAACATCAGGGCTTCATTCACCTTGTCTACTCTGTATTTATTTTCTGATTTTTCTGCTCCTTTCGATAGCTAGCACAACATGGTAAATGCATTTTTACATCTATGGCTGAACTATCGCTAAAGGGCCGCAATGGGTGAATACGGCGACGCAGCAACCGCACTGACAAATGAATAGCTCCTGTAGCTAATATGTAGCTATTTATCATCTGCTCTGGAGTCAGTGCTGTTTACATTATAAATCTGATGATACAACAGGCCCCGTAGCTATAGTTCGGTCATGCTATGTCTAAAAATCCAAATAACATAAAACATGTGACTTTATACTTCAAAAACTCTGATGTAAGATCCCAACAATTACTTGGATAACTCACTATTATTAGAATTAAAAACAAAAAAATGAATTATTGATGAATTTGTTTTGATTATTTTCTACGTTTTGTGTTACACCAGGCGAACAAATGGTGTGCCCGGGGAATAGAACTTCTTGCTTCGCAGCACATAGAAAAATGTTCGTGCTCAGCAGAGTTGGCCGAATCAGCTCTGGTGGACATGGAGAGTTTTGTGGCCAGTGCGTCGCAATTCAAATTGAGTAGTCCGCGCGAATTCCATACACTTTTTCAAGAATCGATCACTCCTGAAACAAAGGCACTAGTAACGCAAGTACGTTCCCTTTCAAATAATTTATCTACAATTGTAATTTACGCAACTATTGTTGATACCTTATACCTTTGTGCTACAAGTGAGGTGTGAGTTAGGACACGATCGAAGCTCTGGCACAAGTGTCCTGACATATGATGTTAGGCGCAAGTGTCCTTATCACGAGTGTCTTAAAGGCTGAATACAAGCGTTGTATGCTTTAATTTATCTACTACTACCAATAAATTACTTGCAATTTCCAATTACTTGAATAACTCACTCAATCTCGAATAAGGTCAGGTGTTATGCTATGTCTTTATTTCTTGAATTTTAATAACTGCTTTATAACTTAGTCTTATATTAATAATAACATTTTCAAATATAATTTTTCATTGCGTGGTGGCGCAATCAGTTGGAGCGTTATCTCTGATAGGCTGGCTGCTTCTCCCGCGGCCACGAATTCAAATCTTGTTCAGCCATCGATAATTCGTGTCATCTTTCACCTCATTGAGACATCAAACAACTAGAAAATTAGCAGTCCAATACAATATAACATTACATAAAAATATTACTACATTCCATTATCTACTAAATTTCTTTCTGATATTGATTATTGTTATGTCAAGCCAAATGAAAATTGAATGGTGGTTATCATTTCTTTTTGTTCAAAGGTGCTACAAAGGGTTGATGATGTCACAACAATGTGTGATAAAAGAATTACTAGTCTGAAGAAACTAGTGCAAAAACCTCCACGACCTGTGCAAACAGTCACTCCTGAACCAGCTGTGCCTATTCAGTCCCCTAACCCAAACAGAATATCACTGGTAAGTACTCGGTATGCCTTCCTCATCGCCAATTACCACTTACTTTCCACTTAGAAATGTATTTTAATTTTGTTCGGTTCCAAGTTCAGCAGTTTTAATGATAATATGAAGAAAGTGTTATTTTTCAATTAGTTTTACAATAACCATTTCCATCTCGTTAAATTAAGTTTAATAGTCCCACCAACGCTTAAAGATCTAAAGTGTACAGTATACTTAGTTAATTGATTGTCTGAAATAAAAATACCTAAAGTTTAAGTTGGGTTAAAATTATAAATGTTCATTTAATTAGGAATATTTTTTATAAAAACTTAATCATACTCATTAATATGCCACATATATGATATTATTTTCATGGAAAATTTACGATTTTTCCTGACAAAATATCTAACAAGTAACCTGAGATGAACCTGTGTACCTATCCAGGAGTATTGTAAGATAGAGCGGATCATGGATGATGGAATTCTTTACTTCAAGAGCTAAATATTCACTCCTGAATTTAAGGTGGAATTCTTAACTATAATGCAATTAATAAATCAAATTAAATATATAATCTAACATATATATTACTGTGTGTGTATATATATATATATATTACCCGTGTTTATATGTATTGCCTCTGTATCTATATAATAAGAGAGAGTTGGTGTGTGTGTGTGCTACAGATTTTACAAAAACGACAACAATCTGGATCTCTAAAATTGGCACATAGCTTCTTCTAAACTCGATTTAGTGCACCTCGAAGCCTGATTTTTTCTTTTCAGTATTTTCAAATTTTACTCATGGGCACTATTACTGTTTTAAAATGTATTTAGATGCAGGGAGCTCATCATACAGCTGATGAATGATACCTCACTATGATGTAAAAAAGCTTCGAGTCACAAGCTAAAGCAACACATTTGCTCCGTATCAATACTGCATCTCCTAACTCCCTTTTTGTAATTGTATTGGCATTGGAAGTTGAAATTCATATCACATGTTAGAGCATCCCTTGTGTCTTGAGGGCTTCACAAAAGCAGTATCGTTTAGAAACACTAAATTAGGCGCAAAGCTTCTTCTAAACTCAATTCAGTGTACCTTAAAGCCCAATTTATCATTTTCTATTTGTTTTTTTCAAAAATGATGATATTCCAGAATTTTTGTAAAATGTGTTGAATGCTGAAAACTCACAGAGCAGCTGATAACATGATACGTCACTATGATGCTAATAGAGATGATACGCCGATGTCATAAGTCAAAGCAACAGATTCGTTCTGTAACAATATTACAGCTGCTAATTATTACCCAGCGTCATATGGGCTTACTTATTGTGTGTATTCAACTTTTTCTGTAGTACATTAATCTAAAGAACTGAACACAAAACTAGGCAGATGCTAGTGCTTCAAAGTTGCTAAAAGGTAGTTTACTTATAAAACACTAGCTGGCCCGACGCGCGTTGCTGCGAGCTCATAAAATATTCTCCTTGATTTTATTATTCGCCACCTCCCCACTATTAGGGAAGATTAGTCCTAGGGCTCTGCCAGCTGATCAGAGAGGCCTCCTTCGTTGTTCTCTTACTCTCCACCTCTGAATGAACATCTCAAATTTAAACCTCCCACGACTATTAGGGTAGAAGCTAGGTTTTTGATTTTATTATTCGGCTCCTCCCACTGAGGCTACATTTCAAATAATTTCAAATTTCTAGCTGCATTGGGTTTCAGATGTCGTCAACCCGACATAATAAATTATTACATTTCATCATACCCAGTCATATGTCTCCTACATGACTGCAAGGCTCCGACTATACGGTACATGCAAAGTCTTTGCGTTCCAGGCAGCATAAATAACGCCGCTAAGGGGCCTTCCATATGATTAAAAACTGTTGACTCCTATCAGCTGTTCCTTTAATGATAGATTTCTCCTTTTCGTGTCCTTCAGCGAGGACTTTTGAACTCCCAAACTCACAGGAACCATCTCGGGACTATTCTACATTGTGCCTGAAATTTTTCTTTAAAAATCAGTTTAGCGGTTTCGGAGTTTACTGGGAACATACATACATACATACATACAAACATAGACTTTTACGTATGTAATAGACTAATATATTCACGTCATTAGTGCAAAAAACACAGTTCATTTGAGAACTCTTTTCAAACAGATGAACTGTATGATACAAACACTTTCTGTTATTCACTCACCCTTCCGCAATTTAGTAACTTTGTGAGCACTACCATAAATTTCTACCAGAAAAGAAAAACTCCCTACTGGATTTCTGGGTAAGACCATATTTATAAAATACAGAGGTAATGCATACATACATACATGAATATTACTTATATTACATGAATATATGAATATACTCGGACTGTGAATACACAGTAGTGAATACTTATAATAAACTTATAAGTTTGTCCTCTTATGAAATATTATTTTAGGCTCATATACTGAAGTGAGTAATATTTTTTATTATATTTGTTTTGGATGTTCTCATTCCAAATGACTATTTTATTATTTGCAAGGTAACTTTGTCTTTTACATCTCAGTTCAAAAGGCAGTTTCTGCATACAACATTTTAAATATATTAATATACTGAAATCTCAGGCTTTCAACTTTATCTTTGAAGTAGACATCAAATAATCATTGTTGATTATTTATGAAGAAATGTGGTGAGCTTGCTAAGATCTATTTTTTAATTTAAGGCTTAATGAGTCTTTCTTATTAAATACAAATAAAAGTTATTTCCAATATGATTCAAAATGTCGTATCAATTTAATTGTCAAATATGAATCATAAAATTTGTTCAATATTGCAGAGTCTTCCAAAGCCACAGATCGTGGAGCGTGTAGAAGAAGCATGCAGCTCAAGCAATAAAGACAATGATGTATCGAAAGCCAAACAATTTCATGTCCTCACAGAGCTGCTAGAAACTGAACGAATTTATGTTTCCGAATTAGGATCAATTCTGAAGGTAGAGTTGTATTGATTATACTATATAGGTTAAACACAATAATAATGGAAAACCCAAAGTTAAAAGCAAAAAATGAAGTATCGACCGTCATAAAAAATAAGCCAAGGATCTGATATGGTATTGCCTAGAGAACACTTTCAAGACTTTAATAGACTTCTTAGACTGTCATCATCAAGGCATTTTCGTCATTTATCTACTACCAAGATTATTTATTATTGAAACAGTCAATTAAGTCTGTTTATTTTTCAAAATAGCACATATTCAGTCCTTGGCTATGTAATGCATGTGTGATTCCCATGTCTTGGGATATTTTTATCAAAGTAATCAACTATCCTTATCACAGACCTACTTTCTAATAAAGCGAATTTGTTGTTTCAACTGGTTATTACTTAGAAAGATTCAAAAAAATGCAGACTCGCCAATCTAAAGTAAATATCCTTCTCAAGATTTCAATAGAATAAATGCATCATATCCTTCTTAGCATGTCAGGTTATTTAGGCATGTCAAGTTATTTCATTATTCAAATAAACTGATCCATCCTAAACATCCATAAACTAAACCATCCCACTGTCAGTGCCAGAACAGCGTTTGGCAGAGTCAAGGCCAACTCTTTGCAACAGCTTTGTTAGTGTTTGCATAGAATGACTTCTTCACTGCGCTTGCACGTTTGAAATAGAAATAGAAATAGAAATATGTTATTGACCAATAAAGACATCAATCAGTACATTGGGCCTCATCATTGAATTGTACAAATATAAATTCCATAATATCATATATGGTACTTACAACTAAGACAACATAATACATCAATCAGCTTAGAAATAACAATTTATGACATTACTAGGTAGTTTAAAAAATTCCCTAACACTATATAGAGGGTTCTGTAGGAGCATCTTTTTCACTTTTGATTTAAATACAGATGCACTAAGACTTCTGGCGACCATTGGCAATCTATTAAACGCCTTAATGGATACAATTTCTGATTGACAATGCAGCTTTTTTAATCTCATGTAAGGAACATTCAATTGATTACCCTGTCTAGTGAAGTGCCTATGCATATCAGATCTATATTCTAAAGTCTCTGTTTCGTATTTAGTGTAGTCTAAGTTAGTTTATGTTTTATCTCTGCTCAACAGAGCTTTCATTTTTGTGTTACCACCACAAACCATGTAGCTGTTACTTGACTTTCTATAGTGTTGTCATGGCAACCAGTTTTATTGGCCACTGCGCATGCTCGAGTTGTACTGGCAGTTTGAATGGTAACTCCCACTTACATTCTTGTTGAAACCGCATCGCTATAAACAAATCGTCGTTCTAACCTCAATTAATAGTGTTCGTTACAACCGCAATAATTTCTTATTAATTTATTATTTTGTAAAACCTCAATATTCG
Source organism: Conomelus anceps (assembly GCA_948455865.1). Taxonomy (NCBI): domain Eukaryota; kingdom Metazoa; phylum Arthropoda; class Insecta; order Hemiptera; family Delphacidae; genus Conomelus; species Conomelus anceps. The sequence goes on along the minus strand of OX418217.1, from coordinate 69,761,119 downwards.
GTTTATTGAAGCCTCATTTGCTTATAACCGCAACTACCACTTTATTTTTCTTGTTCTTTAATTCAAAACCTCCAGTATCTTATATCGGCCGTGAAATTAGTTCCATCCTATTTATTCTAAAATAATTCTTCATTCATCCTCACCGACCTCACTCCTCAGTGCATACGAATACCTCGAGTGCTACGCATTATCATCAGTGACTCATCTCATCAACGTGTGCACACGCATCGGCGTCTACAGAAACGACTTCTCATATGGTGATAGGAACATTAACAAGGTATTACTCAACTATTCCTTTTTATTTTATTACAACCTCATTTCCTACCCCTCTTACCGCAGGTCCTCCATTTATATCCTATGTCTTACAGCCTCATTTGAAAATTCTATATTCTACACCTCATTGCTCAATCCCCAACAGTCTCCAACGCATTTTTTGCTTTAGTGACAAGAAGCATAACATATAAGCTGAAAACTGTCATAATCTGAAGTGATTCAAAAAGGGGTCGACAGTGCGCATAGTAGTCTGACCCAGCAATTATTCTTAATACCTTTTTCTGAAGCAATAAAGCTCTTTCTGCATTAGCTGCTCCACCCCAAAGAATCAGTCCATACATTAATACACTTTGGAAAAACCCAAAGTATGAAATTCTCAAATACTGATATGGAACAAGATTCTTCAGCCGTCTTATCAGAAACACCACTCTGTTGAGTCGTCCACACATCCAATCGATGTGACTTGTCCAAGTTAACTTGGTATCTAAGATTATACCAAGAAGTTTTGCAGACTCAGTTTCATTTGTCACATTCCTCAGATTAAAAATCATTGTTTTTGTTTTTTCCTTATTTAAAGAAAGATAGTTCGCCTGACACCAAACCAATACATCCTCATAGGCACTGAACATCTGGGTCCTCAACAAATTCAAATCCACATTACTTGAGAACATAGATGTATCATCGGCATAGCATATAACCTGGCTGTCCATACCAAAAGGGATATTATTAATCATTATAATGAACAATATTGGGCCCAGAACTGATCCCTGTGGAACCCCATACCTTATATTACATGCTTGAGAGAAGCTACCACCAACACAAACTGTCTGTCTGCGATCTGTCAAATATGACCTCAAAAGCTCATTAGTGGGACCAACAATACCATAATAAGCCAGTTTTGATAACAATATATTGAGGTCAACAATGTCGAAGGCCTTACTGAGGTCGCACATGGTTATACCTGCAAAACTCTTCTTTTCAAAGCTATTGAGGATATTTGAAACAAGTTTGTCAACAGCATCAATTGTAGATCTACCGGTTCTAAATCCGAACTGAGACGATGAGAAGAGCCCCTTATCTTCAAAATATTCACACAGTGGTCTTGCTATCACCGTTTCATAAACCTTTGCAAAGATTGGCACTACTGATATAGGCCTGAAGTTGGCAGGATTGTCTAAACTACCGCTCTTATGAATTGGTACGGTTTTAGCATGCTTGATGCAATACGGAAAAACTGCATCCTCAATACAGTCATTAATACAGGTGGTAAGTGGATATACAACAAACGATATAACAGTCTTGATAAGTGAGCTTGAAAGTTGATATATATCCCTACTTGTGCTATTTTTCATGTTCAATACTATGTTACTAACCAACTCACAATATACTCGACCCAGCTCAAAAGTGGACTCAGGAGCAGGAAAGTCATCAATGATTTGCATAGCTGACCTAGGGGGGGTTTCAATTTTATCACGTAATTGTGTGACAGATTTCACAAAGAACTCATTAAATGCATCTGGTGCTACCAAAATTCTCTCTGTTGTACGTTTAGCTGTTTTAGACTCTTCACGGATTATGCTCCAGGCTGCCGAGCATTTATGTGAAGCCTTATCAATTTTTTGTGCATTGTATTTTAATTTAGCCTGATTAAGTTCATTTCTATAAAGCTTCCTCACATTCTTGAACGTTTGCTTATCATAAGCTGATTGACTCGTTCGATACTTGTCATATGCTAATAAAACACAGTTTTTTAAATTAATACTGATTGGTTAATCCAAGCCACCGTCATTTTTTTACTTGTGTCAGACCGTTTTTTAATCATTCTCTCAGGGAAGAATTCGTGAAAAAGTCGCAAGAATAAGTCAAAAAATGCATTAAAATTGTCTTCCCCATGGGAAAATATCAAAACACCAGGCCAATCAACTACACTCAGGCTCTGACAAAAACTCAATATTTTATCCTTTGTTATAGGTCTAATTAGCCTAGTGAGACTAGATTCTCCAGATTCTCATCAGATTCTCTGTTCAAATTTGGCCCAATACTGTTCAATAACACTCTGAAAGACAAGGAATAATGGTCACTCAAAACAAAATTCTTAACTTCTATGCAGTAAGCACTACCGTCTAAATTGGTTGCCACATTATCCAAACAGGCTGCGCCTCGGGTTGGCTCAAAGCATGTTACATGTAAGTCATTTGATCTCAATGTATTAATGAACTCAATAGTTGCACTGGAATTCCTCTCAATTACATTAATGTTAAAGTCTCCCCCCACCACGAATTTATAACCAGTACGATTTCTAGCTATTGATATTAATAGTCTGTCAAGGCTAGCATAGAACATATTTAGATCACCATAAGGTGAACGATATACAACTACTATTATTATTCTTTGTACTGGAAGAATTACACAGGCGAATTCATGGTTCAATTCGCAGCAATATTTTTCTACATTGATTTTCCTGATTGGATAATTAAGACTATCAGATGCAAATACGGCAACACCACTGTGTTTTTTGTTACTCCTACAAAACGAATCAATCAACGAAAAATTATGGAGTCTGATGAGTTCAAGCTCCTCAGTTTTCATCCAGTGCTCAGAAAAACATAAAATGTCGAATTTCTCCTGTAAATTTATGATTTCCACTTCTGTGATCTTGTTACTTAAACATTGAATATTACAGTAAAGAATATTTACACTATGCACTGACATTGAGTTAGAACCATTATTACAATTACTATTATCATCACAACCATAATTAACATTATCAGAATCAATAACTATTTCATTGACCCCTTTTCTTAAAATGTTCTGTTTTGAAAGAGGGATGGAGGACTGACTAAAAAATCAAGGGATTGGAGGGAGGCTGAGAGAGGAGGAACATTCATTTTATTACAAGGTGTTTCTCTAGAGACTGAGCAATCAGGGGTAGGACAGCAGGGAACAGGAGAATAAGATAGATCAACAGGTGTAACAGGACAGGATTCCAAACCGAACAACAGGAGAATAATCTGGCATTATCGGGATCTTTGACTGGGTAGTCTGCGTAATATCACATTTTCTCTTTATAGTCCCGGAACAGTCACTCCCAGTCTGCTTGCAGCTATCATTTACATATTCACTCACCGCCCTTCCTAGCACTCTCTTTGCGGAATTCTTGTAGTGTAGTCCCTTTTTGGTAAAATGATTACGCATCAGCAAGCTGCTCATATCACTGAATTCACTGTCGACTTTCCTTTATAGAAGATTAATCGATTCTGAATAGCTGAATTGGTGAAGCAAATATCGTCATTCATGGAAGGTACATCGAAGCGGAACGGTATGGCACTCACCAATATGTTTGTGTTGATATCAGCAGCCTCAATTAAATCCAGTTCCTGCATCACGGTTAGAAGACCAGGCTCAAATTGACCAAAATCATTCGACCCTGCCATTATAATGACGTAGTCAGACTGTTTCAAATCTTTAATGAAACACATACCTCTTACAATGACATGTTTCATCTTGGCACCCGGTAGGCAATGAACAAACACATCAAAATCGTCCAGCCCATTCAGGTACTTGTGCATGTCTCTCCCCTGGCTGTCCGACAAAATAATGACTTTTCCTTTTTTATGCATATTGTATTTGACTGTATTTGGTGAAACGGAGGCAGATCTGTGTGCTTGAGCTCTCACTCTGAAATTGCATTGCCCAGGCTTCAGAGGTGATGATAAAGATTCATCACTATCCAAAGGTGAAAAACGATTTCTAGTGCTCACTGGATTTGGAGGTGATACGTGAACCACCTTGGAAGATGATCTAAGCATAATAAAAGAGTTTTCAGAATCAAGTCTGTGTCCTGCACTAAGATTAATTTCTTCAGATTTGAACATTGCTGAAATTCTTCTAGAATCAGCTTCCAACAATTTAATAATTTCATCCTTTGAAATCATCTCCACCTGCAACTGCCGTAGTTCTTCCTCCATGTCCTTGATTTTAAATTTCAAAGCACAAATTTCACTCTCTGCCTGTCTTTCAACAGACAACGAATCTTCGACTATCATATTTCTACTTTCTCTCTCAATCCTCAACCTTTCAATCAATGACTCCTTTTCAAAATTCAAATCGTTTAGTAAATTAGTCAAATCGGAATTTACCTTTAACGAAGCGTCATATTTATTTAACAAAGAAGTCATTAAGGGAACAAAATCAATAACCGCTTCACTAGAGTATTTATTACTAATCATAACGAGAGCAGCATGCAGATCAATGGCCATATCAATAACCTCTCCGTTGATGAGACCCTCTCTTAAACTTTCAATTTCATCCTCTATTCCTTGGATCCGATTATTTCGACCTCCTCGGGTACGCAACGCTCTATTTGAAGACATTATGGAGATGGAATCAGATTATTATCGAGAATTAAAGATCACAAGGAAAAGGATGAGGAAGCGTCAAGAGGGCAGTCAAGACGATAGTCGAGAGGAAACCCCTGAGTAGGATGAGTAAGGATTGTAGTATAGTCTTCCAATCAATTCAAATTACCCGCTTGATAAACGGCAGTTCAGATCGAAATTCTATAAGTTACCATGGATACGAATAAACAAACAACAGGTGAACAGCTGTGAAGCACTGGTATTATGACAACCAGAGATAACGGTTCACTCTCCTTATCTGATACTCGACGTAACTATTACGGAGCTATTATCACTACAGTACATTTGACAACAGACGACGGAAAGATTCAGTAGTTGTTTACTGTTTGCACTGACCTCAGGCATATACCGGCACTCAGATACTCAGAAAATGGCCGAAATTCGCCAAGTTCATGTGAAAGGTTCGTGTTCATCACTTGATTTTCAATAAGTACTTACAGTTGGCGACTTGTGGATAATATCAGCAGGTACAAAAGAACTCTATAATTCACTTAAATGCAACCGGCTTCTAATTCTTTCACACTTAATCTTATAAATTGATAAAAATACGGAGCAACAAATTTGAACAATTACAAGGTAGCCCAGTGCTACCAACTATCCTCTTGCACTGAAATAAGTGTCCAAGGCGTTTCATTGGATCGCAACAGGTTGATAGAGAATTGTCGTTCCTTTTTGACAGCACCATAGTGAACTGACTCATTCGACCCGTTCACTGCTCCTTCTCGGCTCTTCTTCCTAGTGGGCTATCTGTCGTGGAAAAACGTTGTATTGTTGTTTATACCAATAATATGGGTTTATGCTCAATTAATTGAACATTTTCATGAGAAAAACTAAAATTATTCAATGATAATTACTGAAATACTTGGTGTGTCAATAAAGTTTGCTGAAATAGTAAATCACTTGCATTTACAGACTCAAAAAAGTAGCATTTTAAAGGATAACAGTGACGTTTATTCTTCAGTTTGTTTCAGTTCTAATGTTGTTTCAAAATCTGGCATTAAAACCCTTAGATTGGGTCTCATCTAATTTGTTCACACAACAAATATACAGTGCGTTCATTAAGTCGCGCATATCCAAATAAACAAGTCTGTAAATAGTACGTTTTTTATATTAGTTCTAGTGGCTACCGCAAGATAGCACCACTGGTAATATAAACAACAGATGTAAAGCCAATTATTGTGTGTACAGGTTACAACAGGTCTGCAGTATTGTTTAGATTACAATAAGGTAAACATGTCATTTTCCCAAGAGCAAAGAGTGTTCCTTAACAGTATTTAACGCCTCCAGATTATTTCCTGTAGGGGTTATCTTAAAGGAAGGGGTTATAAAAGTAGGCCTCATACACTGAAAATGAATGAACTGAAAATGAACATTACAAGGAGAATAACAATATTAGTTTAGGCGTACTCCAAAAATGTGGTATTAGTTTAGGCGTACTCCAAAAATGTGGTAAAACAAATTCATGCATGTATTACTGAACAAGGCAGCCATTTTGAACATATGTCATAAAACTTAAAATGTTGGAAATTAGTATATATGTTTATAAAATTTATAACAATAATAAATAAATAATACCAAATGAAATACATTACTTCGCAACCTTTTTGATGTGCGTGACTTAATGAACGCACTGTATATGTAGCCTAATGCGTATATTTTTCTATGCAATGCCTTATGATAAGATGCAGTGCCTTAGGAGACGCCACTGATACTGACATAGTATTAAAGTGGAAATATAGTTGTTTCCATATTAGCAATAATAGTCGTTGTATTGATATAACCTGTCATTCTCATTATCTTGTCTTTTTCATTCTCCATCTTCTTAGTACTCCGTCATGTAGGAGAATACTACTATATAACTGGTCTTCAACAGTAATTTATTGTAATGTCTGTTTTGTTTGTAGGGATACAAGACAGCCATGTCATCAGATGATATGAGGCTGCTCTTGCCTCCAGGGCTTGAAGAAAAAGCAGACATCCTTTTTGGCAATCTAGACGAGATCTACAAATTCCATGGTGAAGTCTTCCTGCAGGATTTAGAAAACTGCATCTCAACAACAGAACTTGTAGCGCTATGTTTTACTCATAGAGTGAGTAGTAACGCTTTTCTATTCTCTCAATAGAATTATTAGCTGTTGTACCTTATCTGTGAATGAACTTCAAATGTATTAAACTATACTATTATCTCATATCTTATGCAAATTTGCAACTGTTATTTCGATAAAAAATTCGTATTTTGCCTTTAAGGCTGTGCGCCAGCTACCATGACTCTGATCAAGTCTCGAGTCCCGACTCAAGGCAACAAACAAACGAGTCTACAATCGAGTCGAATCGAGTTTGGTCCGGTTTTGAATCACTCTGGTGGATTAGTTTGTAACTAGCTTTCCATACCCCTAAAACGTTGCCAGATCTCTCGGCTCACGTCTACTTCCCTCTTCGCCTGGCCTGACTAGGCCTTCTTGGGAGGGAGGCAGAGTCGTTCTACTACTCATAATCTAGTAAAGCAAATATAGTTTCCAAGCCTGAGCCACAGATATTCTAATACCTGAGCTTTCATTCACAAAAATAATCTGATATGTCTGACGGCTAGATAACCTGGTCAGTTTGAGACCTCTGTTCACTTCGGGTGGCATGAGTAGTTTGTACATTGTTTTGTGCCGTGTTTTATTTTTAACCTAATATTTTACAGAATTCTACAATAATAAAACTAATTTTTTTTGTTTTATGACATTAATGTAAGGAGTTTTTTCTTGTGTTGATAATGGCAAAGCAAAGCATTAGTTGGAATCTGTGATGTTTTCCATGACGAAATACTTAATGGACAATCTAATATTAAAACTGACACTGTATTTCACTTTTAAATAATGTTTTACTCACATATATTGGAGATGCTTGAGGAATGCATTTCACTTCTGAAAAGAGTTGGGTCAAACTCATTTCACTTCTGAAAAGAGTTGGCATTAGTTGGGTCATGACTTTCAATATTTTGTTTTTTATTTTTCAATTCACCCAGGGTTACTCCTAATCCAATCATATCCTCTCTAATTTCCTTAATTATCTTCTTAAGTTGAAATAATTTTAGTTATTTTTCCAGTTATTCTATACATTTATTTCCAAAGAATCACATGTCTTTCAATTTTTGTGTCTTTCAATTTTTTGAACAGACATACAGTAAAGATACACCTAATAATTTCATGATTATAAAAAATAGTTTCTGATTGAGTAAAAACGGGGGCCATAGCGTGAGTTTTCGGCGCCCGAGGCAAATATCTCAGATTTTGGGGAAATTTATTAAATTTGGAAAAATAACTAATAAAATATAAGAATAAAATTTATTATTATAATTTGGAGAAGGCGTTTTTACAAATAACACTTTATTACCTCATATTCAAAACATACTATAATATTTTTTGTAATTTTCAAAGCCAATTGGCAAAGCAAAGCATTAGTTGGGTCATGACTTTCAATATTTTGTTTTTTATTTTTCAATTCACCCAGGGTTACTCCTAATTCAATCATATCCTTTCTAATTTCCTTAATTATCTTCTTAAGTTGAAATAATTTTAGTTGTTTTTTTGCAATTATACTCTCCATTTATTTCCAAAGAATCACGTATATCTTTCAATTTTTGTATGTCTTTCACTTATGTCTCAATTTTTTAAAGTAGAGTAAAATTCAGTAAAGATACACCTAATAATTTCATGATTATAAAAAATAGTTTCTGATTGAAATAGTTTCTGATAAACCTTTATTGCAGCAACTCCTGTGTTCGTCAAAAGCATTGCAAATTGTCATATTTCACATAAAAATAATTTTGTCTCATACAACATTGCTAGAACGTTAAAACAGATAAAAACACAAAATCACATTCAAAATTAGCCTACCTATCTATAGCAGTGTGTCATTTAAAGCTGTCTATAAATTTTCTACAAAGTCTTGGTCCTTTCATAAAAATCCTCAAACCTATAAAATAATGGATTATTCATCAAAAAAAGTTTCAGTCTATGCTTAAAAATTGGATATGGAAGATTTTTGAAGCTCTCTGGAATGGCATTGAACAGTTTTACACTTATAAAAAGAAAAGTCTTTTGTGTGTTTGAATAATTGTAACGGTGAGTAATCAAGTTATTTCTTGTGTTGTGAGTATGTATCACCCCCTATACAGTGAAGTTTTCCAAATTATTTTTCACATAGATCAAACATTGTAAAACAAAGAGGGAAGGTAGGGTCAAAATTTGAAGCATTCCATGTGGAAATATAATAATTTCCCCGGGTCCCTGGACCCACTATTCGATTATTGTGGGGGGGGGGGGTTACTATTCCTTACTTGAAAACCCCCAACATTTAATGTGGACAATGCAACATTAAAAATATTTTTCCTACAACTGCTCGTAAAGTAGTTCTTTACGTACTGAAAACTAATTGTAAAATACCTCTTTACTGCTCCGCAAGCGGTAAAGTACGCCAGCTGTTTTATTTACGCTTCTATTTTGATTTTGATGCCTTCTGGTGGATCACGGAATCCATGAAATTCACATAACCTCAACAATGGCGAACGCTAACCAAATCCGCACATGGTCTGTGATGTTACAAACTACAAGCTTTTATTGTGTTGGAATCCAGAACTGCAGTTTTAGGAGAAATATTGTATGCAATTCGCGCGTGAAGCTTCTTTATCGCTCTCGCAATAGTTTCTCGCCAATGTTTTGGCTCGAGCGATAAAGTCGCGCTTCACGCTCTTAATACAAAATAGTTATTTATGTATTAAGAGCATGAAGCGCGACTTTATCGCTCGAGCCAAAACATTTACTGCGCTCCGCTACGCGTCGCGCAGTAATTTTGCGAGAGCGATAAAGAAGCTTCACGCGCGAATTGCATACAATATTTTTCCTAAAACTGCAGTTCTGGATTCCAACACAATAAGAGCTTGTAATTTGTAACATCACAGACCATGCGCGGATTTGGTTAGCGTACGCCATTGTTGAGGTTATGTGAATTTCACGGATTCCGTGATCCACCAATGAGAAGGCATCAAAATCAAAACAGAAGCGTAAAGAAAACAGCTGGCGAGCGTAAAGTACTTTACCGCTTGTGGATCAGTAAATAGGTATTTTACAATTAGTTTTCAGTACGTAAAGAACTACTTTACGAGCAGTTGTAGGAAAAAAACTATTCGCTCATTAGTCAGTTAAAATTAGCTGACTATATAGCCAATTTTTTGTTAACAGATTTATTTTGAAAATTTATTATTTTTTGTCTATTAAATTTAATTGTGTTGTAAGTATAACGTTATTATTCTGTAGCTTTCGACACTCAATGTATACATGCTTTTCTTAGGTTTTTATGATTTTTTAGCCAACCAAAATAAGTGTTTATATTAAGAGTAAAACTGTAAAGGTATGTAATGCTAGGATAAGTTGATTGATGAGTTGTAAGATAATCACAGCGTATTAGCAAAGACGATAACATTGAATGCTTTTTTATTTATTGCCTAATTTTTGTGTTAAATAATGAACTTAATTGTAATATTTAAATAATTTTTATTTTTTTAAGTTTTTCATCTCATAATTTGTAGTAAATTTCTGTTTGTAAAGCACCTTTTTCAATTACAGTTCCACGACAGTTTTTATTGAAAGTATCTTTGTTATCTATCAAAAATGTATTATAATATAATTCCATTCACAATGTAAGCTCTCCAATAATGTAATCATATTTTATGATTAAGATGCAGTATATGGAACAATCGCAAGAATTTCCTATGAAGAAAAATTTGTTTCCTTTGTTTGACACAAGAGCCCACTCAAATTTTGTTCACTCTTTTGATGGACAAAAATTGGTACAAAGCTGGAAGTTTTTTTAATCCACTCTAGGTATTCTAAGTTTGCAAAAGTTGAAATTGAAGAATACGGAATTTTACTTCGATTGATGTATATCAATATATCCGTTCAATTGTTCATTCACAATCAATTTTCAAAAATCAGGTATTCCTGGGCGCTCTATGTAAGGGTGACCGATTGGATTGGCCAGCAAAAAAGACTTGGTTCTCTGCTGTAAAAATCATTTCCCGTTTGTTCGGAACCCACCTAAAACTGTAGGTCCAACTCATCAATCACCATCATCCAATTCATTACCCACTCACAGGTCTCAGACCTATGTGGGCTTCATCCTAATTATTGAATTTTTATTTTTATTGAATAATTATTCATTGCCCAATTTTTGTGTTAAATAATAGGGTATAACACAATTATAATATTGAGTACAATAATATACTCAATTGTAATATTTATACATAATTTTTTAGTATTTCATCTCATAATTTGTAGTAAATTTCTGTTTGTAGAGCAACTTCTTCAATTACAGTTCTACTACAGTTTTCATTGGAAGCCTCTTTATATATTATCTATCATAGAAGTCCTACAATATAATCCCATTCACTATGTAAATTATCCAATAAACTATAATGTAATCAAAAGAGTAAGGTACAATATATGAAACAATCGCAAAAAGAATAATTCGATTCCTTCCTTCCAAAACAATTTGGCATTGTTTATTTGAGAGAAAAAGAATGAGGGTGAAAGAGAGTGAGAGAGCGGAAAGGAATGTGAGAGTGCTACTGGAGACATGTCATTCAAAGCAATTATTTTCGATCGCATAATAATTATTCAAGACTGTAAACAAAATACATCCGGCAGACAGAGCGAGTGCTGGTGTTGCGCGTGAGGGAGCATTGATAAGGGCGAGTAATGAACGAATATGGTTCAAACCGGCAACATAGCAAGTCCTTGCATATGTGTGAGTGAACGTGCTTGCACATTTGCATGAGGAAGTTGACTGTAAAACTGAAGAGAATCCAAGAAAACTTTGGGGCAACTTAGCTACCCAACGATTTAATTTGGATTTACAATAATCTCTCTTATTACTAGAAGGGATATCAGAGATTTCAATGACATATTTTGTATTTCAATCGGAAATCTAGTTTTTCTCTGTAATTAAGGTTTCAAAAAAATGAAAATTTTGAAAAATTAAATACCTCATTACAAAAACAATACTTTGTTCCATTGATCATGAAAATTACACTTTTCTATTCTCAACCGTTCATGATACTGGTTGCCCCCAAAAATTAACTTTAAGTGCTCATATCTCAGAAAATAATTGATGAATTTTTTTTTATTTATTGCAAAAGACTATATTTCAGTAGCCTAATAATCTCCAATCGAAGAGACTTTGAAAAAAAAATGACCAAAACCCTATTGCACAGCCTTAATAATTAACCTTTCAGCTTTCATATAAGAAGCCTCCATCTTTTTGTACCCTACAATTTCACGTTTCTTCTATTCAATTTCAATGCTATTTCATACACTTTATCAATGTGTCAAGAACATCTAATCTACAGGATGAGACTTGCTTACTTAACTTTATAGTTCGTGTAGTAAGAACGTGAAGAGCAGCTTTATCATGAACTAAATAGTTACCACACGCATAGAGTGCGTTAATTTTTCGAAGGTGATAAAGAAGCTTTACATTCGATTTGCATAACATTTTTCCTACAACTGCAGTTTTGGATTTCGGTACACATCGTTGAGGTTATGGAAAATTCATCTGGCAATAATCAGCTGGCAAGCTTCAGTGTTGTCAACCGTATGAAAATTATCGTTTTGTATGATAATTTGGTTCTTGTATGATGTACTATCTGGCTATTATTAACCAATGTTATTAAAAACATAGGTTTCTATTAACCTTGCCTTCAAACTGCACTTTTGTATAATAATTTTAAAGCAATCTCATTTAAAAAAAATCAAAATGTTCTTTATTAAAACATAGATAATAAATTGTAAAATATTTCATTAATTTTGAAACGTCAGGTTCGATAATCTAGACTATAAATCGCTATGAAGATTTTAATTCATTAATTTTGGAATAGTACCATCACCTGGAGTCTATGAGGTAACACATTATAACCAAATTGATGAATTTGACGGCAATAATTGTCAATTTACTTTATCTAAATGAAACATCAATAAAAATATCAAAAATTCAAGTACATGAATATCAATTTTTAAAAGTGATTTGTGTTTGCCTATCAGTTTTAATTTGAGCTGTTTTAGTGTCTGAGCTGCTATGACTTGGTGTTATCAGATTTTCTATCACAACCCACCAAAAATTGTAGGTCTACCGTGTTTCTCATAGCATGGCTCAAACGTTGAGGTGAAACTACCCTTAAGGGTATCTCCGCCAATAAAAGCGATACGCTTATTATTATTAGTTAAGTTTCAGTTATAATGATCAAATCAATTCTGAACAATTTGTATTAATAACTATAACTACGCTTCTCATCTTTTTTCAAAGACGTTGAAAAAATCTTCCAGATAATCATGAGCTGTATAACAATTATTAATTATTAATAATTATATAACTCAAAAAATAATTATTGTATCAACTCATATGAACGTGAATTTGTCCAGTAATAGAAACTGGTTTTCTTTATTCTCTCTCTTTTTTTTAGAGAGAATCATTCCACAGGCTGTACAGTTACTATTGTCAGAATATTCCTCGCTCTGAGAGGCTGCGATCCACTGTGGGTGATAACAATGCCTTTTTTCAAGCGTGTCAGTTGAAGCTGGGCCACAAACTGCCACTTGCTGCCTATCTCTTGAAACCTGTTCAGCGGATAACCAAGTACCAACTACTTCTGAAGGTATGCATCTCAATGACTATTCTTCAATTCACATGCTTGTCTCTCATATTATTTCCAATGCTTTAAACGCTTAAACTGTTTTTAATGCATCACATCCTGTGGATTGTGCCAAAGTCTTTGCTTAGTAGAGTCTTCAGTTCTCTGTAGAAATGTACATGTTTTTTCTCAATAAAATAACCAAAAACAAATAGCAGGAAACGAAACAATTGAGTTTTACTAATTAACTTGGTCATTTTTTCCTCTGTAATAGATGTTATCTTTATTTTGTGTGTTACATAAAAATCTACTAGTTAGTACATTCTATGCCACAGTAAAAATAAGCTCTTCATTCTTTGTACTGTAATAATGAAGGTAATGAATATTTTTCATATTATCAATAAATATTATGAACTTTTCAGGATTTGCTCCACTACAGTGAAGAAGAAAAGTGGTGTGGAGAGCTGCAAGAAGCATTAGATTGTATGTTGGTAGTTTTGAAATGTGTTAATGACAGCATGCATCAGATCGCTATTACTGGATTTTGGGTGAGTAGTTCACTTTTATATACATGTTGCATTTTCCCCCATCCCTCTCACCAAATGTGGTTGATATGGGTTATCAAGTATTCAGCTGAGATAATAAGCGTGAATTAATATTCCAAAAAAATAACTAACTTCTGTTAGCAACTGGTTTTTTTGTTGCGGTTAATCAAAGCGTGTAACTCGAATTCAATAATAACAAACAGCAATTGCGTTTTCAGAACTTTCGTACTTTTAGGAATCTTATATAATTAATATTTCAAATGGCATGAATATTATTATGAAGCATAAAATCACCTTTAATTGATCAATTTAGTGTATACAATTGGCAGTTCTTTGTTACGGAATTATTTCTAATAGATTCCTTGAACATAACAACAATGTGAAAATGACTAAATTGCTCTTCTTTTATATCACTGAAAACTGAATGCTTCATTAATAGGTTTTAGATCTTCATTTAGCATATCTTTCTGAATGACTGTTACAGGGAGAATTAGCTGAGCAAGGTGAGCTATTGATGCAAGGCTCATTCAATGTTTGGACTGAAAGCAAAAAAGACCTGTTAAGAGAGTTACGACTGAAGCCAATGCAGAGGCATATCTTTCTCTACCAGAAAGCTATGCTTTTTTGTAAGAAAACAACCTCGCATAAGTCGACGTACCACTTCAAACATTATTTAAAGGTAAAACTGATTTGTAATCTATTTACTAGAAGAATTTGAATTTTATTTTTGTGATCTCCGCAGCTGTTCTCTGATCCTCTGTGGTAGTTCTATACGTGAGGAAAAATTGACTAGAGATGCTCAGAAACACACTGGATATCACGGGGAGCTATTCACTGATGAATTTTCAATAAAATAGTTGGATCTGCTAAGTCCCCGATCAGAAGATAATTATGGCCTCGTTCGGTTTATTGCCCTATAGGTTCGTTCAGTGACGTAGAATTTGTTTTGCTCACATGATATGGTTGTTGACCGTAGACAGTAAAATAACTGAATACGGTGAAATCAACATTTGGATTTTCCAAGAGAACCTGAATCGGCCATTTCACCGAACTTGGCAATAATACCATGTAAAGTTGATGACGGTATGTGTATTATAGTAGTGTCATTCTGATAATACGGATTCGGCAGTACAGTCTCCATGGTTTTTCCAGTCATTCGCGATCAGGCCAATGTGTAGAATGGTGGTTTAAAATGTTAGTTGATAAAAATTAATTAAATCAAAACTGAAATTTCAATTGATCTACTGAGAAATCACTAACTGAGACTCGTGAAAGAAAACTCGTTAAGGTTGATGTGTGAACATCACAACATCCAATTCTGTATAAAATCGATACGGCAAAAACCTGAACCGTTACCGTATCATCTAAACCTACTCTAACGGCTCCTCGACTTCATCAATTTCGTCTCTTTGTCCTACTATTGTTCCAGGCGTACAGCGGCCTGCAAACATTTTTTTTTTATAAGTCAACTAGCTGGCCCAACGCGCGTTGCTGCATTCTCATAAAAATTCTCCTTGATTTTATTATTCGCCACATCCCGCTGAGGTTACATTTAAAATTAGGAAAGAAGTTAGTCCTAGGGCTCTTCCAGCTGATCATAGAGGCTTCGTTGTTTTCTTAATCACCACCTCTGAATGAAGAAACATTTCAAATTTAAACCTCCTATGACTATAAGGGTAGAAGCTAGGTTTTTTATTTTATTATTCGCCACCTCCCGCTGAGGCTGCATTTCAAATTTCTAGCTGCATTGGTTAACAGATGTCATCAACCTAGCATAATTACATTTCATCATACCCAGTCGTATGTTTCCTACATATTGGCTCCAACTGCACGGTAGCCTACATGCAAAGTTCAAAGTCTTGTGCTGTTCAAAGACAGCGTAAATAACGCCACTAAGGGGCCTGCCATATGATTAAAAACTGTTGACTTATATCAGCTGTTCCTTTAAGCTGTTTGGCTGGCAAGTTCAGTAGGTTAGGTCTATAAAATGGTTTTAATTAATAATAATTATTAGCTCCCCTATTGAAATTTATGGTCAGAAACCATCCCCAATATTCACACAACATATTCCCAAAGTTTCATGCCGATCTGTCAAGTAGTTTTGGAGTCTATAGGGAACACACATACATACAGACAGACATTCATTTTTATATATAGAGATGACGGACTGACGAAAAGTTCTGCACTTTATTCAAAATTTAAAACACTGCAAACCGACTATTTCCTATAATTAAAAATAAGTCTCGAGTTTTGCAGTGGGAAGAACCAATTGACTGAAAGCAATTACTGCTCAAGTAAATGAACAACTATTCTGGCAGTGAGTCTCTTCTCTTTGAGTAAATCCAACCGATTAAGCTGACCAGCTGTTCCCTTTATTAATTGTCTAATAGCTTAGGAGTAAACTATTCTATAAAATTAGAACTAAAGTAAATTTATTCATATATTAGCTCTGACTAGTATGCTAATCGCCACCTTTAGAGACTCCAAATGATTCTGCTGTTCATTTTTTTTAATACTCATTATGTAATTATTATCATGACTTGAACCCGTTTTTATTAATGGGTGATTCTTCTGAATATGTTCGAGTTCTTAATGCTTATCAACATTTTTATATTGAAATGTAGATGTCCGAAGTGGGTTTAACGGAGACTGTGAAAGGAGATGGACGCACATTTGAAGTGTGGCTTCCCGGCAGACAAGAGGTGCACACCATCCAGGCATCCACAACGCAGCAGAAGAATGCCTGGGTGGAGCAGATCAAAAAACTTCTTTTTGACCAGCTGGCTCAGTTGAAGATTCGACAGTACTCTTCCGCCAAAATACAGCACGTGTAAGTTTCTGTTAACAATGAATTGGAATATTAGGTTTTTCAAACCATTTCACTCGATTTTTTAATTTTTTGATTATTATCGTCGATCTATATCATCTATCATTTTTCATAGAGCCTCTAATAGAGAAAATGTTTTGCCCAGCTATGTCAAAATTGAGTTGCATTTTTTAAAAAGAGGCTTGCATAAAACCAATTGGTAACCTGGCATTTCTTTCATATTTTATCAGTTCATTGTTCAGCCTTCGTTTGCCATCAGGTTTGTTAGGGTATATTATTTGTTTAACAGTACAGTACGTCAATTGTATGGTATGTCGTTTTTTTTACATGTTTTAAATTTTCAAAGACTTTAATTTCAGTTCTCAAATACTGTATGTGAGAACACCACAAACTTCTGTGTTACAAAAAACATCTACTATGGAGCATGATAGTGGAGCAGGGTGATTTGCAGTACATAGAAAATAGAAATTCGATTGTAAAATGATATTGTGCATACTCGAGATGCACAGAGTCTTTCAAAAGGAATCTACTGCACAGGCTCATTCTTCTCATCAGAATAATAGAATAATAGTGGTTACATCAAACTACTGATTCAAAGAGCCGGTTGCTATTAACTTGGTATTTTTGAGTGATTTGATCCAATAAAACTTTATTTCATAAGCTTATAGTGCGTGCTATTTGGTTATTTCCACAAATGAATTCTTGAAAGTTGAGTTTTAGTAAAATTACCGGTTTATTTTAATTGAACAAGCTAATCAACTCCAAACTTGAAATAGTTGTTCATGTATGAAGAGCTTGAAGTGCGTCTTTATCGCTCGAGCCAAAACATTTATCGTTTTGCGAGAGCGATAAAGAAGCTTCACGCGCGAATTACATAAAATATTTTTCCTACAACTGCAGTTCTGGATTACAAGACAATAAAAGCTTGTAGTTTGTAACATCACAGACCGTGCACGGATTTGGTTAGCGTGCGCCATTGTTGAGGTTATGAGAATTTCACAGATTCCGTGATCCACCAATCAGAAGACATCAAAATCAAAACAGAAGCGTAAAGAAAACAGCTGGCGAGCGGTAAAGACTTCACCGCTCGCGAAAAGAGGTATTTTACTATTAGTTTTCAGTACGTAAAGAACTACTTTACGAGCAGTTGTAGGAAAACTAGTTTTGTGACCAGAAGAAGGGTGCTGGTTTTGATATATGAAATTGAGGTGTTTAATTTCTCAGAAAACACAGCAAAGTACATAAACACGTTCACCTAACATTCCAATTTTGTGTATGAACAATTAATTTGGACAAATAATATCTTTCACGTTTTGATTGTGCAAGGAATCTATTCATGTAATTAATTCTCTCTTTCTGCGTGGCATGTATCAAATTTTATTTAGCAGGCAACATCGGCAAGCCTCATCCAAGAAAGAATCACATCTTAAATCAATGATGTTTGATAAAAAAACCTGAAACTTCCATAATTTAATGAAGGAAACTGGTCATCGTTGTCCACTAAACAGTTGAAGTGAATTTAGTGAACAGAGTTTTGGTATTAAATTATAGTAAAAGAATGGTTTATCTTGATAAGAGCTTTATTTTTTAAATTTTGGAAGTTGATTGAATATTCAATGTGGAATTTTGCAAAAGTGTTATATATAAACTGTTGCTCTTCTCGAATAACCCTACATTTGATGTTTTGGTTCCATATTTCGTTTTCACTGATATACTTAAACATCTAATATTTAAACATCCAAAAGTGTCCTCTGTAACGAAAACTAGCGCTCCAAGTGAGAAAAATGAACTAGGTGTATTATTGATCTGCGAGTAGAGAAGAAAAACAAGAAGGAAACAAAGACGAAGAAGAGAAAGGTGAAAAAGGAGAGGAGGAAAAGAAGAAAGAGAAGACCGAGATGGAGAAGAATGGGTAGATGGATAAGGAAAGTAATAAAGAAGTTACGCTAGAACCCAGTTTTAATTGAATCGGGCAATTTGCAAGTAAATTTATCATTAGTAAATTAGTAATTGATTTTACAGTGAATATAAACATTTTTTGATGTTGCATTTGTTGATGTATTTCGAATTTTAGGATACCCTATATTTTCTTATGGAAAATATACCAGGCCTATATATTTTTTCAAAATTATTTATTTGAATTAGTATCAATTTTGTGTATAAATGAAATATTTATTCCTGTATTCATTTTGATTGAGCTAGTGTATGTTGATTGTATTTCAGAGCTCTGCGACAGGCGTGTTCGCTGGACACGGTGGGGCCGAGCCGGATGTTTGGTGGGTGCGAAGACTCAGTGTCGCTGTCGCCGTGCCGGTCGCAGTCAACGGCGGCGGCGTCGGCAGAGGACGATGTGGCCTGGTCGTCGGACTACACCAACAGCGACGAGGACGAGCCGTTTGCTGAGCCGCCGGCACTGGTCAGTCACAGTCTAGCGTCTCCCTAGATCCACCCCAACCGACCCGACCGGATCATTGTCCGGTTCTAAATCTGTTGTCTGGTGCCGGTTGTCCGGTGTCCGGTGCCCAACGACCGCTGCGCCCGCCCACACGGACGTCTTCGAGGTACCCCCTTGCCCCCTCTGCGCACTTACGCACGCGCATGCACAACTGCACAGTTGTTGTCTAAATGCATGCGGTTTTCCTCTCAAAAATCTATGTGTTCCGCTGTCGTCCAGTAGAAAGTGTACGCGCTCTCAAGGCTTCGTTTCACCCTTTGCAAATGCACACGTCCTACAAATTCATAGTCCACCTTTACACCTACATTAGGAACTATATGTATGTGATATATCCTCTCAATTTCAAATAAAGTGAATGTAGAACTAGTTGACGTATGAAAGGTGTATCTAGGTCACCTATGATTGTTAAACCAGTGACGAGTAAGCTCTGTACAGTAAAGTACTAACATTAGAATGGCAGTATAGGTGTTTAATGATTTTTCATGCATTCACCCTAATATTTAGTAGAGTGATTGAAGAACTAGCTGGCTTATAAGGTCACCTGTTGTGGTCTCCAGTGTCGAAATGTTCCGAACAGTATACGAAAAGCATAGATTGGTGTAGTATACCACATCATCTTGACGAAAATAATATCCGGAAATTAGATTTTGTTTAACCTAGAAGGCAGATTTTTTAAAAGTAATGGCTTTTTCACTCCAGTACTCTAGCAGTTTACCTTTGTAGGTGACCTTTTTTTTTAATTTTTTCCTCTTCTTTAATCTCCGGAATCACAAAAATATAAAAATTATAAATACCAAAAATAGAGCTTAAAACATATTGATGTGAAGGAAACGAAAAAAGAAGAAGAACATAATGTAGTTTTTTAGGCGCCACTAGCAGAAGCCGAAGCTTGAGCGCTCCCAGCAAGTCAATACATAGAAAATCATTATGTTTAGTTGCTAGCGAGTGAAAGAAGGGATTTAGAATTTAAAAAGAAGAAGGAAGAGAAGAAAAAAGCAGATGAGATGATTGTACCATTTTTAATTTTAAAGATTGTATAGAGCTTCCTTGCAATATAATAATAATAATAATATTCTAAATGTAAACGAAATCAATAGAAATTTGCATAGAGGGAGAAAACTTCTTTTTTTCAAATCGTATAGAACAAAATTGTTAACTAAGTTCGTATAGAAAATCATCTTAGAATAAATCGAACCACCTCATCATAGTGAACTATCCCCTCATCCTAGTCATTTCTCAAACAAAGATTGGTTTTCTATAAATATAATTCTGAGGAAGTTTATTTATCAATCTTGAAGATATGTATGAGAGTTGCCTTCTACAAACGTTTGAATCCGTTCGTGCGATTTCATTTGTTAAGCTAGTTGTACTGCGAAGATAATACATGGTATTTACATGAGGTTTTAATAGATTTCTGTTATTATTGATATATTTTATCAAGTTTTTAACATGTAGTTGTCTTAGACTAAGTACACTAAGCTCTTGAAATAGGAGTTTGGTAGAGTAAAGTCTTTGCCTGCCTAGAGCCGCTCTCAAAATATGCTTTTGAATGAAGTAAATTTTATTAAAATGAACATCAAGAGCACCTCCCCAAGCAGTGATCCCATACTGGAGCATAGACTGCACATAGGCAGAATACACTAGTTCGGTATTTTTTATGTTATTGAGTTTATTTATTCTATGGAACTCGAAGATTAAGATTTCTAGTTTCTGACACATATTATCTATATGGTGGTCCTATCTTAAGTGTTGGTCAATAATTATTCCTAGATACTTTGTTTTGTCCACATGTAGTAGAGCTGGGCACTGACATTTTGAGTCGGTTCACAGTCTCTGATGTATTGACAGATTTCTATTGAATCTGGGTACAGATATTTACAAATATTTTTTGTAGAGTTTGTTTTACCGGATATTTTATGCAATTCACACCTACCAAACCGTAAAATCTTGAGGTCCTTGAAAGCGGCAAACAACTGATAGTCCTGGGCCCACCTTTATTAATGAGCTCGTCATTGATTAAAAGTGAAATAAATTAATAATATCACCTATGTGATATTTCATTAGATATTTAATGCCATTCTATAAATATGGAATCTTTTTAAATAATATACTCGTCAATTGGTCAAACAGAATTCATAATGTTGAACAAAGTAGACATAATAACCACAAACGGTCTTTTATTAAATAAATAATAGTCGAAGAAGCATAACATTTTTTATCTTATAGCTTGCTTCAACATTAATAACTGGTTAGAAGTATTTATACTAACAATAATTCTGATGATTTTTGTGATACAATTTCCATTACATGATTCAGAAAACGTTTCTCCTGCCAACTCAACACCGCAATTCCGTAACATATTTAATAATTTTCCAGAATGATTTCTCATTTCCTAACGCAACCTTATGATCCTCAGCTGACGTAGCTAACATGAATGAGATGCCTTTCCTAGCCTACCAGTTGAAATGTTCTTCTAACTCATATAAACTCAATAATGTCAGTCACTCAAATAAAAGAATTTTTTTTAATGAAATAAGAACATATTAGAGTAGAGTGTTGAAGCTATTCCATGGAAATAATATAACATCCACATGAAGAAGACAAATGCTGAAATTCATCAAGACATTTCATGTTGGCTTATCTACAAATAAGTTTCTCTTTGTATTTTTTTCAGCTGACTCGTGTAACTCAAAATTTATTATAAGCAAAATCATCTTCAATATCTCTAATTTATAATTTCATAATAATAGTTTACACATGCTTAGTTTAATAGTAGCTTTCACATACGTGTTCCACTCCTTGGTGATAAGCACAATCTTAGCAACCGTTTTCACCTTTCCATTCAAAACTGTGAGTTGCAGTTCATGTAAAACATGTATCATTGAAATATTATAGAGTGATAATTAGGCCTATTGATAATTTTGGTTTTTAGTTATAACGCTCCAACGGTGTAAACGTTATCAACAATTTATTGTTTCAACAGTGATTTCCCGATCAAAAATTATTTGTGTTTCTTTTTTAAAGTCAATATTGTTATAATCTGCACGCATTTTATAAATTTGAGTTTTCAAGATCATCGTACGTTTATAATTTTCTAACAATATCTCAATATGTACTGTAATTTCACTGATAAACCGCAATATGTGTTCCACTCTTTGATGTCTTATCAGATTTTGTTTCTCAATGAAATATTCTATTCAAATTTCATAAAAAATTGCTAAACTAAGTTAATGATTTCTGACTGAAAAAAAATGAAAGGAATCGCTGCTAACTGCAGCCACCTCTTTCCAACAGTGTTTCCGGCCGTATGTTTATACTACGAACATTTTTCTTCGCCATGATGAGGAATAAGTTGGCGCAGTATGGCATATTCCTCCTGAAACACTCTGTATATGTTCTGTTCGAACCTGTGGACGTTTGGACGCAGATATTTAATTAAAATTTGATCACGAATACTTGACTATGTCATTTTGGAAAAAGGATTCATGTTGTTAGCTCATAGCCCGTGCGTGGATATTGAAGTGAATATTCAATATGGAAAAATGCTCAGCAATCTTTTCTGCTCGTAGGTCGAATACATTCTAGTTCACTTCTATTGAATAACAATAGTTATAACTATCTATAATTAACACTTATTTAATTTTAATGGAAACCCCGTTTTCATTCAACTTATTTTAATTTTGATTACGGAATGAGCGGGGAAACGATTAATTTCAATAATAGATAATTGTGCTGTTACAGGGAGGCACAGGAGGAGGCCGGTACATAGCTCTAGCTGATTACTGCGCCGTGGGCCACAGCGAGGTCTCCATGAAGGAGGGCGACGTCGTCCAGCTGATGAAAGTCGGCTGCGCTGGCTGGTGGTACGTCCGACTCATTGGTACGTTCCACTATCAACTATTCTACTACATTATCCACTTCATTTCTATTTTTAACAAATTCCATTCTCATTTAAAAGTTACAATATTTATATAGTATGCAATGTATAATATATCGACAGTAGGTATTATTGTTGTCCATATGCTATAACGCTTCCATATGGTGAATTAAAAATCCTTCACTTTTATTCTTCATTCTCCGTTCTTCTTTCTCTTTCTAATAATGCTCTTCTACTATTGACCTTCACACTATTATTATTATTATTTGAAAAATGGAATAGAAACACTTGATACCAGCAGTTGATTTAAGGCTCATTTTTCGTCCAAAGTCCGAATAGCTGTAGATATTAATATGAACTGGATTCGCAAGAAACTATTCCATTACCTAATGGTAACATTACCTAATTGAGTAGCACTCATTTTGTTTTAAAAATCTTCAAGGTTAAGATTGCAGAAGAGTTTTTTGACTTGTCAAACTCAGTGCCTGGTTCAGTTTTGTAGAGTCAAAATGATCTCAAACGGTCGAAGTGGGCAGGCTCCTTATGGAGGTGCCTAGAACATTGTACTAGTGAAATGTTCAAACTTCAGGATACAGCACTGAAAACTTGAAAAATCCAAGGAATTTATCAAATTTACAGACCAGTTCTATATTATTCAATATATCAATGCTATGAAAATTTTTGAAACCGTGGGAACAATTACTCAAAGAAAACTGTATAGTACATGCAGAAATCTTTTGCTGCAGGAGTGACTAGTTTTCTATTCCGTTTTGTAAGAAATTCAGCGTGCCAACAGCTGGAAAATGCACTTTGGAAAATTAAGAAAGACTGCAGAATTATATATTCCTAGAGTACTTTTTCCATGCCGGCTCAAAAACAAAACAAAATCCAAGTTTATTTCATTCATTTATTTTTAAATTCAACAATAGAGGTTCTACAATGTCTTCCTGGCTTGGGAGAATTCCAAAGCTACTCTAGCAACTAAAGGGGTAACAATACTCAATATACGTTCAGATCCCTCTGAGATTAGAATAGACTAGATTATTCATTTTCCCCAGAAGGAGAAGAAAGAGAAGAGCAAGATGTCAAAGAAAGAGAAGAGGAGAATGAGAATAAGAAAAAAGGGAAGGAAGAATGAGAAGAAATTGAAGAGCAAAAAAAACCAAGAAAAAAGAATCGGAAGAATCTCTGGGATATAGGTTATGTCAAATTCTAGATATTTCGATTCAATTGAATTGGACAATCTACTACTTTTGTATGAGGCCCAGCAACACACCTAAGTAATTTAGAATTGATGGTTTGGTGACAGGAACCGGTGGCCCCACATCGCAGCTTGAAGGCTGGGTGCCAGCTGCCTACGTTGAGCCTTACAGTAGGAAATCATCGCGCAGTTGCCAATCGGTGAGCAGTCAGGCGTCATCAGCCACCGAATAGAACAGCCTCCATCATCCGGCTGCTGCAGTCTTCGTACGGCTAAAAACACAACTCACTTCTGCTCTCATGCTAATGCACAACCTGCTATTTAAAAGCAAACAGGCATGGCCGCAGACACAATCATGGCCGTAGTCTTCTTCCAAGGCAACAAATACCAATACCAAATCCAGGTGATATTCATCTAATTGTATTTTGTACAATAATTAATTATTTGTATAGTCTAGTGTCAGTAGCTGTTTGCTTTCTTTACTCAATAATTATTGTAATTTGGGATTTTGCAATGTAAGACAATCTTTCATGAGATTGTAGCTGTTGCGTCAGTATGAAAACAAAATATTTGTTTTTCATGATGAATTGCCAAGTGTTTACCAACCAAAAGCTTGACGTTAGTACAAACAAAAATTTTACTGTTGTGTATTTATTAAAAATTATTATTGTTGAAACCGGTCTTAGCTAAGACACTTATTGCTTTAATACAGCGCAAGAGTAATGTATTTAAATATTGAATCTCTTGATCCATTGCTAAGATTTACTTTTTACACCAATACTAAGGACTTGTAGTTACTATTTATAAGAGAAAATATAAGGTTCTACTCACTGTACTGGAGATTGATTTAAAACCTGTTTGACTGTTAACATTGTTGACAAACAATGGATTCAATTGGGTCTGAAAGCATGCTTCAATCCTGTGAGGAAAACTGTACGTTTTCTGAAAATAATGATGGCAAGTCGTTGATCTTAGCGTAAAAAGTTAATGTTGATCTATTCGCTTGCTACGCTAGTAGAAAGAGTAGTGGAAAGAGTTCACCATGCTACTCAGTTATGATCTTATGATCTACTCCGTTATGAAAATATGTAGCAATTCATCAAAGAATTGCAATCTCCATTGGGAATTGATAGTGCAACCTACTTTAAGAGCACGAGGTAGCAAGTGAAAATTTGTTTTGATTGAACGTTTCATTGCAATGAGTTTCTTCACTTAGACTTTAAAGTATACATTATCAGTAATACTTTAATCAAAGGAAAAGTGAAGTGGAACCTGTTGAAAATAGTTTTTAGTTTTGTGAAATCAACATTCATTAGTCTTGTGAAGTCAACATTTTTCTTGATTTTTGAAATTGCATATTTAAGTCCTTATTTATTGATGAGTGGAAATTGGGGAGTCAAAACTCCTGAAACTCCAAGCCCAATTTTAGTTAGTTACAGAACATTTTCAAAGAGAGGGAGGGAGGGGTTAGTCAGAAATGATTTTGTGTCACCTCACCCGAAATATATTGTTTCTTGCTACGACTTGGAAAATATTCCTCACCCTGAATCAGTGGATGCAATGTAAATTGACTGCGTGCAAATGTTCTGTTGGCGTTTTTTTAAATAAGCTTTTATGCTATGCGATCTTCTCTTGTGTGATTATAATTTCAACCTTTCTGCTTGTGACACGTCAAATGATAACCCTCATTCGAAATTTGATTCTTAGAGCGTCTATCCTTATTTGAGATTAGTGGAAAACGTTATTTGTACCTGAGAGGTTTATAATGCACGATGTTTTAATCTCAACTGTGCTAATAGTATATGGTATTTACAAGTTATCAAACATGCTTCGTCTTTTGCATATATTTTGTAAAAACTCAGCAATTTTAAAGATATTTATTTATTTCACATACAATAAAATATGCAACAGAAGTTAACTCCCAAAACTGCATCTACAGCAAACAAAAATATGACAATGATATAAAAATATGTTGCATTTTGATGTGAATTATTTGATTTCATGAAATGTCCTGTCATGAACAAGTAGAATATTTTGGATGAGTAATTAGACTACATGTCATTCCAAACTACTGCAGTATTTATTGTCTGATTTCATGTATTTTTTTAAATGTGTGTATTTAGCATATAGTAAGTTTGAACATGTTCAGGGCACATACATATTATACTTTACCAAGCTTTAAAATGAATATTCGAAAATTGAAACTGTTTGATGCAAATTTATCCAATTTGAGTGCTGAAATGGGTATAATATAGAACTATAATGATTATTTTGGAAGTATTACAAAAAATATTGTCTCATTTGTTGATATGATACTGTATCAGCAAAATGTTCAATCTGCTGCCGTTTTACAACTAGGAAATATTCCAAAATTTTTGTAGCCTACTATTAAATAATAGAAACTCACTATAATAACCTATTGAATGCCTTTGGATTTTAAAATATGATGTTAGAAATTGACCACCTGCCTTAGAACAGCTACTTTACTCAGAACAAAAGTGCCCGAAAGTTTTATTATTCAAAAATTTGTAAATTGTGAATTCTCAAGTTTTATATAACATTTTACGGAAGTATGACTTTCATTGAAAGTTTGATGGGATTTTATTTTTTAAATTGTAAGCAGAAATCTATAACCAAGAAGTTTTTTTCAATAATTGAGATTAAATGATGTCTTATTCTTCCACTGATCATTAATGAAGTAAAAAGCTGATAATAATTTCAAGAAATGACAATTAGTATTCTATTTCTGCTAAAGCAGCACAAATCAAATTGTGGAAAGTTTTTTATTTCTTTCGAATTCCTTTTGAATTTATTTAAGCACCAATTAAATTGAGTATTTCACCCTGCATGATTGTGGCCACAGGAAATTAAAATTGAAATCTGTGATTACATTTCAAGATGGTTTTCTTGAAAAATTATGGAATTATATTAATGTTTATTCTCAGTATAAAAACCTTAAACTTTTACAGTATTCATTGTGTACGTATTGTAGGATTGCACCAGAAGAGTATTTTATCAGAAGTATTGTAGGATAAGTCGTAGTGAACGTTTGTGGAAGCAGTGGGGATACCAAAATTAGAATGGTTAGAAATTGAGTCTTATTTGGATGATATCGTTAGCTTTATCTGGCATCTCGTTTAGGCAGAGAAGGAACTCTATTACACTTTGAAGGCAGCTCAAGACTTTGTGGATTTTAACCCTAAACTTGGCGTTATGACCTTTACATTTTTTATTTCAGCTATTTTTAAATGTATTACCTATACATTTTTTATGTATGACCTATTTTTAAATGTATGACCTATACCTTTTTTTATTTCGGCTATTTTTAAATTTCGCTTGAACTTACAAGCTATTTTAATTTTTTTAAATGTTTTGCTCTTCTAGTCTTGTAACCTAACTAAGAAATGTAAAAGGTATTATATATCTTTCAGTGGGCACTAAGGGCTTAATAGGACAATTTGCATTGGTCGACAAGGAATTACAGAAGGGAGGTCGAGGTTTATCCAGCAAATTGTGGACATCATTAGAAGAACTGATACTGTATAATGGATAGCCAGCATTGTTGTGCAGTACTTTGGTCGATGCTTACTCATCCAAGTAACACAAGAAAGTTTCAGAAATCGAAGAAACTGTAGATAATACTTTTGAGAACTCTACGTACAAGCAGCACTAATAAAAATGGAGTGGCTGGCTAAATTTTGTAAAGCAATACAGATATAAAGCACTCATGGGAGAAGGGAGGGGTTGATGCTAGTTGCCAATAAGTGCCTTCATGGTATTTTCCAGGGTTTCTTTCCAAGGACTGTTGCAGGGGATGAACAATGAGCAAGTGGCCCAAATTTCATGGAAGGATCTGAATTTTTGAAAATTTCAACTGTTTTACAAGTTTTCACAGTGACACAAAAATACTGTTCTATTTTCTAATAATAATATCGCTTTTTATCCAAATCTTTTGCAAATAGAAAAAAAGATTTTTTCATATCAGAGTACATTTGCCAAGTTAGGGTTGAAGGAGTAATAACTTTATTAAGTATGAAAAGCAAAATACAAAATGGAAGTCATATTGAGATACCAACGAGGCAGAATTTGGTGTATAAGTACATTCCTCCATCAGATGTTGGTTTTCTGCAACATCAGAGTTTCTACTCAATTCAAGGTATATTCAATATTTGATCATTAACATAGTTATGTTGTCTCTGAGCAGGTGCAATATTTTTTTAAATATTGACAATACAGTTCAAGCTATAACTTTTTCCAGTATTTCTCATCAAGTTAGATAAAATAAATTTTTCCATATGATAAATAATTGATTAAATATCTTTGTAAATACCTTATTGAAGCAACAGTAATTTTAAATAGATTTCATCCTACCCTTTGTAAATATCACTTTGAATAATAATCATACAGTATTACTCGTCTCATACTAGGACCATAATCTATGTAACTATATGTACTGTATTATACTAAATTATATCATATTTTCAGGGTACCTTGAATAAAACAACAATTCTACTTACTAAGACTTGATCCAATTGTGTATTGAGTGTTATTTTTTTACGGATTGGGATGATTTCATGTAACCTTGTAATATAATCGTATAATACATTGAAACTAGCAATTTCATTTGCATTTAAAATTTTGTTCTTGCATTTATTATCCAAGTAATATTCAACTCTTGGATTAACTTGTTAACATGCTAACACAGTATTCCCATTTTATTTTCATGATTCAGGTATTTTATAAAAAAATATATTATATGTTATCTTGTGATATTGCTGTATTGTAACAGGCTGACAAAACAGTTGATAATTTATTAGTTTGATTGGTGATATTAGTTATCAATCTGTATCATACATTATAAAAGTCATAATATAATATTACACTTTAGGCTATTTTTTATCTTCTATGATCTGCTCATGAAGGTTATTCTCAAAACTACACTAGTCTGTCTCTTTACAATCTATAAATGATACTATGAGGACTATTCTCCAGTAATAAAGACACATTCATCTGGTGAGAGATGTACTAGCTGGGTAATATAGGATTGATATATTTTATTAGATAATTATTAGAATCAGTCAGTCACTCCTTGTTAGTTTTTACTTTCATGTTTTATCCTCATTCCATTCAATGTAATTAGAAAACAGTTTAACTACCTTGGTTTCATCCTGTGTTTATGGGAGTTCAGAGAATTCATGCCTGTGTCATTTTTATATCAAAATAAATGTAAGTTAACACTAAGTCATCAACAATCAATTAATTATTGTAGAATATTGTGATAATATTGAGATAAAAACTTCCTCAAATGTAAGAACTATTCCTGTATTGTGTAGGGTTTTCTATTTCTAGTCTTCTATGTATGAAGCTTGGTTTGGATATATTATTACATTCTACTGTACTTTAACATTTCTGTCTGTTTAGCATATGGTAAGACACAACTAAATAACTTACTATACAACATAAAAACAAATGCATATCGGTATTAATAATCAATGAATTATTGTTGTCATGGCAATAGAACAAACAGATAATTAAAATCATAGTAAACATGTGATATTCAATGAGTTTATGGAAGCTATGGCTGGTTCAAACCATCAGGAAATCCTCTGGTCTACCCCTATAAGCTGTCCTAAGGCACTCTTCCACAATTTCTCATGCGGTCTGGACAGACCCACATTCACAGAAAGATATTGGAGCTTTCCCCCATTTATGCATAGCACGGGCACATGCTATGTACGAATTCTATTCAGTGCCGACCATATTTTTCATGGCAAATCAAATCCTGGTGGTGTTTGTTTAATACATGGGATGCCATTCTTTGCTTTGCAGGCCAATCTTGTCGCTAGGCTTCTGCCAGGCTGAAGTTGCCCCCTTTCTTTTGAAGTTGCATTTATTCATCTAGCGATTCTAAGCTGTTTTGCTGTTTTGATTCTATGGTCGTTTTAGTCTATTATGATCTGATGTCTGATACATCTAGATTAATTATTCCTGTTTCAAGATTGATTGTATGCACATTACTTATGATATTGCCAAGGCATTCTTTATCTCTGTTTGGCTTGTAATTGAGTCAGTATTTATCATAGGGCCATAATCTCTACCCAAAAGTTCACTTACATTAGAATTTCTAGCCTTAACATTGATATTAATGTCCCCAAAGATAAAGATCCTGTAATCTTGTCTTTCGTTAATTAGGGTAATTTACCCATCATATTTGGGTAACGGATTAATTAGTTTCATGAGAGGTTCAATTAAATCAGTTTCCCTAGTGGAAGGCATACAATGTACTGAAGCCACAACAATATTGTGGCTAGGTATTTGTTACCAGCAGCTTCAAAGATGGTCTAAACACAGGTTCTTCACATTTACAGGAGAAAATTGAAGATTGAATTCACACCTTACATATATTGAGACTCCCCCATGTACTCTCTCTCTCTCTCTCTCTCTCTCTCTCTCTCTCTCTCTCTCTCTGGCCTGCAGTAACTACTATCTAAAATATACCCAAAAGGAATGTTTATGTTCATTATATTGTAAGTCAGCCAATACTCATTAACAAAAAGTATGTCGCATTTTTCACTGTCAAAACAGAACTACAATTTACCAAGTTTATTTCTTAGGGACTGTATATTTATATGATAAAACATCAGGATGCTTACATTGCGATGATTCGGTT
This sequence comes from Conomelus anceps, assembly GCA_948455865.1. NCBI lineage: Eukaryota > Metazoa > Arthropoda > Insecta > Hemiptera > Delphacidae > Conomelus > Conomelus anceps. Next base: position 69,730,182 of record OX418217.1, on the reverse strand, counting down.
TAATATTGTCATTTGTAGTATTCATTGTGTGATTTATATTTTGAGTGGCCCTAATATACTTTGATACTAGCTGCCCCGTCGCGCTTTGCTGCGATCTCAAAAGAAATTCTCCTTGATTTCATTATTCGCCACCGCCCACTGAGGCTACATTTCAAATTTCCTTCTAGGACTATTATGGAAGAAGTTAGTCCTAGGGAGGCCTATCAGAGAGGCCTCCTTCATTTTTTTCTTACTCGCCACCTCTCAAAGAAGGGACATTTCAAATTTGAACCACATATGACTATTGGGGTAGAAATCATTCCTAGGACTCTTCTAGCTGATCTGAGAGACCGCCTTCCATATTTTTCTTACTCAATACCTATCACTGAGGCTACAATTCAAATTTCAACCATCTAGAACTATTAGGAATTTCAAATCAAGTGTTTATCTATTACCTACTTACTGAAAGATAGATAATGTAAAAATTTAAGGGAAAAATAAACACAATGTATTTAACCTTCATCTGTCGTTGTCACACCTCACACCTCACCTGACCCCAACAGAACGATCACTCTCAACTACAGCACTGACGGATATCTATAACATAGAGTTGGCAACTGAACTGGATTGCAGTCGGACAGGTACTCAAGCTTGTCAACTTAGAGTACAAAAATTCCTACAACTATATTTTCATCCAAACAAAATATTTAAAAAAGTTTTCTTGTTTGGGTCAATTAGACCCCACAGTAAGGTGCGAGGGTTAAACACTTATTATTTGATACGAAATAATGTGATAACACATATTTTAGAACATGTAGGCTAGCAACTTGAACGTGTATTTCAGAACTAAACCAGATAGAATAAAAACATATGGATAAACAACTTAATGATCAGGTGATCAGATAACTGGAATTATAATATTGAGTTATAACACACACCCTCTACCTCTAACGGATTATTCCGGGCGCTGTAAAAAAATATCACGGGCTTCTAAATTTTCTCCAACTCCAACAACGTCAACTTCATCAATTGTTGGCGCAATGAAACGTCTTGCATGTTGTCACACAGGAGTTTTATCAGCTCTGATTACAATTTTATGATTGTCGGATGGCATGAGATCGAGTGCGGTTTTGAATAAAAAAAAAAAAAAAAAAAAGAATAATTTAATCAACTGATTGTGTTGGTGTAAAAAAGTATTGTAATTATTGTTCTATAATAGATATTCTCGCTGAACTGTTATGTGCACAACGCTTATCAATTGTTTGTGTTGAATTGCCCATACAATATATTTGCGGAAATTTATAATCACTGTCTGACACCGGCAACAGTGAACCTGCTTTGTGATATATTCAGCCTTGTATCTGTAAATAAATTAAACAGAAAATTTATTACTCTCTTTAAACCCTTATAAAAACTATAAAAAGAAGCACACAAAGTTTGTTTGATTGTTATAAAATGATTGCTAATAAATTGTTGCAAACTATATTATTTGCCCCAAGTGAAGTCATTTGGAAACAGTTGTAGTATTTTTAGATGTTCATAAGAAAGTTTATGGAATCCGTTCTGGTTCCTGAAACCAATGAGTCGTTTTTGAAGATATTTACCCCTTCCCTTATTGTTTAAGTCATGTCTAAAGCAAACTATGTTTATTCACTCCAAAGAGCCAGATTATTTTTGACACGGCCCTCTGCTAGTTAGAGAAGACTATACTAGTAGAGTATTGTGGACTACTTGATGTTGACTAGGTTTTATTCACCTGGCCCATTACCTTCAAGCTTATGAGAACGTATACAGTGTTTTCCTGCCATCTCCTCGAAGGAAGAATTTTCACTTGTTCTGGGTAGCCCCCTGGACGTTTTGGATCGAAGTTTGTGCACCATAAGTTCCACTGCACAAACCTTCTTTGCATTTACATTCGAAAGTCTAGGGCATCATTTCACCAAATAGTTTGTGCATTTTTTGAATTGAGAATTTTCACTCAGGTACAAAACATCCTTACTTTGTTGTAAATACGCTATCTGCATTTGAAAATATAAATAAATTATATTTATTGCAAACTACAGCTTCATACATAGTATATCTTACATACAGTAGAGTTTTAGATAGCAATATGGCATCCTCTTTCCTTGCCCCATTAGTAAAAGAATAATTTTACAAATGAAATGTACGAATGGATCTTAATGAAATTCACTAAGAACACAATGACATTAACAATAATAATATTAATATTTTATAATAACAGTGTTAGTAGATAGCATTCGAATAGTAATGGGCTTCCGTAATTATAATATTGTATTAGCGCCAGTAATAATAGATACAACACAATTAGAAACTAGAAAATAAAGTTCCACATTCAGCGCAAAAGTGTTTTCTTACGGATGTATATGGTAATCTTTTTAGGGGTTTGTCAATAATAGTTTAAAACCATTGTATTGCGCTTATAAGGCACAATTTCATATTCAAGTTATCGCTATGTCCTATTTAGTGAACAGCTAAATCTCATGATAAATTATTTACATTACATTCGTATGAACTCATTGGAATATGATCAATTTAGTGGTAATCTGTGAACAACATCAAGAATCGTCATAATAAGTTCTTACTATTGTATTTTTTATTACCGTATTAATATTTTTTATGTTTTTGGTAGTTGTTTTAGCTTGAATCACTGTATTATAAATGTTGCATTAATTTACTAAATATATGTTACAAATTTTACCATGTGTGCAGTTTTGTATTAGGGACTCATGAATTTTCATTTGATTCACACTTTCTAAACATCTATCTTCACATTGTATTTATAATTATAATACCATGTTGTTTGTTGCATTTGAAAATGTTAACTAATTCAAATTCTATCATGTATGCCATTTCCTTAGCTGTATATTTATGTCAATAATTGAGTCAATCAATAACCTAAGAGACTGTTGAAATATTTCATGTTTGGTTAATAAATTACTCAAAACACTTATAAAGTTTTTTGAGGTAGTTCAATTTTGTTTTTATTATTCAATGCCCTAGCTCAGTACAAATAATGATAGTTATGGGTTCTATCACTAAAATAATGATGGAAACACTTGAAGGTAACACTCGGACTTTATCTACACAATTAACTCACAAAAGACACTAATAAGTAATTATCACAAAAGAAAATCAATAAAGGAAAGTTCAATAACGTTCAACTAATAATGAATATTTCTATAACAAGAGTAATCGCTGTACAAAACCAAGTAGTAACTGTCGAGAGGCCGATCAAAAATGCAATAATAAGGGTCCAATAATCTGTTCAATGACTTAATAAGAATAGTCTAATAAACTGAACTTACTAAGCAAAATTACTGACACGGTTGTTAATACACTAAAAACGAATTACAATTGTACATCACTCTGTATGCTGCCACGAAATGAAGAATAACTACTGACTCAGAAAGATTTATAACAAAAACTTATCACGAGCTCTGCTGAATTGAAATTGAATCACTCCTGACAAGCACACAATGGCGGTCCAAGCTCAATTTGGGGGGGGGGGGGTCATGTCATGGTCATAAAAGTGGGTTGACCTATTTTGTGAGATTTCTCTCCTTCCCACCCCTCCTTCCATCAGAGTGACCAGAAATTTCTCAGCAACCCCTTCCCCCCGCGACTTTGATAATGTAATTTCTTTGACATCATTTTAATACCTACTACTGAAATTCATTCTGGGAAAAAATGTTACTTGATAAATTAAAATGTTTTTTTTTCTGAAATAATATCAAGAATGAAATGTAAATTACATAGTAATTTCATATTACTAATAATAAATTTATATTATCATGTGGATGTATTTAACGAAAGAGAAATGAAGCAAATTTTAATACAGTACTAATAACTAAATGGCTGGTTCCAATGGTTTAGTTGTGACAACCGAACTGTTCAGTCTATCTTTACAGTTAAAGGCCCATACCTTTAGATAGTATAATTGGAACGGTATTACATCCCTCAAAGTATTAAGCAGGTTTCTCGCAACTTTGAAGAAATTTATGACTTTCATGGTCATAAGGGGGATCCGGGGGCTCTCCCCCGGGAAAAAAAAGAAAAGAAAAGAAAAAAAAATAAGCAAAACTAACTCACTCAAAAAACACCTGCATTCTCAGACAGCTCCTCAAAACAAATACAATAGATCTGTAATTTACAAATTGAAATGCAATGACTGCAACAAGTTCTATATAGGACAAACTGGCAGGACATTCACCACTAGATTCAAAGAACACACAAGAGCCATCTCACACCCACACACATTCCACTTTTTGCTGAACACTTCATTTCAACAGGCCACAGTTATACAGACATTGGCACTAATTTAGACTCACTACACTTCACTCATAAAAGACAGAAACTCAATGTTTTAGAACAATATGAGATTCACAAGCACACAAAGCAGCAACCTGACAACATTTCAAATTATCAACTTAACTTCTTCTCACATACCCTTTTTAACAAAATAATTCCAATTTTAAACATCCCGTCTACTTATCCCCCCACCCCTTCACTCTTCCAACATCCATAACCCTCAAACTCATACCTTAAATCAGTGTACTGTGGGTCGTCTGACGATGCTCTTGATAACAGAGTGAAACGGCCGTCACGCCATAACGTGAGTCTCAATTTACATTTAAAAGTTTTTTTAAGTTTCATTATCTTTTAATCTGTCAACATCTTATGAGCTACACTTTATCGTTGTCAAAATACTTGGAGTGTTTAGAAGTGGACTTGGTCTCTGCAGTTGACTATGTTAGAGCTAATGTCGAAAGGCTTCAAACATTAAGAGAAGACTCAAACGAAGGATTTAGAGGATTATTCCAAACTGCCAAAGAAAAATTCAAAATCATGCTTGATACTGATTTAGACCTTCCAAGGATTGTCAACAGGCAGACAACACGATGCAATCACATTTATAAAAGTGTTGAAGTGTATTTTAGGCGAACAATATTTATTCCTTCTCTAGATGACTTATTGAACAATCTTAATAGTAGGTTTGAAAGTAATGATGAAATCTTAACAACCTTCCAAGCTCTTAAGTCAAGTCATGCCCCTCCTGATTGTGTGGACAAACTAGATTCTTTGTCAATCTATTTTGAAAATGAGGCATCACCCTCGGTTGTGAAGGCAGAATATCTTCTTTGGTGCCAAAAAAAGTAGAGGAGTCAAAATGGCAATACCAAACATCTATCTCTGAATGTTTGGATAAATGTGACAAAGTGTTTTTTCCAAATAATTTGCTAAAAATATTAGGGACATTACCAGTGTCAAAGTGTAGTGCTAAACGATCGTTTTCATTTTCGAAAAGAGTCAAAACCTTTCTTAGAAACAAAATGGGGAATGATCGCCTAACTGCATTGGCATCTGTACATTATGGAAAAGTAGCAGTTTCTCCAGACAATGTTCTTGACATAATGGAGCAAAATCTCGAAAACTTTTACTTTTGTAGAGAATTGAATGTATACCAATATACGTATTTGAAACTGATTTATTATTTTTTTGCTATGCACTATTGCAGTACCGGTATAATATCATGTTTTCATTGTTTGTAGTTCTGTTAATTGAAGACATCTAATAGGTTAGTTCGAAGTTACTGACAACTGAACAAACTGATAGCAATTAAAGGAATTCGAAATTAATAAAATCTAATAGATTTTTAAAACTTTTTAATAGACTATAAAACTTTATAAGTGCTATTCAGAACTTACTTTATTGAGTCGCGGACGCGTTTTGATCAGTTCTGATCATCGTCAGCGCTTGGTTACGACTCATCTAATGTCTAATAATAGATTATGAAAGATATATTAAATAATAGATTATGAAGTTTAAAATCGGTAACAACTACTGTCAGCCTTCCCGATACAAAATGTGTTTAATTTGACGGCTATGGACTTAAATGTGAACATTAGTGGTTTACTCCCATGTTGAGGCACATGGCGTATTTTACCGAATGGATATTCCTCAGCTCTTGTCTATTGGTGGATCGTTGCCGACGTCGCAAATGCAAGGATAGTTATGTTATGGATCGCACCACTGCATGTGTTTTGTCACTTGCTTTTTCTTCCTGGCACTGTTGTATTTATCCGGAATGATTTATGGATGGGAGGACTTTTATGAGGTGAGTTTTTATCAGCAAAAATTTATTGAATTTGGTGAATACTATTTATCTGGCTCTAGGTGTAGTAACATAAACCTCATTTTCCACTTCTGGACCCCCCCTCCCCCCAAAATAAATTCTGGCTACGTCCTTGGTTGTTAGTTACCCTTCTTGAAACTTGCACAATTACTGATTTGGTAAAATAAATAAAAATCAGCTTATTGCGATATTGAAAACAACACCAGTTTTCACCTTTTCACATTGTTTCAATCTAGAAAACCTCATTGATGGAATTTACCTTCGAAACTGGACTGAGAGAGTTTTATGAGAGGTCTGTTTCAGATTTACCTTCAGCTCCTTTAAGGGCTAGGGAGAATAATAATTGGAATGATTTGGAGTACGATTTTTATAGTTTATTGTTGTATTTCTCAAGAATACAAAGAAATTTATTTTATAAATTTTCTATGTAGGCCCACGTTATAAGTGTTTGGTTAGATCTATTGGACAGTTCAACCAAAGAGTGCAAGGTTCAGTTACACGAAACGATGTTTCTGTATAGCCCGTAAAGCTTATAAGAAGTGGAATCTACAACTTCTCAGTTATTTCCAATTACAGTGAACAAGTATGGTCTGCAAACTTCATGTATTGCAACGATTTTGTAATTCTACCTCATTTTCAAAGAACCTGGCTGGATCCGGTAAAACTAAAATAATTGGTGGGCCGCTTAGCGCAGTTGGTTGGGGCGACAGCTTGCTGTCGATTAAGCGGTCGTGGGTTCGAATCCCGCTCCTCCGTCTGGCATCTATGTGTAATCATTCACCTCATTATACCCCCTCGGACTCATGTGGGCATCATTAGCAAAACAATTGTTCGTACTGTTTGTTCTACTTTTTGCTGTATGGTGATTCACTTCTTGTACATTTTAACCATACTTTTGCATTTTCAGCGGCCACTAATAATACTATACCATAAATACTATAATACTAAACTATAAGCTCTGTAAGGTAATACATAATAAGCATTTGAGTAGGCGTAAGATATTGTCTCATATTTGTTTCTAATTATTAAATGTTTCACCCCTTTTTGCACAACACCTGTCTGTGGCACGACAGTTGCAGCCTGCATCCTGTCTAGTCCTGCCCTGTTTTATTATTCAGTGAGGAATAATAATATAGGCTCTGTTCTGTACCCTCATTTCCAATTTACGAAGTAGCGTATGTCTGTAAATTAACACACTGAGTCACTGTCGTAAATCCACACTGCTGATAGTATTCATTATTAAATTCAATTTATTTTCATTTTTCAACAACTTTACAATAGGCTACTAAATATTTTTCTAATTTTCAATAATTTACAATTCTAAATATTTTTCTAATTATCAATAAACTTGAGAGATAATACAATATACAAAAAAGTAAAAGTATACATCTGTATCTTAATAAGAAAGAGCTAGCATAAGCATAAGCTTGTGCGCTAGCAGTGAATCATACAGGGTGATTTTTAAGTATGGAAACGGCTTTATATTGCATAACTGAGACGTTCTTGGCAAAAGAAGCTTTTGTGGATCTGCATAGTTTTAAAAATGAAACTTTTTGCTGGTTTTGAAATTTTTGTCCGCCATATTGGATTCAACTTTTTTATATGGAATGGTGGTCATATGACACATAATTTCAGTGTGAAATTTCAAGAAAAAACAATCTCATTAACCGTTTTTCAATAGATGCCTGTGTTTTCAATTTATAAGCATTTTAATTCCCAATTTTGGAAAAATTGTGTTACCGATGAAAAAGATAGAATGCACTGCATAAAACATTTTACTGAATTTTTCAATCATATATTATCTAATAACTAAGTTTAAACGGTGGTAAGACTTGATAATTAATGAGTAAACAATGCAACAAAATAATGTATTGAAAATAATGTATATCTGAAAATAAATTGCTTTGTTTATTATTCACTAACCACAATTCAGCTACCGGTGTTTATATCAGCCAGTAGGTATCATTAGCAAAAAAATAAATTATGGGGAAAATGTTTTATGATGTTGGTATTATTAAAAAAGAATTACATTTTAGTTACAGTATTAGATCATTTATGAATGAAAAATTTAATATAATGTTTTATGCAGTGCATTCTACCTTTTTCATTGCTAACACAATTTTCCCAAAATTGGAAATTGAAATGCTTATAAATCGAAAACAAAGGCATCTATTAAAAACAGTTTACGCCATTGCTTTTTTCTTGAAATTTTATACTGAAATGATGTGTCATATGACTACTGGTACCACCCCATTTAAAAAAATTAAGTTGAATCCAATATGGCGGACAAAAATTTCAAACCCAGCAAAAAGTTGGATTTTTAAAACTATGCAGATCCGCATAACCATCTTTTGCCAAGAACGTCTCAGTTGCGCAATATAAAGCTGTTTCCATACTTAAAAATCACCATGTATATTTCAATACACTTATTTGTACAGGATATCAAATTTAAAACTTCTGATGACCTTCTGACCTTAGTAATACTTTGTTTCCAAAAACCTGTGAAGGCTGATTTTGAGACCAAAACGACAAAGGAAAATAAGATTTAAAAGAGAGAAAAAGGAAAGAAAGGATTTTCATAAGACTAACACTGTATATAGTGATACCAACGACAGAAGAGAAAACAGTGAATTATAGAACTATATAAAAATACATTATTTTATCTAATAAAACTATTAATTTTAAAGAACATATTCGTCTTCAACCAGCTATCCATTTCTTTCAATAAAGTTGCTGTAAGTTTATTTTTAATGAAGCTTTGAGGAACTTTATTCATAATTTCACTACAGAAATAAATATATTGTAACAGTTTTCCACTGTGGGTTCTAGGATTTATTTGTAATAAAAACGACTATTACAAAATGAGACTGAAATTTATTGAATGACACAATAAATCATAAGTAAACTGAATCTGATAACTACTATGGCACAAGGTTAAAAATAAAGAACTTTACTTTAGCACAACTAATTAAATTACCAGTTATTATAATCAATTGATCAACAAACCCAAATAATCTACAATGAATGTTTCTCTAATAATCTACTTGAAATTTCAATTCTAATAACAATTACAGATCGTTTAACACTACTAATTATCAAATCTCAACAGTTAACAGTCCTCTTCTGGTTAACAGCTCTGTTACACAATTACAGATCTATTAGCATTGCTATTAATCAAATTTCGTCAGTTAACAGCTCTCTTATCAAAGTAACCTTATAGAATGAATTATAATCGATTTACCTTCCACCCTAGTGACAGTCCAACTGCTTCACCACAGACACAGAACTTCACTCAGTGATGATAGGGAGTCTCCAAATTAACGTACAATTCACTTATAAACTCACAACACACAGAAAATAAACACTAGCTCCTTATTACACAAAAGACCACTGCCTCTATACCAAGACAGATGATGACATTCACACATGGAGGTCACACACAGTTCAATCTTCAGAAACTGACTGTCTGACTTATTACACAAAATACAGTGTCTCTATTCTATACCAACAGAGTTCACACACTCACAGAGGCTTGATCTGTTCAAGCACTCTGAAACTCTTCTCATAAGAACACTATTCTTCAGCCATTCACTCCTTATATAGTCTCATTGTTTTAGAACGTTCTTCACCCTTCCATCACAATCCATGAATGAAAGGCGACAACAATTTCATTGACCACAGGAAGCTTCAAGATATGACCTAATTTGTGTGTTGACAACGTGTAACCTATATCCTTTGTTTCCAATGGGCAAGGGAGCAATGACCTGGGGTAGAAGGAGAGAGCGTGCTGCTACACACACCCCTCTTACAAGAACTCCCACCTTCTCCTTTTCACTAACGCCTTCTAGAAACTTCATTTGGCTTCTTGTCACAATATTGATATCTAGTTAAATTCAACCGAGTATTTGCTTTTTGAAAAACATTTGTCCTAGCAGGGCATGTATTATAGTTGTTCCCAGTTCTTCTAGTTAATTTGAACACATCTTTATATTTGTTTATATTTATATAAAACAAACTCTTTAATATAGGCTCTGTCTGTCTTATAGTTAGTACCTACTCTAAACTCATTAAATATTAATCTATTAGAATAAAGACGTGGTCTATTTAGAGCAGCTCTTATAAGATGTGTTTGTTAAATAAATCATTTGTTTAAATTATTAATATATGTTGCACCCCAGTCTACAACACAATATTCAAATACAGATTATGCATAGGCGTAATAGATTTTTTAAATAATATCTATATTTATTAATTTGTTTATATTATAAAAAATGTAAGATAGATAGTTTATAATTATGATTATCCAATTTTATACCTAAATATTTCATTTCAAGTTAGTTTGAAATGACTGTCAATTTAACAAACTGACAAATATACAGAAACAGAATTTATTAATTTCGAATTCCTTTCAAATGCTATTAATTTATACTGAAGACTTCCGCAATGGCGGGTATTGACAACAGTATTGAATAGCTGATGGAAATTGATAAATGCTACTGTACAATATCAGTCTCCACCGGGAATCGAACCACGGACCTCCCATTGCCGGTCGGGCGCCTTAACCACTTGTACAGTAGCATTCATCGATTTCCATACTGTCTTCAATATCCGCCATTGCAGAAGTCGTCAGTATAAATGAATAAAGTAGTTCGAAATTAATAAATTCTGTTTCTGTATATTTGTCAGTTTGTTGAATTGTCAGTCATTTCAAGCGAACTTGTGAGATACGAGCCGATATAGTAAAGTTTAAAATAAATGCTGCCGTGCAGAAAGGTCATCATAGTCTAGTGGTTAAGGCGCCCGACCGGCTATTGGGAGGTCCGTGGTTCGATTCCCGGTGGTGACTGATATTTTTGTACAGTAGAAGTCATTGATTTCCATCAGTTATACAATACTGTTGTCAATATCCGCCATTGCGGAAGTCTTCAGTATAAATTAATAGCACTTAAAGGACTTGGGGAAGTGATAGCCGCGAGCCGTAGCAAGTATCTGTTCAATCAGAGAGATAAGCTGCGTTCTCATAGGTCCTGTTCGTAACGGTGACCGATTAGATTGGCCAGCAAAAAAGACACTGTTCTCTGCTGTAAAATCACTTCTCGGTGGTTCGGAACCCACCTAAAACTGTAGGTCCAACTAATCAATCACCATCATCCAACTCATTACCCACGCACAGGTCTCAGACCTATGTGGGCTTCATCCTAAAAAAAAAATTGATAAATTCTATTTCATTTCCTTGGCATTTTCAATTATTGGACATTGACAAATATGTGTATGGCAAGATCTATTAGAACGTTTTTTACTTTTAATTCTTGTGATGTTTGGCCACTTTTATTTGCCGAAAAAGTCATTAGTTGGTTTTTTTAATCATATTTAGGGTTATAGCCATGATTTAGTAGCACGCATACCTTCATTTACTACTTTAAATGTATTCAACCAGGTATCATCATAAAATTGTGAAACTAGTAAAACTAGAGTGAAAATAATATTTATAAAATACTAATCAATTTATTCAGTAGAATAACAATTTCTATTTCGCTTAAATCGATTGTCGTTTTATGAATAATAATTTTAAGATTGTTATTCTTCCCCAGATAAGCTCTGTAACGATGGTATTAGGTGGAATCCGAACCACATACTTCATTCGTGTTCTATTTTCACTCCTCCCGAATTGCATGAAAACTCCGCATTCTGGATTTCAACAGCTTTAATTGCAATGTACAGTTGCTATTTATTTTTCAACTGTAATCAATTGCCTTGCGCTTGAAGTTTTGAATGAGAGATACCTTTTGACTTGGAGTTAGAAAAACCAATTCGTTATGATGAAATCATTTAAAATGTGTTAATTATTAAATTTCAAATACTTATTTAATTAGACGTATTATGTGAAGTGACTGCACTTTTATAAGCGAGAAAACCAAGAGGAGGACCCAAAAAAATTCTAGGGTTATCAACGATAAGAATTTTTTGGGGGAAGACTTTTTTTATTATTTCTTAAAAATATCCATATCCCCATAAAATACATAGTATGATTTTTAGAGTTGGTTGAAAATTTTGGAGGGAAGTACATCCCTTTTATCCCTCTCGGTTCGCGCCTGCCAGGCACCACTATTTTAGCACATAAATAACAAAATAAAAATAGGTTTGTTCAAAGTTTATTTTTGGCACACTAAATTCACCATCCTAATAAAGCAGGAAAAATTCAGGCTGTAGCTAGAACTCCCCTCTTGAAATAATTATTTATCATTCGGAAAACATTCAGTAACAGTGAAGCGCCCTTTCATTATTGAGCACGCAATGCACAATTAATTAGAGGGTGACTAGTTGGATAGGTAGTCAATTAATGAACTTGAATAATTAATGCGCCCTTCAGGTTGGCGTTATTTTAAGGGGTCAGTCAACATTATTCTCATCGTAACCAAGTGACAATCTTGATCAGATCGAATGTTGGTTGGTGGAGGGGGAACCAAACAGCGAGTACAGTGCCTACTGTACCTAGTCCGCGTTCTGCATGAGTCAACAGTGACAGTGAAAATTGCGACAGGAGGGCCTTGCGGCAGTGTGCGCTGTGCACAACTGAAATAATATTATTCTCAAAGCTAAGACCGAGTCGATCAGTGAAGTGAGTGAGATGCGAGCAACAGTGTTGTGCAATGAAGTGTGATGAGTGCTGTGCATTTCGATGATGTATTGTATATCAAGCAACTAGTCACACCTCCGGCAAGATACGTACCGTAGCGTACATCTCCAGTTTCCTCGCATAGCATGTGATGTGTCACCTTCTCGACCTCGTTTAGGAAACTTCGTTGGAAGGGGAAGAGTGGCTGATAACACAGCTCTTAACAAACATGCATACAAATGACAAATATCGTTCTAGGTACAGTATGTAAAATTATTATTCATTCTGAAGCAGGCATTGTTCTGTTTCATAAATACGGCTCAGCAGAAACGTAGCTGAAAAATATAGCTCTCAAAAATATAACATAAAATAGCTATTATGAGAAGCGTTGGCTGATTATAGCAATTTTCACTGTTTATTATCACTGATTCATATTATTGATGAGTATTCTATTGTTTCCAATAATTAAAAAAATCCATTTCAATTATTAATCAAATCAGCATTATTACACTGAAATTTAAAACATTATCATTACAAAATATTCTTTTTTTATATAGGTTTTATATACGTTTTTTTCAAAACGTATAACAACAAAAAAATTTTGTTGTCACCATTAAAACTGTAACTTATTGGAGCCCCTATTTAAAATTAAAATAAATTGTCACTACTTAATACGCTAGTCCAAACTTCAAACGCCAATTTTGCAAGTTCACCGAGGTACTAGCTTTTTTGTAGCACAGATATAATTTAGATATGGTAACGTTAAAATCTATAATCTAATCTAGCTGAATCTAACCTATAATCTAATTTTCTGTTAAAGAAGGTTTCTGTCGGAATATTTTGTGTTTTATCTATGCATTTATGCTATTTAATTTGAGATAGCTATGTAATCGGTTTCATTATCCACAATGTTAAAAACTGTGAACAAAAATTTTAGTTCAGTCAATAAAGGTTTTTTGAGGAACAAAATGTAATGGAGATTATTTAAAAAATTTATATTTGATAAAATTCCAAGAAATATTGATGTACGGTACAGAAAATTCATAAATACGAATCAATAATATTGGATTCTTGTACAAAACTCTTATATTTCAAATTTCATTTGAGATATATATTATTGGCCTATCACTAAGTCACTCCTACCAAAGAAAACACGGGAAAATTGACATTTTTCAATTATATGTTTTGTTTTTGTCTTGAAATTGTAAAATAGGTAAAGAAATGGCGCGTGTGCTAAGCTTTTGCGGGATGGGGATGATACTTTTTTATCAATAAACTATAGCATAGGCTATCAGTGAGACTTTTTTAAAGTAATGCAAAAGCTCATTATTGAGAGATACGCAGGTGAGAACGAAAGTTGAAGCACATCAATACACATTTAGAAAGTGTAGGTCCACTGTTTTTTTTTTTAGATTTTATTTATCGATCCCCTCCACATTTTCATGCGACTGTGTCTGTGAGTCAACTTCGAGAGCATGCGCTGCTGTTTTTTAAATAATTGAGCACAATAATGTTGCTGTTTTTTTTTTTAATAATTCAGCCTAAAGCGCGAGTTCATACCATTGATAAGCTCTTATTCATTTCGAGAAAAATATTTTTGTTTCAAGTTCCGGCAGATCTTGACCATTTTAATTTAATCATTACAATAAATGAGAATTACTTTAAAGTGAGTTACAAGCTGAATTATTAGGATCTGAATCAAGGTACCGGTACGCTTATAGTAAGTGAAATACAATTCAGTGACAATACAGTTTGCGCTTTTGTTATTTGCGATGCAATTTTATCACATGAAGGAACCATTCAAACTCAAATCTTTCCTCAATTTATTTCGGTAAAGTAGAAATATAGACGCCGATTCAATTTGAAAAGTGATTTTTTACATTTGAGCTTCCATAATGAGTGGTTTCTCAACGAATGCAGTGACAATTCTACAAGACTTGAAAGAAAAGATGAGTATCATATTTATGTATTTTTTGGAAAAATTAAATGCCCAATTCTTAATTTTTTGTGATTGCCCAAAACTGAATTGAGGAGGGCGTATTATGCTAGTGTTCAAATAGACCTATCGTTTGTTTCGTACGCTAATCAGTTGTTTTACTCAAGCTCAAGGATAGTCTAATAATTAGAATCTCTTCTATTTTAAAAGGCGCGTGTTTCAGGTACGGTAGCCTAGTAACTTACGCAAACGTTACGTCAAGAACTATAATTTTAAAACAGGCCTATAGTTTCAATAAAACATTGAAGTAGGTGATTTGCTTCTACGCCTACTATCTCTATAATTATCTAATAGGATTGACTTTGAATCACTATGGGTCTTTCCATTAATAAAATATTGAGTCTCTTGATTGAACATAATAATAGTAGGTGACAGGCCTTTTATAGTCTCATGAACTATGAGAGTGTTGGATTATAGTAATTATTTCTACTTAAATTGTGTTTATTATAATAACGCTACTGATAGCCCAAACCAAAAAATTATGTTAATATTAGCCTACGTTGATGCCTATATACTACACTACCACTACATCAGAATTTATTGACTTTTCATTCATTACCGGATAAGTCTATCCATTAATTGTCCAAAATTTCAATAACTCAAGTTGGATGTCCAATATTCTATTCACACAATTAGTTTTTCGTTAATATACGTAGGCTATACGTTGTATACGTATACGTTGGCTCATTATTAGGCTGAGTTTTTTTAGTGTGATTCAACTGTATAAGCAGTGAGCTATAGCAAAAAGCTCGAAGTTAAATTATAGTTTTATTATGATACAGCTTAGACGATGCCTCTTGTGAAACAATAAATCTGTATTTGTTGATTTTTAGCTTGAGACAATAATTCATATTCTGAGCATACTATAGAAGTATTTCCCCTTCCGGCAGATGACCAACATTAGATAACGCATATAGCTATGTATGTATGTGTGCAACTCCCGATTATCTGGGCAGAACCGTCACGGATAATAGCATCGTCTGGTTACAGAGCAAATAATGTCATAGGGATTTTTTCAGGGTTTCAGAGACCGGTAATCCCTTGAAAACCAGGGCTTATGCTGGAAAATGTTCAGGATTTTTAAAAACCATCCTTGAAAAATGAAGAAATTGATGTTGATTTTTGTTTATTTTATGTCCTATTTTGTTCAGGCATCTACCCAATTTTGTATTTCGCTTTCCTCGCCCCGCCCTCCGCCCCACAACGCGGGGTACGTATTCCTGTTTGATCGGCAACCCGGATGATACAATCCCGGATAAACGGCAGTTGAGGCTGTACAGACCTCAACAGTTTTTTTTTTTTTTGTCAAAAGATGTGTGATCTAACTACGCAAACGAGAAGTTAAAGTCCGTGGATGAATATTTTAGGCCTTTAGGAACCAGAATAACTTATGTACCGTACCGTTATTTATTCAAGTAGGCTTCCATTCATCGAGTACGGTACTGTACTAAGATTCCATTATCAATCTCTATTTTTAAGCTCAAGCTTAAAAATTGTTTTCAAAATAAAACAATACATTTTGAAAACAATATTATTTTTCCATAAAACTTAATTTCTTATTAAGTTATGTGGAACAAAAATAATTTTAAAGGAAATGGTTTCAATAACTTGAGGAAATGATAAGGAGCATGGCAGGGCACTCTTGAGCAATAAGGCACCAATACACAAGGAATGAGACACATGCAGCCTAAATAAAACGGAACTATTTTCTTAGCTTCTCAGTCATAGGCTACATCTATTTACCATTATAATCAGAATTTGATGTTTTCACACTTCGCTGCTCTATGTTGCAAGCAGGTGCAAGATAACAAGGCTGTCATTATAGATATCATCCACACCCATTTTGATAAGAACTTTGTCATTTCGCTATTAAAAATCTGGAGTGATTACTATTTAGGAATATCTGATGGTGATTTGTAGCCTACATGTGTGTTTTATCTTTTGTGACTCAAATTATAAAATATTGTGTAAAATAGAAAATTAGCAATTTCACAAATAAAAATTAGTGATTTGAAAGTCTACACAATAATGCAGATACAATAAACAAATGTTTATAGTTTTGTGGCTTGTGTAGCATTGCAAAACAGTGAAATATAAAAGGTTTTCTGTGAAAGAATAACCAACAAAACTTCATTTTTAGGTGAATAATAGATCATGAAAAATATTTCTAGATTCATACAAACTTGCCAATGATTTAGTGCTTTTAAGGTTTTTCAAAAACAAATTTGAGTGGAATTTCTTTTTTGAATAGATTGAATACTTACTCTGGCCTAATTGAACACTTATTTGTATGCAATAAATAGCTTTCAACACTTTTTTATGATGATTTCAAATTTGGAAATACATTATTCATTAAGATGTCTAGTTCTTTGGCTCACTTTGAGCAATTGCTTAATGGAATCAACTAAATCTCAGTTTTGTGTGTCAAAACATATTTAATTGATTTTTTTTCAATAGTTTGAAAATTCTTGAATCGACTCTGCTTGATTCTATCAATAACTCTAAATCCAGTATAAGAAGTTGAACAGAAATATAATATCGAAGTATATAAAACTGCCTACCACCTAAATTATCCAGTCA
Source organism: Conomelus anceps (assembly GCA_948455865.1). Lineage (NCBI taxonomy): Eukaryota > Metazoa > Arthropoda > Insecta > Hemiptera > Delphacidae > Conomelus > Conomelus anceps. The sequence goes on along the minus strand of OX418217.1, from coordinate 69,712,857 downwards.
AGCTAGTTTGAAATCATTAGTTCTCCAAAACTTCCTGAAAGCGAGAACAATAATAAATTATTGTTCGTAATAATATTCTTGATTTTAATGCCAAAAGACACATGAAAATAGTTTTATTCTTTGATCAATTTCGAACTTATTTTATTTTTTAAACAAACTTGATGTGTTCATTTTATTAATGTATGTTTGTTTCAAATTGTTGCTGAATTTCTTAATATGGTGCAAACTTTGAGAACTGAATCAGTTGGAATGGTAACTGGAAACCTTGAAACCACTGGTGTCGTAGATTGTGGGTAAGTTGAGATCTTCATTTGCTGTAAACAAGTTATATAATTTTCAAAAACTACACTATTCATGCTAAAATACTGTAGGCTTTGTAGTAACAGTTAAGTCATTCTTGAGAATGATTGAATTACCTTGAATGGATGAAAATGAAAAAAAATCGTGAATTTTTATGTAGGCTAAATTATAAAAATAACTTCTGTCTTTCATCTTTAAAATAAATCTTCCAATTTCAAAATGTCAATGATACAGTGCATCCGTTGAAATTTGAGTGTGTAATATCTCTATTATCATTATTTATAATAATGAGAAATATTATCAATTTCTTATTGGTATAAAAATATGGGGAATAATGGTACGGTATCTTATTATAAAATTAGTATTTTGCGTTTCTTCAAAAAGTAAAGTACTGCACGTTAGAACAGGGAGAGTCTCAGAACTACATAATAAATTATATTCCTTCATGAAATATGTGTTCGGATACTAATGATGAGTCAAGAATTCATAGAGTATTAATACAAACGAAACTGAATTAGCCAACACCGAACTTTTTTCACTCGAATACACGTCTTTAGACTTACTTAGGCAGCTTACATAATTTCTAAATATTTCACTTATTTAAATTTTGTATAATTCTTTTGTAAAGAAATCCTGCAATTCACTATTTTTCCGAAATTTTCCCATTTTAATACGTACAGGAATTATTTTGGATTTTCCAGGTATTTCTGCAATGGTTATGTCCTTTGCAGTAAATTTGGAAGGTTCGCCAAACCTCGGCTGTTTTTTATCATCTTTATACTATTGGGTATCGTCCATGGAGCGGTAGAGACGATTTTGATGAAGACAATTCTCTCTAGTGACCCAGTCATTCCTTACACAATCATCAGTAAGTATATATGATGTCACTATATAGGCTATCTATTTAAACATTATACAGAGTGTGCGGCAACATAACTTCCTTTTTTCATTACTTAATAAAACCCACTGTATGGATCAGAAGATTCATATTTTTGTTTTTAAAATATATAGGCTCATACCTGATATTTGGTTTAGCCGTAGGCCTACTTAGTTATTAAGATCAAATCAGGTTGTTGACGCCCTCATTCTTCATACACTGAGTCTAGAGGGAACTGCTGTTCCCAGAGCGCCTCATTTCAATAGGGGCGATTTGGAGTGGCCGGTCTGCCTTCCGATTTTATCCCTTGCTATTTTTACTCTTGCGGTTTTGAATTTCGGGTTTATTTGGACGTTTGGACTCTATAAGTTTTGATGAACAACAGCGAGGACTAAATTGCCAACATAACGCCTGCTATGCTGGCAGGAGTCATTACAAAAGCCAGAAATCGGCTTAGTGCGTGCAGAATAGGAACGATACGTACATTGTAAAATCCAAATGAAAATTTTCTGAATCATACAATAAGATTTATTGAGATTTGATAAAAAGGAAGCTATGCTGCCGCACCGTGTATGTAGTAGATCTATTATAGAAAGCTTTTATATTCAATAATTGTTAAACTTTATGATTGTCGGATTTTTCAATTATTAGGCCTAGGTTTCTCAATAAAGTCAACATTATTAATTTTCCATTCTGTACGAATAGCACGTTATAAATGATACTGTTAATCATGTGTTACATGATTCTGCTATAACCATTCGGGAATTTTTTAATCTATACAGTATTAAAATTTAAAGCATGCGGTACTTGACACTTTTGTAGCCTACTTCGTACAACTTTGTAGTACCCAGCTAATAGAACCCAATTTACTTTATTCAATCATTTTCTTGCAAATAAAATTAAAACTTAGTTGTACCGTATGTATTATACTGTCATGTTCAAAGTACAGGGTTATTATAAATGATGGACCCAATTTAATAAATTCGTATTTATTTAAATTTAAATTCAAAATGAATAATTTATACACCAATGGAAAGAGAAAGATTCAAATTTTTTGAATTGAGCGGCGGTAGTTGCAGAAACGGCCGCTAGAGTGCTCGCGCCAGCCAGCTAGAGTTCTCGCGCCAGCCAGGCGCCTTTGTGTTTCATTGTCACTTGTGAGTGAGATGGGTACTGTGCAGCACAAGGTTTTCTGCGTTCTTGAGTTTGCTAAAAGTGAGTCGCAAGTTACAGTGCAGCGGGCATTTTGTCTAAAATTCGGTATTGAACCACCGACAAGAAAAAGCATTAGCAGTTGGTTTACGCAATTTCAACAAACTGGAAGTGTGTGTAAAGGAAAAAGCTCAGGCCGGCCGCGTGTATCTGAGGATGACGTTCTACAAATTGAAGAAAGTTTTGTTTGCAGTCCACGTAGCCTAAGTCAACCAATAGAGCTAGTAGAGAACTTGGCATACCCCAACCAACTGTATGGAAAGTTCTGCGAAGACGTTTACTGTACAAACCCTATCGATTACAACTTGTGCAGGCTTTAAAACCTAATGATAAAGTGAAGCGTATTGAATTTTATGATGATATGCTACACATGATGGAGGATAACGGATTTCTACAGCGTATCGTTTATAGCGATGAAGCTACGTTCCACCTCAGTGGGAAAGTCAACAGACACAATGTACGCATATGGGGTCTACAAAATCCACATGCAACATTACAACATGAAAGAGACTCGCCAAAGGTAAACGTGTTCTGTGCCTTATCTCGTACAAAGGTGTATGGACCATTCTTTTTTGCGGAAAGAACTGTGACTGGAGTCAGTTACCTGGACATGTTGGAACAATGGCTGTTCCCTCAACTTATGGAAGATTCACATGACTTCATTTTCCAACAGGATGGAGCTCCGCCCCATTGGCATCTTTTTGAATCAGTCACTTCCTGGGCGTTGGATAGGACGCATAGGAAATGAAGATCTGGCTCTACACTTCTGGCCACTGAGATCTCCTGATCTCACCCCATGTGACTATTTCTTATGGGGTTACATCAAGGAAGCTGTTTACGTCCCGCCTCTACCAGCAACTATGGATGATCTGAAGAACCATATCACTGCTGCGGTGCACTCAGTAACAGCAGATATGCTTTCTCGTGTGTGGGACGAGTTTGGCTACCGTTTAGATGTTTGCCGTGCAGCACAAGGGGGACATATTGAACATTTATAACTATGTAAAAAAAAATTTGAATCTTTTTCTTTCCATTGGTGTATAAATTATTCATTTTGAATTTAAATTTAAATAAATACGAATTTATTAAATTGGGTCCATCATTTATAATAACCCTGTAATTTTTCGTCGAAGCACAAAACCAGTACTAGAGTTGATGAACTGTTGTTCAATTCCACATGAATTTGTGAACTTTATTATTTTGATAAACAAATTAAGATTGCAAAACAATATATTCCATTTTTATTAACATGCTTTAATTATGAGTTTTCAAGTCAAATTAATTCCATTTTTAATCATAAAAAACAGAATGACACATCGCACATATACGAATAATGTTGGTCGTTAAACTGCACTTATGCGACAGCTGAGTGATAGAGTGAGTAGGCTGATTTAGGAGATTGTTGATGAAGACTCAACCGGTTTTAAGTCATAATTAGACCTATGTAAGCAAGCGGCTTAATAATATGTCCTGTTTTTGAATACAGTAGTTGAACAGAGCGTTGTGATAATGACCGATGAACAGATCTCTTACATTTATATAAAAGTCGATGTGTGTATGTAAGTATATGTATGTCCCCAGTAAGTTCCGAAACCGCTGAACCGATTTTTATGAAATTTTCATGCACAACGTAGAATAGTCCCGAGATGGTTCCTGTGAGTTTGGGAGTTCAAAAGTCCTCGCTAAAAGTACACAAAAAGGAGAAATCTATCCTTAAAAGAACAGCAGTCAATAGTTTTTAATCATATGGCAGGCCCTTAGCGGCTTTATTTACGCTGTCTGGAACGCAATGACTTTGCATGTACCATGTAGTCGGAGCCTTGCAGTATGTAGGAAACATATGACTGGGTATGATGAAATGTAATTATGCCGGGTTGATGACATCTGTTACCAAATGCAGCTAGAAATTTGAAATGTAGCCTCAGAGGGAGGTGGCGAATAATAAAATAAAAAACCTAGCTTCTACCCTAATTAGTTGTAGGTCGTTTAAATTTGAAATGTTCTAGCTGGAAGAGCCCTCTCTGATCCTCTCTTCAACCTCTCTGATCAGCTGGAAGAGCCCTAGGACTAACTTGTTCCCTAACAAATGAGAGAAAACTTTCCGAAAGATTAAGGAAGGAAATATACGTAAGGCTGTAACCGTAATGGTATACCTGTGCAGCTATGACTGTTAAGGTATAAGATATATTGATTTTGGTTTTCAATTCTTCCTTGAACGCCTGTGCAGTTGGCTGTTGCAAGTGCGCAGATTGACTTGATGGAGCTACTGACACACATTTTCAGATTGTTGTCCTGTACAGGTGAAAATTTCTCGTTTAGCCTACCGTTATAATTATGGCATGCCTAATGGCTTACATGTATAGACAAGGTATCATGTACCTACTTGTAGTATGATCAATCAAACGTGTTATAGCACATTAACTCATTCTTTGCAGTTGAATGAATTTGCCTCATCATGTTGCATCATCACTCTACTAATGACAACTCTATGTTGTGAGATGTTCTCACATACTTTGTCATATGAAGAAAGAATAGTCCTTGTAGCCGTTTGGATCGCTGAGCACGTTGCGTAGAAAAAGCAAAATGTGTTACTGCGCACTGCCAAGAATGAGTAGTTGTAGAATACTAGATGGAATAGAGGGGAGAAATGAATTGATTGTTTCATATGTTTTGTTCACAGAATGGTTTATACTTGGAAGTGAAATATTTCAACTTCTTACTGCCCTGCCAATTGTATTTTGGGGATCACGAAGAAGACGGCCGCAATGGCTAGCTAGCTGTATAGGATTTCTTGCTGCTACTGGCTTCATTTTCGCATCCTATTTATTGAGTGAATTCAGTGCTGGTTCAAAACAGAAAGAATACAGAACTCAGAAAGGTTGGTGAAGTATCACTTTAATAATTATCTCACTAGCCCCACGATACATATATCTTATTGACAAAACTCTTTGAAAAAATAATAGCGTACCTAAACTGTAGGCTATATCATATAATTGCATACAGTATTTACAACTTACATCAAAACCTTATGTAGAATATGTTGAAGTATACTGTAGGCCTATATTTCAATAAAAGTAATAATTTACTTTATTTGCTGAATATAATGCTCTTTATTTCGGTTTCACTTGCGTTTTCAAGGTGCTTAAAATTACAACTATTCTCAATGGTGCTCATGATCACAGAACTCAGCAATAATGATGTATAGCAGGTGTAGAGGGTAGAATGTACCTTATTTGTGTTGGTACATATAAATACTCATATTTATTCTGTATTTTATAAATTATTTGAAAAGAATACTGTTATTCATAAAAAAAGATATTATACGGAAACAGTAGGCTAATCTTCATTATTATAACCTACTATTTATCAATATTTATTGTAATTTCGGCTCTGAATGAGTCATAATTAGCCGTTTTCAGAGCTGAAGGTAGCTACCATTTCATATTAATATTATTTATATTAACCAAATAATTCAAATTTTTGTCATTGTGGATGTTTCTGTTATTTATTATTTATTTTTGTGAAGATTCATTGCTTTGCAATATCTGGTACGACAATATAATACTGAAAAAATGGAGCTGGTATTGGCTGACTGTCCTTGCGCTGTTTCTGCTACATTTTGCAACCGGTATAAGCAGGATTGCCTACTGGTCTCTTGGCATTGGCTATGTAGATGACAACTCTCTTCCTCGAAGTAGTCCTTTTGTTATCGGTAAGTTATCATCCTCTCAATAAACAAGATGCATGCTATGCTAAGTCATATTTTCTAATTTGTAAATTTAAAAACAAAAATAATCACCTAAGGCCGTTTGCACACAAAGCATTTGCCAAACATTGAGTCAACTCCATGCTTATTAGCAAACGCTCCATGTGCAGACTGTTCAAGTTCAATGTAGGTCTACAAAAACGTTACAGACACAAATGTATTATTTTATTATATTTATTGGTATTGTTATGAACTTACCAGATTGTTCTGGAACAGATCAGAGACTGTTAAAAATTGCAGAAGCTGATTTTGGTTACAATTGTCATATTTCATCACATTTGGCAGTGTAATAGTTCCATGGAAGGACATAAGTTAATGGTTAATAGAAGAAGAACGTAGAACAAACAAGAAGGTAAACACTAGAATGTAATGGAATGGGCTAGAAACTTCCATGAAGCATATACATACCACTTAGCCATGGCTAGTGAGTCAGTCTAGTCTTGAGAAGCATCGTGACAGCAAGAAGCTTATAGAGAGCACGCAGAGGCAGTACCAGTTTGTGATTGAACACAGCAACAATAGAGTACGTCATGGCAGTTTGAATAACAGTGACAACTATTTTGGTATAAGACCTTTCTATTCATGATAAGAATTTGTCTTTGTGAGTGTGATTGCATTTAATCTAAAACTTGTGATTTAAAAGGGACTGTGTAAATAGTGAATGCTGACAAGTCTGAGAGTAATTGGACGTTTTTATTGAATAAATCTGTACATATTTGTGTTATTTCTTGTGTGATAAATCTGTGAAGTGTGTTATTGTGTAAATAATATTCTAGTCTAAATGTAATATTCTTACATTTTGCTAGCATTATTTTTAGAGATGTTATGTTATGTTATGTTTTGAAGGGATGGATTCAAAGATCCAGAAGATTCAAAGATCCTCACACGTCAACCGAAGCTTATTGTGTGTCCCTAGTACGTTAGTTAGGCAAACCAATACCTGTGCCCTTTACAAGATCCAGGAGTTTCTTCCCTATGCTAACGTCCCATTCATCACCTGGTTGCTTAAAGCCAAACAGAGCCATTCTCCTTGCCCCGAGTCTCTCGCAATCCAGTATGATATGCTTGGCAGTCTCTTCAGACTGATTGCAAAGCCTACACATCTGATTTTCATTTCTGAGTCCGATTGTGTGGAGATGTTTCCTGAAGTGGCCATGTCCAGTTATCAGAGCAATTAGCTGCTTAACCTGACCTCTACCCAGCCTCACCAGCCAGTTGGTGAAGTAGGAGCTTGTGTCTGCTAGCAGCCTTTTGCCAAGTGCTTGGCCTGAGTGACCTTGCCATTGCTGGTGATGTAAGTCCCTGGACCATTTGTTTATTGTGTGGAAGGCAGTAGTTTTGCTTATGCTACAGCTTGGCTCTGGGCCAAAGAATGACCTACTAGAACCTTGCTTAGCAAGCCCATCTGCACACTTGTTGCCACCTATGCCTACATGGCCAGGTACCCAACCAAGATGCACAGAGTTGTGTGTTGCGAGCTTGCTGAGTGTTTTGTGACACTCCCACACCAATTTTGATTTGATTTCATTAGAGTCAAGAGCCTTGAGGGCTGCCTGACAATCTGACAAGATTACTATATGCTTGTCGCAATAGCGTCTGGCAATGCCTATATTGGCACAAGCCATGATGCCCCAAATTTCTGCTTGAAAGATAGTACAGTATTGTCCCAGACTTGCACAGATTTCTGTTCTGGGTGATTCACTGTACACCCCATAGCCAGATTTCCCTTCAATAAGAGAGCCGTCTGTGTACCAGACAAGGCTACCTCTCCTGATATAGGGCCCTTCCTCAGACCTCCACTCCTCTCTAGAGCAGAATTTAACGGAAAAAGGTTTAGTGAAAACCATCTCCATACTCATGACATCTGAAGTCATTTCAAGCACAGGGCTATGATCAACAGCTTTGGTGATTGTGCAATGGCCTGTTCCAGACAGGCCTTCCCTCCATTGGCCTGTGACTTTCAATCGATAGGCTGATTTTCATGCTTCTGCCTTGATAAAAATATCCAAGGGCAGCAAGCCAAGAGCAACTTCAAGAGTTGCTGATGGGCTGCTCCTGAAAGCTCCAGTGACTAGGAGTGTGCCCATCCTTTGTAAACTTGTGAGTTTGGCTGTAGCTGTAATCTGGTTCACCTTTGTCCACCAGACTAGTGATCCATATGTGACTTGAGGCCTTATTACTGCCTTGTACAGCCACAGCGCTATGTGAGGCTTGATCCCCCACATGGAGCCTGCAAATCTCCTGGACGTCATAAGCGCCCATTTTGCTTTGTGCAGTATATTATTCAAATGATTGTTCCAAGTCAGCTTGGAGTCGATAGTCAGCCCTAGGTATTTGACTATACCTGATACTTTGAGCTGTGTTGGTCCAAGTTTCAACCGGGAGAGAGACTCCAGGTTCTTTTTCCTTGTAAATGGAACAACTACAGTCTTTGAGGGATTTATACTTAGTCCCTCTCCAAGACACCAGTCATTAACAAATTGAAGGCTGACGTTCATGACATCAGCAACAATATTTGTGAACCTTCCCTGTACCATGAGGACTATGTCATCTGCATAGCCCTGGACAAAGACACCTCTACTAGTGAGTTCACAGAGGAGACCATCCACCACAAGGTTCCACAGAAGAGGAGAAAGCACACCTCCCTGCAGACAACCTTTTGCAGGTATGATCACCATCGATTTGTCTTGAAGATCAGCCCTGATCCGCCTGGAGTGGAGCATGGCCTCAATCCACCTACATATAGCAGACTCAAGACCACGCCCATGCACTGCCCGGACCATGGCCGTGTAAGTAACATTGTCAAAAGCACCCTCAATGTCCATGAAGGTGCATAGAGCAATCTCCTTGGCAGCAAGGCTGTCCTCCACCCTGCTCACAAGTTGATGCAGGGCTGTTTCACAGGACTTACCAGGCTGATAGGCATGCTGATTCCGATGAAGAGGAGTACCTGAAAGCACTCCCTTTCTTAGATGTCTCTCCACCAGTCTCTCCAGTGTCTTCAAGAGAAACGATGTAAGATTGATGGGGCGAAATGATTTTGCAGTTGAGTAGTCTGCTCTTCCTCTCTTGGGAATGAAGACCACCCTACTGAGGCGCCAAGCTTGAGGGATGTACCCATAAGCCAGACTTGCTCTGAAGAGTTCGCACAGGAGGACCAAGAGAGCTTCTGGTCCTTGCTGCAACATAGCCGGTATGATACCGTCCCCCCCAGGAGATTTGAATGGGCCAAACTTGGAGATGGCCCATTTAACTTTGGAAAGTGTGACAATACGTCTGGCTAAAGTCCAGCTTCCACGATCAGCTCTTGGCCGTGAGCCCATTTTGCTGTTGCCGGACATGCCTGAGCAAGCACCCTCAAAAACACAGTCTGGAAAGTGAGTCTCAAGGAGAAGTTTGAGACTTCCACCAGTTTCAGTGGTATATTGTCCCCCTGGTAACCTCAGAGTTCCCAGGAGGCCAATTGGGCTTGAAGCTAAGACACACTGCAGTCTTGCTGCTGCCCTAAGACTATTTACCTCCTGTGTAAACAGTCTCCAAGAGTTCTCTTTGGCTTTCTTGATTGCAAGGCTGTATTCTGTGAGTGCCCTGTGGTATGGTTCCCAGTTACGGCTCCGTTTGCAATGGTTATGAAGCTTCCTGACAACCGCCCTTCTGCGGTCAAGGTCAGCAGTCCACCATTTAGTATTGGTACGACTCTTTCCCCGCCGCAATGGACAATTGTCCTGAAAGCAGCTTATGATTGCATTCTGAAGATCGGAAGCAATCTGATCAATGTCTGCAAAGCAGGTGACCCTCTTGCCTAATGATCCAAGTTGAGACAGGAGGTCAGACTTATAGAGTGACCATTCTGTTCTCCTTGGATCTCGATAGCAGGATGAGCTGCCTTCACTTTGCAGGTTAAAACAGATGAACCTGTGGTCAGACAAAGAGGCCTCATGACTTATGTGCCAATTGTCGATGGCACTAAGGAGTCCTTCTGAGCAAAGTGTAATGTCAATAACCTCACTTCGATTTCGTGTAACGAACGTCGGACGGTTTCCAGCATTACAGACATAAAGATTATTAGATATGAGAAACTGAAGGAGAGCCTCACCTCTTGGATTAGTGTCAGAGCTTCCCCATCCAATTGTGTGATGAGCATTGGCATCACAACCTAAAAGGAGTTGTTGTCCGCCAGCGCAAGATGACTCCACCAGAAGTTCAAGTTCTCTTGATGGAGGAAGGTCCCCGGAGTCGTAAGGCAAGTAAACCGAGCCTGCAATTGTGCTCCATTCCTTGCCTTCATTGCTCCAGGTTATAGACACCGCAGTGAGATCTCTAGAACAGAATTCAGTGAGTGTTAGGCAGACCATACCTCTCTTCACAAGTATGCAGGTTCTGACATTTTTGAGAGAGGTACAGTAAATTAACCTACCCTTGGTATCACCCAGGCCTGCAACCCTTCCTTGGTGAAGCCATGGTTCCTGGATCAGTGCCAGGTCAAATCCTTCTCTGAGGAAGAACTGGCAGAAAGCAGCTGAGGCTGCTTTACTGTGATGTAGATTGATCTGGAGGACCCTGGGCATTGTCCTTGACTGTTGTTGAGACAATTGAGACTTGCCAGAGTCCTAGGTTGGCTCTAGAGTTGGCCGACCTAACAGCATTGAAGCAGGCCTCATCCAGGAAACAGACAAATCCATAACCTTTTGGGTCTGGCTTGGCTGGCAGGACCTTCCACTCCTTCACCTTCAAGGTGGGGTTTTGCTTGTCAAGCATCTCAAGGACCTTTTCTGGAGTCTTTTTCAGAAGCTTTGGATGAGCTCTAAAGAATACCCTCATTGACTTCATAATGTCTTTCCTCAGACCAACAATGAGTTTCTTCTCCCCAAGTGGTTTGAGTCTGGGGATGAGTACCTCCAGCCAATGCTTAGTAGCATCGTTAATGCAGGATATAATCAAGACACCTTTTTCCATGTAGGTGCCTGCAAATGATGGAGTGCAGCCGTCCTCCAGGAGCTCATCCATAATGGCGTCTTCAATGACTTCTCCTTGCTCTGCTGAAAGCTTAGCCTCAGGATAGCTTTCCAAGACAATGGCCATTTTGGTGGCAGAAATGTCCCTGTAAGAGACTCCTTTACTAGAAGTCCCTAGATTAAGGGGTTGGACATCATGACCTCTATGAGTTCCACTCCTGGCCTTTTTTGTAGGTCCTTCCGCTGAGGGAGGGGTGGCCATGTTGCCTCTAGGGCGCTTGGCCACCCTTGACCCAGCCTCTAGACCCACATTTGTGCCTGGAGTTTCACCCATCTCTGGTCTCTTAGGTTTTTTCTTTTTACCCCTCCGAAACTTTGCTGGGTCAAAAGCTTCACCTCTCTCAAGAAGTTTTGCCTGAATGGCCGCCCTTCTTTGGGCAGTGGTGAGGTTTGGTTTCTTTACCCACAAGCTGCTCAGTTGCTCTATGGCATCTTCAAGCATACCGGCGGATTTTGGTGTTTCTGGACTTCTGAGAGGCTCATCCTCCCCCTCCAGTGGGGCTGATGCGATTGAGCTCATGTCGTCCATGTTGATATCCATAGAAGCCTTCTCAATGTTGATAGCCTCTACATGAGAATGCAACGGAACCTCCTGTGTTCCTGATGCACCCATTTCAGATTGAGGAACCTGCCCTGATGGGGCGGATCCTGATGGGTTCGAGGGCAAGGCAACTTCTGGAGTTACCTTGGGGTTTGGTTCTGGTTGTTTTGAATTTTGGAGATTCATGTGGTTCCCACGAGCAGCTAGGGAAGTGGAGTCAACCCAGACAGAGCCCCGCATGCCCGGGCAAGGCTACATACTGCAGGAGGGCGCCTGGTGTCCTGCAGGCACCGTTTGAGACACTGTACAAAAGGCCCAGTGTCATCCACCCATCAGCACGGTTCACATCACACCTTGGGTTGGCCTATAACAGAGAAAGAGGAAAGGGTGGAGGAAGGGGCTGGGATGAAGAGCAGGATAAAGGATAGGTTTCCAGGATAATGAGGTCAACGGACAGTTGCCCTTTTAGTCGCCTCTTACGACAAGCAGGGATACTGTGGGTGCGATTCTACTACCCCCACCCACTGGGGCTTTTTTAGAGATAGAACGCATAACATCAGTATCATGTAAAAACTTCAAAACCTGTTCAAATACTCACTGGGTATGCAAGAATCAGGGCGTGATAATGAATAAAATAAAAATGATATTAATATTTATGTAAGACATATATAATTATTTTGCAATGGCTAATTTTATTAATTTATTATATGAGGCATGTCCAGAAAGTAAGTGTACTGAATTTTTGTAATTTACAAAAAAATTTATTTGAACAAAAAAATTACTTGATTAGGCTATATTAGTACATTTATGTAAGTTATTTTTTGACATAGTCACTATTCCTCTCAATGCAGGCGATGAACCGGGGTATTAATTTTATGATGCCTTCCTCCAAGAAGTTTCTCGCCAACCACTTTGACCACTTCTCTACCTTTCTTCACCACCTTGTCAGTTGAAAACTTTTTCCACCCATGTGCAGCTTCATGGAGGTAAAGAGATAGTATTTTGAAGTCAGGGGAATGTGTGGGATAATTCAGGATATCCCATTTAAATGAGGCGAGCTGTTCCTTCATGGCGTTTGCCATGTGTGGTCTGGCATTGTCATGCAGTAGGCAGACTCCCACACAAAAATTGTGGTTTTGAGCTTTTTGGCAGAGGGTGGAGAGGTGTGACGCCACTGTTGAAACTGCCTTTTGGTTTCAGGTGTGTAGTGTCATAGATTCATAGCTTACCTCATTATAAACCTTAACAGAAGTTTCTCCCTTCCAAGTGAGATAACAGATGACGCTGCCTATTTCACACTTGGTGGGATTAGGCATTGGTGGGATGGTATTAACATTTTGTTACAAAACAAACGAGCTTAGTTTATATTTCTCAATGTACTGACCTCGAACCGGTCTCGTTGGAGAGGAGAGGGATCAGGCTACATGTCGAAAAAAAATCCCTTTTATTCTTAATTTACTTTTTGGACATGCCTCGTACAAATAAATGCGTAACGATTTTCAATTACAGCACATATTGTGTTACAGATCACTGTAAAGAGCAAGAAACGCTGCAAAAAATACCACTTGCAGCCCTCTATCTTGATTGCTCCAGCAATCTATGGCAATGTACAATTTCCAATTGCTGGGGATTTTTTGAAATTTCGAAAGACTGTATCTCATAAACAGATTGAGAAAAAAATCTGATATTTTGTATTTTTGTTAGTCTCAACACACTACGAGTTTATCAAATTTCATCAAAATCTGAGACAGTAAACAAAAAAAGTGTGTTGATTTGACTTGGGATGACCCTAGTCATAAATGATCAATTAAATTTTCAAAAATCGTGATATTTATTCCAAACACTAAGAAAGCGCTGACTATTTTAAAAAACGGCAGTTTTTCGTGTATGTTATGGAATATTTTCAAATTATTTACTAGCACGTGTCTAGAGGCTTAAGGAAACATGTGTGCCAAATCTCAGTTTTTTTATCTTCATAGTACTTTCGAAAAGCTGAAAAATAATCGCTTAGTTTTCAAAAACCGTCAATTTTGGGAAATTTCAAAAAACCTTCCTTGGCACGCATCTTGTTGCATAACTTATTTCAAAATGACTTTAGTTATCGACTTCTAATATGCTTCACTCGTTTTGCCAGTTAGTTTTATATATAAAACCTAATCAATTACAAGTAAAATGAAGAAACTGAAAATGTCAGGGAACCTAACTTTTGCCATCTTTTATTAGTTAAAAAAGCAATTCTGGACCTAAAGAAACATTGAGTTTGGTTGAAACACAGGTTTTATCGTGGCATACAGCCTGTACACAGAGTGTTTCAGGGAGAATCTGCCATACTGTTTCATCAAAATACCTCTTTCATCAAAATAAAGAAACATGTTCATATATAAACGGGAGTCAGAAATTTATCCATTGCAGGAATTAAGATGGCTGAAGTTGGATCTATCTCCATCAATGGATTCCATCTTCAATTTTTTGCGCCATTGTAAGCATAGTAACTACTATAATAATACATGATTATTTTTACCCTTTTTACAACACTGTAATTGTAATGCCAATAATAATCTCGTGTAAAGTGGAATAAGGGTTATTATTGTGTATGTTAGTATTGGTTAAACAGACCTATAAACTACATCAAGATGGAAAGCTTGCATTTTCTTCAATCAGTTCATAAGATGATTATTCAAAAGATATTTATCTTCACAGGCTTAATATTGGCTTTGAAGCAATTTGGTCCATTCTCTGGACTTTTCATTTCTTACTTCAGTACAAGTCACTTCTACAACGGCTTATGCTGGCTTGGTGAGTAGATTTTTTCTCTCAAATATTTCGAGTAGATGTTTTCAAATTATTAACTTGTTATGTGAATTTAACGACTTGCAGTCAAATATAGAAAACGGATCTCAAAGATTCGAAAGCGCTCGGCCTACAGAGTAAGTAAATTTTACTTATTCTTGATGAATATTTGACTGCAAGTCGTTAAATTCACATAACAAGTTAATATTAACAACGCAGTTTGTCATGGAACAAGAAATCCAGGAGTTTTCAAATTATCTATTATAAATAGCACTCTATCAATTTGCGCATCCTATACAATTAGCAGTTTTGTAACAATTTACTATCCCATGTCAACCTGATAAACCATAAAGCATGGGTATGATCACTCTTGTATTAACACTTCACAGTATTTTATTACAACGCCAATTTCTTTTATCAGAAAATTGCAACAAGAGAATTTTAGTCTCTTGACAATTGGAAGCCCTCTTCCAACTCTTCGGCCGATTTCCACGCATGCTAAAGGGGCCCACACACTAGCGAGTTTGGCTCGCGAGTAAGACTCGGCCAGCCGGGCTCGGGAGAAAATCACTAGTTAGTGGGCTGTTTTCTCCCGAGCCGAGCCGAGCCCAGCCAGACTCGCGCAGGGCTACAAGCGCGGCTGGGCTCGGCTGGGACTCGCTAGTTAGTAGACGTCTTCCAAGCCGAGCCAGGCTCGGCACCTCATTATAACATAGCAGATCGTCAAAAAGAAAGTATTTGCACTGTTCACAAGACGTAAAAATAAGTTAATTGAGTTATCTATTTAAGTTTGTATATTTACTAATACTATGACTGAAATAGGCACAGAGTTAAACTAATGTATAAACAGAAAAATAAGAAAGAAACCGTATATTAAAATTTGAATATTCAAGAAAAAATAAAAATGATAATATTGCAGTGCAGAGCTTATTTTTAATACAATACAAATAAATATTCGAATGTTGTTTTTTCAACAAAAAATACCTACAGTAACATAAAAACAAAATTCTAAAAAATAATTTCAATAATAATAGCTGCTAACAGATAAATTGTGTATAAAATAAATAAATAATTATTGAATAATAGTGATGATAATAATAATAAAACATCACTTTGCATGTAAGCCCAATGCCTATTTATATTTATTATTATAAAATTATCATTATAAATATAACAGTATTTAATAAATTGCAATATAACAATTAATTACTTCCATACAAATGGAAGTAATTAAAAAATAGAAATTGAGTTAAAAGTAGATGAAATTAATCCTATATTTCATCTGACCTTTTGAATTCTATGGAATAGGCCCCCTATTACACTTTTGCATATTTAATTGTAGATGTTCTTCTTCTTCTGAGGATGAAGCCCACATAGGTCTGAGACCTGTGCGTGGGTAATGAGTTGAATGATGGTGATTGATGAGTTGGACCTAAAGTTTGAGGTGGGTTCCGAACCACCGGGAAGTGATTTTACAGCAGAGAACAGTCTCTTTTTTGCTGGCCAATCTAATCGGTCACCGTTACAAACAGGACCTACGAGAACGCAGCTTATCTCTATCTGATTGAACAGATACCTGCTACGCCTGGCGGCTATCACTTCCCTAATTATAGATCTATATCTATATCTATAATTATGTTATAGATCTATAAGAAAGATACTTAGAGGTGGGAAAATAATTGTTATAAAAAACATAAATCGTGCCGAGTCTGGGGAAGTTCACAACACGTTAGTGGTGATTTACTCGCCGAGCCAGACTCGCGAGTCTGGCTCGCGAGCCATACTCGCTAGTGTGTGGGCCCCTTAAGCGTTCGCTGTGCCGAGACAGCAGTCATTGGAGCTGTGCAGAAAATTCAGAAGCCTCTATTTAATAGGTATTTTATTCTCATATTGTTTCAACGATAAGATAAAAATTGTATCCAACTCTCAAAATAGTTACTGTCTTTCAGCCGGAAAATCGCAAAAATCCTATATGGCTTATGGCGGAACCTCCTTGGGTATTGGTCTAGTCACCCCACTCATCATGCGATGCCTCTAATATTGAGCGAGAATGATGCTACCTGACCCAAAATTCTCACATCTTTCAGTGAAAACAAAAATTCGAAAATTGGGTGCAGCTGCCTTTCTTTATCTCCCATGTGCAGCCTACTTAGGTCACGTTATTTTCATTCTCTATCAAAACTCCTATTAAGAGTTCATTATTATAGTGATTGTGACATCTGTATTATTCGTTCTCATTGCATAATTTTATAATGGATGTAATTGATTTTTGCAGGTGTATCAATTGTTGTTTTGATTGTGGCGTTCCTCATAGGCATGTTCCCAACCAAAATTCTCGACAATGGATTAGGAAACACTAGCAGCTCAAATGGAGACTCGGGTAAAACTTAAAAATATAGATTCTTAGTACAAATTAATATGGATATAAATAAGTATCCTTACTCTAAATAATAAAACAAGTAGTTTAACATTATCTAAGTTTGGTCTTCCTCAAGGAACAGTCCTCTCGCCAATACTTTTTTTGATTTATATAAACGATCTTTTAAAAATGAATATAAATGGTTGCCATGCTATCTATTTTGCCGATGATACGGCCTTAATTTTACTGGATCCAACTGGGAACAGGTAAAACATTTGACGGAGTCAGGACAAACAGTTGTAAAGTCATGGCTTGATCGGCACACGTTAACATTGAATGCAAAGAAAAGCGTTTATATGATTTTCTCACCCTCAGTAAGGTCTGTCCCCAGGGAAAGTTTAAATACTGGGATAAAAATCCACGCGTCTGAGTGCGCTTATTATGGCGGGCTGGAAGGCGTACGGGAGGGGCGTGGCGATTGTGTCTGTCATTCATTGACGAGAGTAGGAGAAGTAAAATATCTCGGTGTTATGGTGGATTCTCATCTCAAATGGAATGCACACATTAATAATATGTGCAAGAAAATGAGACACATCATACATAAATTTTACAGATTGAGTGGACTTGGGGATACAAATATTTTGATGCTGGTATACTCGGCATATGCTCAGTCTGTGTTCCAGTATGGCATTAGGGTGTGGGGGGGGTGCGTTGGACACTCACATAAACAAAATATATGTAATCCAAAGACACATAATAAAAGCTGGACTAGGCCGTCCTAGACGTTACCCTACCCATCTCCTATTTGCGGAGTTTCCCGTTTTAACAATAAAACAACTTTATTTTAAAAACTTAATACTTTACATTAATAAATTTAAAAACCTTTTCACACTAAACACCCAAACTTACAACTTTCGAGCGCTCAACCAAATTACCACGTTAATAGAACTGACTTAACTGTATGCCGTAGACAATTCACTTACATCAGCAATAAATTGATTAACCTAGTACCCGATCACATAATTTCAAGTAGGCATAACATTACCAAATCATCCATTAGAAAAATAGTTGAATGGATAAAATCAATAAATGTCTTTCACCTCATGCACAATTAATTAATCTGCTTATCAAATATCATCATCAAATAGCTATAGACATACTTTTTACTTTGGTTTAATTTTAAGATACTTTCTACTGCCAGCATATTCTATAATGACAGTAAAACATTTTTCTTGCCTTAAATTTTTTACTACTAATTTTTCGATTGATTGCATGTAAATCTTAAGTTGTACTTAGTTCTAGATTGATGCTCGTTGCCAGCACACAAACCTTTGGTTTTGCGGGCAACGCCGTTACGGTTATTTAAGAAGAAAATATTTTATTTCATGTATTATTTAACATTAAGTATATTTTTTCTACTGTTTTTGTTTGAAAATTATTATGTATTATGCTGTTTTCTTTCTTTTTTCTTCTTCTTGTTCTGCTGGATAAACTTAGATTGCATTTAAAAAAATGAATTATTATGAATAAACTTAGATAGTTTGGATTTTTTGTTTATATGCGACTTTTGAGTATATATAAAAAAAAAATTTTGAAGTACCAATTCACACGATTTTCAATTTGCAACCTTTCTAAATTAATGTATGATAAACCTACTAACATTTTTGGTCTCATGATAAATTTAATAAGGTGATGTATGTTTGCAATATCAAAAGACTGTATATTATTGTCGGTGAATTTTCTAATGGAAAGCATTTGATGGGTCCATTTTATTTAATCAGCAACACAAACTTTTGAAGCTTGAGTATAGCTGTAACTCATTTTATTTGTGGTCTTTGTAGATCTGTAGACATAATATTACATAACGGTACAACGGAAATGTAATGAAATCATACTCAATAAATTGTGAAATAGATGCAGGAATATTCATTTCATGATTCTTGGGACTGAAAGCTATTGGCACGTAAAAAGATACAATGACACATCAAGCCCATCACTATCTCATCCGATTAGTGATAGGAACGGAAAGTCGTCATTGAAATGTGATTGAAAGGAAATAGTTTTCATTTGGTACTTGTTGAGAAAATAAATTGTTAAATATTTATTGAGGTATAGAATTACGATGGTACAAAGACTAGGACCAAGTTGCACCAGTAAAACACATGAACGATAATGAACCTAGTAATTCTTTATTTGATCAATAATTGATACCAATACAGTTTGATATTAAATTTATGTCAAATCCTGGTTGATTTTTTAAGCCAAATAACGCAATACAACACTAAAAGTTCACCATGCATTGTTTGTAATGTTTTTCTATGGTAATTCTTCTTTACGAAAAATGCAAGAAACTGTTATATTCATATGATTACTACCAAATATGTATTATAAATCGCCTTGATTCAATTTATGAATTTTTCTAGAGTACTTTACAACATTGAAAAGAATTTTGACCAACAAAGTCATTATCCTGAATGGATCAGCATTGATTTTCATTTTGGCAGTCATTGTGAATGCTTCAGCAATTGAAGAGGAATATATTGAATCCGTATTCTACGTTCCATCATCTTATTATTCACTTTTTAATTCAATTCTATCATTCAGATATCTATTCAGTAAGTAAATACTTTTCTATTACCTCAATATAATTATACTGTAGTTCATGTTCAAGCACCATGCGATTTTGTTGTTAATTTGTCTCCTTAACTTTGCTAGAGATATATTGAATGGTTTTCATGTGTAACAAATTTAAAAAGGGGACGAATGGTTTTTAAATTTTAAGTAGGATCACTTTAAAAAATGAAAATATTGTATTATTATCAAATAATTTCGTCTGCAAATGGAAATCTTTTCCATAGATAAGCAGTAGGCCTTTCCTTATTGGATTTGGCATGGTACCGTAATATGGTTATTTACGGTGAGAAAGCAATAAAACAGGAGGTAAATAGCACACAACGGTAAATTCAACCCACACAGAAAGAATTGTGGTAAATCTATTGAAAAATTATCAAATATGATATAAAATAAAATTAAACCCACAGGCTACAGGCCTACATTGAATCACATTGGTCAAAGTGAAGAAAAGAATACACTATAGATATTAGATTATTTGATAAGATCTTATTTCCGCAGGTTTTTCCTATTCAACTAACTTCTGACTGACTATAATTAATTAAACAAAAAAAAGTACGGTAATACTGAAGAACCCATATTGTAGAACCCATTTCTGTCGAAACAACGAAAAATTAAAAAGGTTATTAAAATTTGTGTCTCGTTATTTTTTATGCATTCTAGAAACAAATAGCTCATAATTTAATTATTCTTCTAGTAAATCTCTATTGTTTATGATACAACAGTTCCATAGCAGACAAGACAGTCAAGAGTACAATATTTTTGGACTAAGGATCTAGTATGATCATGATGTCTTGGTGAATGCAAAGTCGATTAAAAGAGAACGATAGTTGTTTTATTTAATAAATTGTCCCAGAGGGGAAGAAACTCTGCCCAAAGATAAGTTTAAAAAGAAGATGAATGTTTTTTTTAATAATTCTGCTTGAGTGTAGAGCCAGGACCATATTATCTAGTCATATGCAACATGATCTTTTTATTGTAGCTGCTGTCTTTAATTAATTGTCTGCGTCTATTAATGTTTCTATTTCTATTTTTCTATTTCTTCTATTTTCGGAGATCTCTGTAATAATTTTATGATGAGGTTTGTTCAATTTTAAAATGGAATTTATGTTCTTTGTTGACCAATAACATAAATTTTACTCTAGTTAAGTTCATATTATAAACGTTTCAATGTGATATTTCCACTTAATGTTTTTGTGAGATACAAACATTAAAATATAGTTTCAACTTTTTGTTACAATTATTGTTTTTTGCTACAATTATTAAATTGATTCAATTTTTTGCTGCATTAATTATTGCATTTACACTCGGACTGTGCATTCAGTTTGGCAGTATAGGACGTTTATTACGGATCAGGTCATATTAATATTATAAGGTATCGTACTAGTAAGTACTATTAATGTTACCTATTTCTTCTATTTTCTGAGATCTCTGTAATAATTTTATGATGAGGTTTGTTCAATTTTAAAATGGTAATAATATAAATAGTATAATATTATATTATTTCAGGTAATAGGTGAGCAATTAGATTTGTTTATCTAAAACTAATTTGGTTAGAAGTATTTCGACAAAGAGGATTTCCAAAAACCAAAAGTTGTTTCAAAATTTTAAACCTCATTTTCTTCTGTTGGATCCGCCCCTGGTCGCACCGCAAACACCGGAAAATGCGCAAAGTAGCGTTTTGCAGCCTATGGTAAAGCTGTATTACGAATTCATTCCGATTTCTGCTTACGAAAGCATACTCAAGTAATTAAAATTCACATTATGTTATGCAGAGTACAATGAAGAACACAGAAAAAATAAAAATAAATGTCGCTAATACTGAGAAGTTTTTAAAAAATGCATTCAAAGTTGCGTTTTAGTGCCTACGTTTTTCCCAAGTACCTACCTAATTTCTTTGCTTGTGCCTAGGCAAGAATGCCTTTCCAGTTCGTTTTATCACAAAAGTGAATACATTGGAGTTGGTTTGGTTCCAAAATCAAGTTTTTTATTTCTAAAAGCTACCCACCTGGTTTCAGTATTGCAAAATCTACATACAAACCAGTAGGCCTACTGTAATTTCTTTGCTTGTTCCCAGGCAGGAACGACTTTCCAATTCATCAACCTCTCAATTGATACGTAATCATTGCAACGCAAAATGGCAGTTGATACGAAACAGCTCTGTTGATAAGCAAGCAGCAATCGATAGTTTAAAAACACTACTTCTAATGCATTTTTTTACCAAGTTCCATATTTGATCAGTTCTTATCGGGCAGCCGATGTGGTCGGATCGTTTGCTATCGTTGCTAAACAAAGTTCGTTAACTAGTTTGTGCCGGCCGCCTGGCGTGAATCAACAATCAGTTAAATGCATTTTGTTTACAAATCAGTTTAAATACATTTTGTTTATAAATCATCTTGAATTCAAACGATACAAATAACTTTAAGTGATTAATTTACACAGTTATAAACATGGTTGATGAGTGCTTCAAATGTAAAAAACAAGTAAATGCGAAAGAAATTGTCATGTGCTCGAATTGTAACGGGATCTTTCATCCAAATTGTGTTGGAGTAACCACCCGGAATAAGAAATGGAGATGTCAAAATTGTGCTAAGGACAGTGCTTCAACAACCGATAACTACAAAGAAGATGTTCAAGTATCAACTAACAACGACGTGTTGAATGTCATCGCCGATTTCCGAAGTGAAAACAAACAAATGTGGAATAATTTTGACAAAAGATGGGATACTAACGAAAAGAAACTCAACCAAATGCAGGAGGTTATCAAGGATACCAAACAAGAAATCTCTCAGATTAAAGAACAATTTGCAAACGTTACAAACAAATGTGAAACAGCGTGTGAAGCAGTGGAGGCGATGCGTCGTGAAAATGAACAGTTGAAAGATGAACTTTCACAAATGAAAAGAAAAGTGATCGATTTACAACAATACAGTAGAAAAAACAATATTATAGTGACGGGTGTGCCTTTAACATACAGAGAGGATATGCTGTTTATAATAAATGAAATAGCCAAAGTATTGAACATAGAATTTCACTGCAGTCATATCAATGCAGCTCATCGGCTCCAGAAAAATAAAGATGAAAGTAAACCGCCATCTATAGTTGTTTCTTTCACATCTCAACTGATTAAAACCCACTGGTTGGCCGCTAGGAGGAAGAAAGGATCATTAGTAGCCAGAGACTTGAACAATTCCTTCTCAAATACCCCGATCTATGTGAACGAGCAACTCACTCCTGAAACTCGGCATATTTTCAATTCAGCAAGGCAGTTAATAAAAGAAAAGCTGCTAGTTTCGGTGTGGACGATGGACTGTAAGGTGATGGCAAAGAGAGCGGAGGGTGAACGCGCGTTCCGTATCCACGATGTGGCCACAGTGGACGGCATCCGCGACAAGGCAGCCGCCGCCCCAGAGCAGCCACACGCAGCAGCTGAACCGTTGCCCACAGACACTCGCAAGGCGACTCCACATAATTAACAGGATGAAGTGATCCTCTAGTACCATGCTGCATCAAGTGAGATAATTATATCTATTACAAAGTCTACGAAACTGTGAGTTACACAAGTGAAACATTTAAATCAGTTTTTTTTTTAAATCTGGTTTTTTTCCTTCTTAAAATCATTTTGATACAAGAATTACTTCTTTTTTTTATTATTTTTTCTCTATTTTATTCATCTTATCATATGTTTGTTTTCTTTTATTTGAAGTAGGGTATTCACGACAACTTTGATCGAAGAACAATTTAATTTAATTAACAGTATAAAATGTAGTATTATTTGAAACAACATGAGAACATCTTGGTTCAGATGACAAGGAGTCAGTATTTAGGCGCAAGAGCGATGATCGTTAGTTTTTTTTCCTTCTTAAAATCATTTTGATACAAGAATTACTTCTTTTTTTTATTATTACTAATTATTCACGGTTACCTTGTTTATACGTTGGAGCTCCCATCCATGATTGAGGTGTGGACTTCTTTCTCTAGCTCAGTTGTTAGCAATAAGTTTTTACATACAGTATAAAATACATTTGATCTTATTTGATGATGAAGTCAAAAGAGTTAAACAGCTTATTTAAACAGTTTATCAGTAAAAAAGGGTTCTGATACGGATTTCTGTTATTTTACAAGTTTCAAGGGTATATAAATTTATCTTTTTTTTTGGGTGAATGATAAGTATTATGAATAATTATGAATGATTTATTTTATAAATCAATCTCCAGTTGCCAGTAATGTTTCAGTAAAGCAAAATAATAATAATTATGATATAGAGGTTTTGATGCAGATTAGTTTTTATCATTTTTCATAGGTGAATATTTAGGTATATACTTTTTTTCCTATGAATAATACGTATTAATTAATTGTAAGTATATTGAAGCAACGAATCTATATAACTCCACCAGCAGTAGTTATTGAAAACAAAAATTATTATTCAGTTTATTTACAGTATTATGGAGCGAATAGGCATATTAAGACAAATTACTAAATAAATTGTATAATTATTTATAAATGTACATTACTTTTATTATTATTTGTTATTTATTATTTTAATTATTTCATTTGTTTGACAAATCTAATAACTTAATGATCAAGAGGATGTTTGTTGTCTTTCTGGTTTCCATTTCAAAATTATATTAATCTTCTGTACTATGTTGTATAGTGCGATATTGAATTTTAAAGTACCGTAAATAAAAAAAATTAACATCCAGGATGAGGTGAGCCAATAATCTTTCGATAACAAGATGATAGCAATGCTTGCCTCTCTTGTCTAAGAACTAGATAAATTGCAGCAATGAATTTACAATAAACATAAAATAGTAGCGAAATTCCAGCGTGACTGAAAAAGCTGAATGCTACCTTTAACAACTTGGAACCGACAATAATTATCATGCTGTACTCAAGATCTTTATCAGTAATAATCGTCAACAAGTAATTATTATTGTTTCTGTTTTCAATTCCATTGATTCATCAACCACTTATACGCGCTTATTATCGACAAATGGACAGACGGATCTCAAAAATAAATCTGAATCTTACCTCGCCCATAATATTAATTATGCTAATAACTGGGATAGAAAAATTCATGACTTATTTAGAATTTATTTTTGAATATTGTAACTGATTTATTGAGTGGTATTGGGTTAATATATATTAGTATTAAATAATGTTACGTTTAATATTGATTTGTATTTATTTTTATTATCATCCATTATATTCATATCTTATTTTCATTTCATTGCATTAATTCAATTAATATATTAAAATTAGATAGGCTATTTTTAAAACTTAGAATATATATTTATTTCTAAATTATATAGTTAATTTTAAGAATAGATATTGGCATTTTGTTTATTCCAAAAGTTCTTGAATTTATTCAGAATTTTTCAGTTAACTATTTCTAGTTTGCTAAATTTAGAATAATTTATTGTAAAAATCAGCGGTCAGGCGGCCGGCTAGTAAAAATAATTTGTGGAATGATAAGGAATGATTTTGACCAGCTAGATCTTCCTTTAATTGGATGTACAGAGTGTACAGATATCAATAATTTCTATAGTATATCTAATTCGGAGGGATGTTGGAGTCGCGAGCGTATGGGGTTTTCAGTAATTCATCAAAATATCCGTAGCTATGGTAGAAATATAGATGAATTTTTAACTATGCTACAAGGACTAAAGCATAGATTTAATTGCATAATTTTGACAGAAGCATGGCTAAAAGATGAAAGCGACCTAATGGCAATTCCAGGATATAATTTATTTAGATCCTACAATAACTTGAATCAGTGTGATGGGTTGGTTGTTTATATCGATGACGGGGTGTCGGTGTCTTGTAGTGAGAGGCTGATTGGCGGTCTGGCCACCTCTCTTACCTTGACCTTTGACTGGGCGGGAGTAGCATGTGAGCTGCTTGCTGTCTATCGTAGCCCTAATTCTAGCCTCTCTTTTTTCATAGACGCACTAGATATATATTGTAATGAGCAGTCAAGTAGTTCCCTCCGACTATTGGCTGGCGATATTAACTGCGACACACTGAATGTTGCGCCCGGCTCTATTGAGGAACATTACCTGGATGTACTGAGTGGCGCGGGGTTTGTAGCCTGTCTGGACAAAGTCACACGGCCGGCCAGTGGTACTTGTATCGACCACTTTTTTCTCAAACTACCCCGCTTCTTCAAAGCATCATCTGTTATTTTACAGTCATCAGTAACTGATCATTATGCCATATGTTTGAACTTATTATCTAACAAAACACTTGAATCTTCGAATATAGATAAATTTGTCACAAAAACCAATTGGAATGAAATCCAAAAATCCCTACGTAGTCAAAATTGGGATGGCATAATCGAACAAAATGATGTAAACATGGCTGCTGACCAATTTTCTGATATTTTACATAAAATTATTGAATCAAAGTCGTCCAGAGTAAAATGTTCTGCCAAAAAAGCCCAAATCAAGCCGTGGATCAGTGCGGGACTTGTAAATTCTATCAGGCATCGTGACAAACTTAGAAAAAAACTTAATAGACAACCTTTCAATCAAATTTTAAAAAATGAATTCACACAATATAGAAACTTCTTACATTCTGCAATAAAACAGGCTAAACACATCTATTATAAAAACAGGATTGAGGAAGTGTCTCATAGTCCGAGAAAACTGTGGTCTCTCATAAAGGAAATTTCAGGGCTTACAGATAGTAAGCAACCTTTCCCTGTAGGAGCATTTACCCAATCCGAGGAAATGATCGATTTACATAAAACTAAAGAAATCAGTAACAACTTTAATCAATATTTTTCGGAAGTTGGAAAAAATTTAGCTAGCTCCATAGAGGCCCATGGTGCACCGGGAGTAGAAGACAAGGATCATGCCGTGGATACGGTGTTTGAATTACATCCTGTCTCTAGGCAGGAACTTGTTCGTTTGATCAAGAGTCTAAAAGGCCGATCGGCTCCCGGCTGTGATGGGATCCCAACTAGAATTTTTAAAGATAACTTAGATACGCTTATATGCCCCATCCACCATATAGTTAATCTGAGCATAGAAGTGGGCCATTTCCCAAGTGCTTACAAAACGGCCAAGGTGTTTCCCATATATAAATCAGGGCCAAAAAATGAATTTTCTAACTATAGACCAATTTCGTTATTGGCTACTATGTCTAAAATTATCGAGAAGTGTGTAAAGCAACAGTTGTCAAAGTATCTTGAGGAAAATAATTTGATTTCCAAAGACCAGTATGGGTTTCGAGAATCAAAGAATACTTCTGATGCCCTTTTTGACATGACAAAGTACATCTCAAATAACATAAAAATTAAAAATAAAGTTGTAGTAACATTTCTCGACCTGGCAAAGGCCTTTGATTCTGTAGACAGGACCAAACTCATCTCTAAACTTGAAATGATAGGAATAAAGAATAATTCTCTTGAGTGGTTCAAAAGCTACTTTAATAGACGAGAGCAGTTTGTTTTCATTGATGGAGAAAACAGTGTAAAAAAGACTGTTGAATATGGTGTGGTTCAAGGAAGCACTCTAGGACCATTACTTTTCTTAATTTATATCAACAATTTATCAAAACTTAATGTAACTGGAAAAGTATTTTTGTTTGCTGATGATACAGTGATGGTATCGACTGGAAGCACTTGGGAGGGGGCCTATGATAGTGCATCAGTGGACATAGCAAGAATTAAAAACTGGTTTGATCACAACTGCCTTACTGTTAACATTACTAAAACAAAGTTCATGCCTATAGTAACAAGAAACCAAGCTGATCCCGGCCAATTGATACTAAAGATGCACTCTTGTGGCAACGCAAGGTCACTTGACTGTAATTGCAGCAAAATTGAGCGTGTGCATCACTACAAGTATTTAGGTGTTATAATGGATAACAAGCTAAGTTGGGGGCAACATGTACAGTGTGTCAAAAGTAGGCTCAGAAAATTAATATATGCTTTTACTGAGCTGAGCAGAGTGATGAACGTGGAGCAGTGCAGGGTCGTGTACTTTGCCTATGCTCAGTCACTAATTCAATATGGTATCCTGGCTTGGGGTGGAGTTTCCTCCACTGTCATGGAACCGCTAGCGGTTACTCAGAGGGCAATTATCAAAACAATATTGAAAAAAGACTTCAGATACCCAACCGTTTTGCTATTTACTGAATTTCCAGTTTTGAATATAAGACAGCTTTTTATTAAATCATTACTAGTTCACATTAAAAAATATAAAACAGAGATCATAGGAGAGATTAACTGTAACTACCGGTATGCAACTCGACACAGACTTAATTACAATTACGAAATTCCCCAGCTGATACATGGGTCTGAGCAGACAATTTCATTTTATTTGGCTCATATATTATATAGAAACGTGCCGAGTGAGATTAGAGAGGCAGAGGTGTGCAGTATGCCTGTATACAAAAAGAGAGTGGACAGGTGGCTGTACCGCATTGGCTGGGAGGCAGCCGAGGCTCTGCTTCGCTCGCGCTATATCTGATGCCCAAGCAGACCAAACACTCGTAATTCAATTCTTTTAGCCTACACATGTACTTGTTCTAAAACTTAGAAAAAAAAGAATTAATATAAATACAGTTTTATTATTATTATTATTATTTTTTTTTTTTTTCATTGATTCTTTTCATCTGCTGGAAGCCCGTGCGCTGCGATCCCATATCCTTCCGTTTATTGTGAATGATTGTAAAGCTTGTTTATTTCTTTCTATAAAACATTTTAAAGTACTTTTATTTATTTTAAAAATAATCTGTGCTGTCCATGGAACTCTCCCCCACACGCAGACGATTGGTCTTTGTGGAGGAATTCCTTGTATGGTTTTTTGTGTAAAATTATGTAATTTATCATGTTTTTTTGGAATAAAAATTATTTGAATTTGAATTTGATAACTTTATTGGTACTTATGTATACTTATTTACGGCATCCAAGCAGTACAAGCTCAACAGCTTACCTCGCTAGATCATGAATTCGTAGATACCGAATTCAATAATGTATGAATTTTGAATGTTATGTTCATTCCCATTGATGGGATGTCACGATCTAGCTAAGTTATAAGCTTGTTACGCCGTAAATTAGTGCCCTCCATATGGTCTAATACGTAACTACTCATTTTTTTCTATTTGTTTCAAATAATATTCTATATGAATTTCAAGTTTCCTTTCATTAGCAGAATTCGGAATGAGTTAATTCTTAATACAGCATTACCGTAGGCTTAACTTTGAATGCGTTTTTGCACACTTTCCGGTGTTTGCGACACTTATTTCTATTTTTTCTGTGCTCTGCATAGTGTTCTACATAATATATGTAAATTTCAAAAAGATCGAAGGGAACTCACATTTGCTTGAGAATTAGCCAAAAATAATATTTGAAGTAGCAATACTATCTTTAATTAGCTATAGACAAGATGTAGATTTTCAAAAATAAAAAATCGGGTATCTTTGTTTAAAATAATGAATTTTAGTATCATAACTTAGGTACTTCATTATGCTTTTCAGGCATTCTCAAGCCAACAGTTGCAGCATTTGCAATTCTTAGCTCTGGATTCTTGATTCATCGGACCAGACCTCGGTCGACATTCTTGTCTCTTTGGAGTGTGATATGTTTGTGCGTAGCTGCTGGCTGTATGTTTTGCTTGATCTTCATGAGGTGCTCCGGAACACCAATTCATCGAGAAGATTCGAGGTAGCCTAATCTTTTGAATTTGAATTTATTGCCACAACTTTACAATCAAAACAAATTGAAATTTTATTATGTAACTTAATGTTAATAAATTAATACAGTACATTAAATAAAATAACTACTTAAATAAATTTAAATGAATAATATTTTTTTTTTGGCACCAACCAGCAGAAGGGAAAAAACCTGAAATTTATCAAAAGAAAAGGACGTAGGTGGACTGACTCACTGCATTATTAGCAGAACCATCAAATTTGAAAGAAACTAATAGATTATCTTCTAAAGAATAAAAGTTTTCATTAAATATATGTCTAATAATGTTCATTGCATGCAGGCTGACCTTATTCGAGAGAAATACAATTTTAAAGAAAGAGAAATTTCAATATCACTATCACAACCAATATCTACTACAGTACTGTATTACAGCGTATAAGAATGGATGAAAATAACCAAAACGTATTGTATTCCATTGTAATATAAATAACTGACATAATTTTGAAATTTAGCCTAAAAGACCATTAGATTAAAAGAGAACGATAGTTGTTCCATTTAATAAATTGCCCCAGAGGGGAAGAAACTCTGCCCAAAGATAAGTTTTAAAAGAAGATGAATGTTTTTTAAATAATTCTGCTTCAGTGTAGATCCCAGGATCCTGGATTCATATTATCTAGTCATATGCAACATGATCTTTTTATTGTAGCTGCTGTTTATGATGTTTAATAATGACGAAATACTTAATGAACAATCTAATATTAAAACTGACACTGTATTTCACTTTTTTATAATGTTTTACTCACATATATTGAAAATGCTTGAGGAATGCATTTCACTTCTGAAAAGAAGCAGGCTGGCGAAGCTTTTTTTCAGAAGTAAAATGCATTCCTCAAGCATCTCCAATGTATGTGAGTAAAGCATTACATAAAAGTGAAATACAGTGTCAGTTTTAATATTAGATTGTAATTTTCTGTTTTCAAGAATGCCGGTAATTATTTTTGATTCTCATCAAAATAGGGTTATTTTTCATCCCTATTTCTCATGATCTCTTAGATCCGCGCGATAAGTTGATGTGTTTATTCTCCACTTGATAATTATCTCTAGTTATAGAATAGATTACATATTCGTAAGGTATGGTTCTCCAGTACAGCTTCTGCAGTCCACAGTTCTCACATTTGAAATCAGAGAATTTTGAAAACATTTCTGGAATACTACTTGTTGAATTTTTTTAGTCTTACCGGTACTCATTGTTTTCGTTTGTGCGTTTGTAGAAGTGACCTTTTAGAATACTGCAACAAAGACTGCGACTGCAATCAGGTGCCTTTCACTCCAGTGTGTAGTGAATATGATCAATTCGTTTTCTATTCACCTTGCCATGCTGGCTGTTCCGCATCACAAGGAAGTGGAGATGATAGGGTAATTATTATATCTATAACAAAATTAATAATTGTTTTTGATGGCGTTATATTAAATTATTCCACTATCTTATAATTTATGTTATAATAATATTCGTTACGTTCAAATTAGAGGAATTGTTATTAGTATGCCGTAGTTCTAATGAAACCTTTTAAAAACGGAACAATCAGAGAGATAAAACGTTTGGTTTTCAATCCTTTCTAAATAGCACAATAAATTTGTTTTTCAATGTTTTCTCATACACATTATGGAATAAATGTAACAATTAATGCATACATTCAAATTTTAATCTCTCTTGTTCAATACAGAGGAGCAATATTGTTAATGAGTTTACCAAGTTTGTTTTTATGAATGCTATTGCTATCAAACAAGAGCTGTTACAGATTTCCTGATAATGTCACTTTGATTCTCAAAATATTCTCTCCCAATTAGGCTCAAACACCAATTATTAACAGCTATCAGTGACCAAAATTAAATTACGGTAATTTAAAACCCAGTTCTGACCGAAAGATTTTACCTCGGGCCACTCCCGTGTTTCGGAGGACACGTTAAGCTGTCGGTCCCGGCTGCCTAAAAACAGTCGTTAAGTCACGTCAGAGGCCCTGAACTTATTCAGGTGCGACCTGATAACTCTGACACCAGACCTGAGCCAGCCAGGTCACACGATATTATTATTATTATTTACGGTATATCAATAAACTATGGGCATTTTTAATAATTGATTTGAAAATTATCGAAATGGTCATGTAAAATTTTAAGACATTTATAATAATAACTTGGATTTTTTTTAAATTTCTGAAAATGTTTTATAAATTTTGAGCTGTCGAGGACTAAGCTTTGTCTAGGAGCAGTTAAATTTAAATAGAATTTTAATGATTCTTTGATTGCAAAAACATTTGATAGAATAATAAGTGTTGGAAAACATTTAGCTGATTGGAAAATGTATTATCCTAGAAAACTATTTTCTTTTTCTTTTTAGACTTCTATGGCCACAAATAAGGAATCAAAATTACTGCCTGTCTCTTTTCCATCAAAAAAAGAAAGTTTATAAAAAATACTTTGAATAAATTCCTTTTCATTGAAACAAATAAAAAACCTTCAACTATAAACGATATTTGAAACTATTTCAGGTTTTCACAGAATGTCAGTGTGTATCTTCTCACTCTGTTAGAGGAGGACGCTGCACCAGAGGCAAATGTACAGTATTTTACTGGCTGTATCAGCTTATGACATTGACTATTACAGCGGCTATTTCGAGTGGCTTTGTTGGTAGCCTTGTTGTTTGCTTAAGGTAATTGGTACTTTCTTGTTGAATACTCTCTCATGAGCTGACCCTTTGCTTTGATATGCTTTTTGACTTTATGATTAATATAAACAATTGTCGAGATTGTTCTCATGGTGTATAAAAGATTGTTCCAAGCTTGGAGCTGTCACTGGGTACATGGACTTGAAAGGATAATGAATAGTTTTCTAGATAGAATTCAGTTGAATCGATAAAATTTGTAAGAAAGCGGAAAAAGCTGATTTATTATTGCGGTATATGTGACTGCAGTTGATGGATATAAAATCAACAGAACTATTTTTTGAGTCTTCATTACCGGACTCAAAACGCATCCCACATATTTTTATAAATTCTGAAAAACAATGAACTAATATTATTTTTCAGTAAACAACTGTTTAAAAGGTTTTTGGCATTTTTGTTTTGTGTATTTGAATTGCAATAAAACTTTTTTCATCTGGTCTCACAGGTTGACCTACTCTATTAGTATAATAAGTTGGACAATTATGTTACTATATTTTCAATTAGATGAATAATACAGTTTAAATGTCAATCCATATCCCACCCTTGGTAGAGCTTCTTCGTATACAACGACCTATTATGGTTAATATATGGGTATTATGGTAATATTTATGGATTTTATCCATTGATATAAATCAATTCATAATGATTCATTATTATTTTTGTTGGCATTGCGAAATAATGAGAATTTGAAACGCACTGTGTTATTCACAAATCAAATTGATAAATGTTTTAAATGAAATTTCTTATTACAGAAGCGTATTACCGACAGACAAGTCCTGTGCGATTGGTACAATAGCGGTTATTTCTGGGTTTGCAGCCAGAGCACCTTTTAAATTTTTGTATGACTTCGTTACAAGTAAGTAAATTGTTAATTGTAAATGCTTATTGTAATACTGCAATAGTATAGAAGTTCCAGCAATTTTCATTTGTCATTGAAACAAGAAAATCCTTTACTGATAGAGAGTAAAATCATCCCAATACTGTATAATGAATAATTGAGCTTATGAAGTACACGTCAAGGAGAAATATTTAATAAAGGAACGATTGTATTAAACTTTTACTTATGAAAAAATTACTGCTTGCATCAACTATAATTATAACACAGTAATGAAAGATTTACTGTTGTCTGTACATTTTTGTTTCCAGCAACTTTACTTTATATGAAACAAATTTCAAAATATCACAAGAATTAAAAAATCAACGAAAGATTTTTATATATTTTGCAGGAAGGTACCATAATCATAATAATTAAATTTGCCATTTATAATCTGATAATTTAATTAGATTATTTTATTATAATTCAATAGGCACTGGTAAATTGGATTTTTATTAATAGTAGTTTAGGTATGTATTTGTTACATAGAATCAATGTGATCCAGTTAAGAACTTAAAAATTTCTCATGAACCTTTTCTATGTTTCAGATTTTGGATGTATTTATTTTGTTGGAGGTTTATGCAAGATGTATAATTCTGAAAAACTCACAACCTATTTCCAGCTTCTTAATATTAGTGAGTTCTTATGATGCTATTTCATGTGAATAAGTCAATTTTCATGTAAACTACTTCTTATAGAAAGATTGTGAGTTTGGAGTTTGAAACAAATTGATTATTCACATTGATTGTTTTACATATTTATTATTCTAAATATATATATTTTCTATTAAAAGCTTAATCTATAGTGGGAATGAACAGTTGAACACTCACATTTCTATGTGTGACGATCTTTTTACTCTGATGTAAGCGCATTATCTTACTCTGCTGCTACTTTCATGTATGTATATGGTTGAGGGGGTAGGGCGAGGAGGATCTTGCATCAGAATATAACGATCGTCACACATAGAAATGTGAATGTTTATTCCCACTTTAAACCCACTTATACTAAACTAAGCATCCTACATCTCACTTGTTTTTTGTGAGTTTCATATCACTTCTTGCTAAAGAAGAATGAAACAATATAATTATATAAATAATATATAAATTCAAGTTTTCATTATCCCTTTATAATTCTCTATAGCCTACTCTCTTCCTTCTGTAGCTCCGTCTACAGTTTAAAGTTCACTGATTTTCAGCACACTCATTTTTTCTTATCTTGATGCTTCTTTGCGATTTTTTATTTAGTCGATTGAAGCCCACATTAGTCTTGAGACTTGTGTGTGGGCAATGAGATAGATGATTAGGCCTACACGAAATATCCGACTGAACGAGAATCGAACTCGTGACTGTAGAGTTAGCAGCCAGCCTGAGTCTTATTAAAGATTTAATACACGACCGTGTACTTATGAGTTTTTTTAAAATAATGTATTTAGATACATCGATTAATTTATCCCCTCCAATTTATGAAACCAGAAATATTCACAACGAGGTCTATTTCAGGTTTCCTTTTGATAGCAGCTGGAATTATATCACTGATGTGCTTTCTGGCTGAGGATATTCCATTATACGAGAGCGTCATCACAAGAGCTTCTCGTAATACGCAGAATGTAAGTGAACCAGATGAAGATGGTAGAGAAATGACAGCTGATTTCAGAGCGCAACTGAATCAAGCGTTAAAAAATCGTAGGGAAGTGGCAGCCGAGGAACAACAGCTTCTCGGTGAAAGAAGGTAACTCATGGCTCATCGCTGAACTGAGCTTTCATTCAGCTCGCATATGTTGTTCCTACTAACTGCGGTGGTTGGATGCGGATAGTACTAAACATGATTGAAACTGATAAGTTAATTTAAATTCTACTTCATTTATTTATAAAATTAAAATAGATAATACCATGAAAGATAATCCGAAGATTATCGTAGGACTCGCGCGTAAAACTTTGTGACAGTACCGGTATGTTGGAACGAACGGGTATCTGCTTATAGTTTATTTTTGTTTGTCCGGCCAATTGAGTGATGCTAGTGAATATCTAAAATTTGTTTTTGTCCAATATTTTGTCATTCTTCAAAATCAGATAAGTCTGTTGCTCGTACAATGTATCTTCGAACTATTATTTTTCCATCTTTAAGAAGTTTTTTATTGCAGTTGACATATTCCATATCAAGTGATAAAAGTGATGGCCGTTCTTCGAGCGCGGTTTTGTGGCGATTGTGATGCTCAGTCACAAGCGCTTGGAAAGGTAACCGGCGAAAAAATAACTACTTTTTCTGCTTTATCGTGACGACTGGTTTTTCTGAGCTACCTAAAAATGTGGGTCCACCATACACAACATTATCATCCACTCTTTACCAATGTACAAGTCTCGGACTCACGTGGTCATCAGGACAAATAAAAACTAAAAACTAGCAGCATGTTGAATGTTATGTTCACGTTTCCAAGATTTGCTATTGCAGTCTATTCATGAGATACTGTATAGGCCTACAAGGGGCGAACACAGAAACTTTTTTCGGGGGGGGGGGACTGAGACCTGTGCGTGGGTAATGAGTTGGATGATGGTGAATGATGAGTTGGACCTACAGTTTTAAGTGGGTTCCGAACCTCCGGGAAGTGATTATAGAGCAGAGAACAGAGTCCATTTTACTGGTCAATCCAAAGAGGGCCTAGGAGTTGGTAGCTTATTTTATCTGAACAGATACCTGCCATGGCTCGCGGCTATCTCTTCCCAAGTAGGTCATAATTTGGTCCAAATAATGATTTTTTTCTGTTGAAGGAGTTCCATGAGTTCCAGGAAATTCAGCGAAAACGAGCCAGCTCCAGCCAGCGATCAGCAGCAATACCAAAGAACTTCTCAAGGATATGAAAATGGCAGAAATAGCCTGATTCTAAGTGATGAAAAGTCTAATGGACTGGATAAGTTGCGACCATCGTCAAGTAATCAATCATCAAATAGAGAATTCAGACCAAAGGTTCTCCCAAAGCCAATTATGTTCTCTAAGCCGTCTACATCTTCATTCAAACCACACAATCTACCGTCAACCTCATCGAGTGGTACCTCACCACCAGCGACCCCTGACTCAGCTGCAGTGAAGGCAGAACGTTGCTTAACAACACCTCTCTAGAAACTGCTTCGAGATAAATGGACTGGAATGAAGGCCACACTACTCAACAACGAATAATTATAATCTCACTTTTTTTGTGATGACGATAAGAACTATAGTATTCACATCAGAATGAAATGATAAGGATGATTTTTGTGTTTTATGCTTGTTTTTTACGTATAGTAAAATCCTATTCCTAAAAATCAAAGCATTGATTTATTTATAGTAGGCTTGAAGTACATGAAGTAATAAGACATTGCTAGGGCGAGTGTACAAAAGAGTACCGGTATATAATGTGAAATTTAGAAAAATAAGTATTTCTATATTGCCTCACTAAGCCTGCATTTCTGTTACGAATGCTGGTCTCTTTGTATATAGTTACTTGGAATGAGTTGGATTTGAAACAATAGCCTAAGTTTCTGCTATTTTGTCGATTTAAAAACAAGATAAGTAGTATTTTTCAACTGTATTAATGTATGAAATTTTCTCATTTTGTACGACTATCTTCTCTCGCCTAGCCTTTTGATAAGATTGCATGGTATAGCATACTGGCTGTCACACAGTGTCTTCGCCTAATGTGAGGCAAAGCTTACCTACCACTTGATCATCAATTTCATATTCAGCATTGCTTTCATTCAGAAAATAATCGTTACTAAACCAAACCGGTAGTGATGAAATTTTTATCTACGGAAAACGGTCCTCTCAAAACAGAGACCTCTCTTCGTTCCGTCAACGAGTAATTCAATCGTTTTTTGTGTTGACTAGAAACTTCAATAACGAGTAGCCCTGTGAACAGTGGACCTCACGCCCAAGAATAAGGGTACTTGCAAAGAGGAACATACACGAAGAACTCCTCAATGATAATCACCATCGCAAAATTGAACATAATCATCAGCCTTAGACCTAACCCTTCATTAAATTTGTGTAATCTGTTTTCCATAAAAATCTACTCTTTACCACGTCACCAAGGCTGCGTTTCTATTTTCATCCAGCCTGTAAGTTACTTATGTTGATCCAGACAGCTGATTGCTCAAATCAGATTTCACATGACTGATGAATGAATTTATAGAACACTGTTAATTAAATATTAACTTATGATTGTAAATTTAACGAATAGCAGTCAATTTTGAATTGTGAATAAATAATATTCCTACTCACTCTTGGCCAAACGTTTTCGAGTCATGGAAACTCATCTTCAACGTTGAAGATGACTCAAAAACGTTCGGCCAAGAGTAAGTAGGAATATTATTTATTCACAACTAAAATTGACTGCAAGTCGTTAAATTTAAAATCATAAGTTAATATTAACAACGCAGAACGTTATGGAACAAGAAATATAAGAAATTGATTAAATTAGTATAATTATCATTCTATTAGTAATCACTTGTTATTTTACTTAATTGAAATAATAGAAACGGTTATTTTTTATTAAATAAATATATTATTCTTATGAATAATAACTTAATTCATATGAAGGCTCAAACAGATGAATAAAAGGCCCGAGGGCTATCTTGAAATCAGATCCCAAATCCATATGTGACAGGGAAGCTCATTTTTTAAATTATATGTTTTCAGCAGAAAAATCCCTGAGTGCCTTTCCTTTTAAATATCTTTCAAACGCAAGAAAATTTTGAACATATTTACACATAGATCGCTGCAGATTCCTCAAAGGAATACTCATGCAAGATTTCATCAAATTTGGTCCATGGATTTGGCCATAAGGCTTGTTTCACACTGGATCCGCTCAGCACAGGCCAGTCAACTCAGTTCCGGCAGTTTTCCCACACACTGCGGCAGTTCGGTCCGCTCAGTTCTTACATAAATATG
Source organism: Conomelus anceps (assembly GCA_948455865.1). NCBI lineage: Eukaryota > Metazoa > Arthropoda > Insecta > Hemiptera > Delphacidae > Conomelus > Conomelus anceps. Next base: position 69,675,192 of record OX418217.1, on the reverse strand, counting down.
TGCATAAAAATATACAAGTTTTTTAGGGGGAGGGCATTTATATCATTTTGAGGAAAGGGGCCCGGAAAATCGGTTGCGGGGGGCCCAATTGTAAAACGTTACACTACTGATAGTAATCCTTGTGTGACAAGTCGTACAACATTGGATATGTATGTACTGCTGAAATAAGTCATTCATCAAACCTCATCTTATAATATAATCTCTCTCACAGCAAAAATCAAATCCCAGCACTACGATAATATGTCGGACCTCCCGAGTTCAGTTGCACTTCTGTCTGTAGGCCTACTCTGCGCATGCGCAGCGTCTCCGACCTTCCGTTGCTTCCGGCAAAAATCGCTCGCTTATCAAAGAGAGGCTGAGACGGACGGAGCGGACTCAACTGAAATGACGGAACGGATCCGGTGTGCTGCTCTACATTTGAATACCGTACATGGTTTCCGAATTTTAGCGGAGGCAACTTAACTGAGCGGATCCAGTGTGAAACAAGCATAAGTGTGTTACGAACAAACAGACAACAAATACAAAACGGTCGACTTTGTTTGGTAAAAAAATTATAATATGAATTACCACTAGCGAGTCCTCCGGGCTGAAGAACTCCCTTGCAAACAAATAATTTTGGAAAGAACAACTTATGAGGTAGTATCAAAAAACGGCCGTTTAGAAGATGCATAGATAAATAATCTAGCTCATTTTCAATAATTATGTATTTTTCATTATTTCTCCTAGTGATTTAATTTGTGAAAATGCCTAAGAAATGGGACAAAATTAGAGACGCTAGAAGCAAAGGGTCTGATGTAGTAATTAACTTATTTACATAAGTTAATATGGGCTCCATACTCGGAGTTACATAATATGATGCTTCAAACAATTTACTACTTTACTCATATAAAACGTCATTTATTAAGCAAACAGAAATGTACAATTAATTTCAGTGCTGATAGAATAATGAGTCATATATATATATATATAACATACAGTAAGAAAAGTATATAAAAATCTCGTTAGAATATAATATACCGCATTTAAAGGGATACTGAATCACCAAGACTGTTACAACGATACATTGTTACTGCTGATCCAGATCTATTCAATGTCTCTATCATTCGGATCCACATTGAATAATAACTTGGAACCCAACCAATAAGATACTTTTGCTATAATTCTATCTTACAAGAAAATGAGCTCACAATGATTTTAGAATAAAGAAGCGATTAGACCATGTAACAATTCTATCCTAACAAAGTTTGATAAACAAGGATTCATAACAAAATTGTAATGAAAATAAAAACGATTGATAAAAATATTGGATGTATGAAAACATTGTTATACTTTAATTTTGGAAACTGCATTCCTTTGTGAAGAGTTGAAGAGTTCCTTTGTGAATGGATAAACTGTATAACAGGGACTTGCTACATAATCTAAACCACAGATTACAGAAACAACTTAGTTGTCTGTGTCTAAACGCACCCTAAGAACTTTTTCCTGTCAGGGAACGAGAGAGAGAGAGAGAGAGGTGATATAATCTTCTGATATAACTTAAGAGGAATTTCAGAGGTGAGCCACTAATAACATCATTTACAGCTCTTTATGAGTAGAGTAGAGTACAATTAAATCAATAATATTGAGCTATCATATTTCACTATTTTCGGGTTTCTTATGAGTTTATATAGGCTACTTAAATAGAGTTTCTAGAGAAAGCAATGTATTGGTTTCTTCCAATTCAATCTATAAACCTCTATCATTTCACTTTGTTTGCCTAGCGTGAAATGAGCATGGAATATAGATTTCCAAAGTTTGTACCTATATCGACTAAGGAAATCATCAACCCAAATTCTCAAGTTGGAGAACATAATTATATGGGATGGCAAGCTACAATCATCAATTTTTGGATAATGTTTTTGCAGCCAACCACTTGGATACTCAAAAAATACCTCACTTTCATCTTTATAGAGGGGATCTCTTTCAAAATTGGGCTCACATGTTAGAAATTTAGTTGTAACATTGACATGCAAGTGACTGTACAAAGGAGTTGAATGGCAAGGCATTAAAAACAAGAAATTTGACTCCTTTGAATTTGAATTAGCCTCTTCAGCTAAAATAGAAATAGTATCTAAAGGGCCAATTTGATGCCATTGACCAAGGTAGAAGGTTCCCAAGGAATTACATAAAAGCATAAGCAAACTTAGAATTGAAACATATTTTGAGTTGCATATAAAAGAGATTAGATTTCTTCCACTAACTTTTTTAAAATGCAAGGCTGAGATATAGAACATAATTGGAGCTAGAGGTAGAATGAACCTGAATTCTTTATGTGGTACTAAACTATAAAAAAATATTGTCCATATCACCGTGAAGTACAGAATTAAATCGGTCTTACTTAGTTTCATTCTATATTTTACATGTTTCCAATACTTTGAGTACAGACATGATAAAATAGAAAATGTCATTGAAAAAACTCCTTGGTAAAATGGTAAAGCTATTGGCCCTAGAACAACAGGTACACCTACAGTAATATACCAAAAGAATGAATGAGCGCCATAGTGTATACCGATATTGTATGAGAAATTGTACAGGAAAAAGTTCAATGGTGTGAAAACAACATGCTTATAAAAAAACGTATCAATAAAGATTGTTAATATAGATAGTTTCAGGAAAGTAATGAAGTAAACTTTGGTCAAAAGGTAAACAGGCTTGGAATTATTAGCAATGTCATGAATGCAAAGAGGTAGCCAAAGTATTGCTGAAGTAGGTCTTGAAAGACAAGCCAAACCTACAAACCATAAATATATTCTGCTCTCATTTTTATCTTTGATCATTCTACTTCCAAGTTTTTCTTTCTTCTCAACCAGAGACCAAGGGTACAGGTACAGAGCGATGGTCGTGAAATTCAATTCCATAGTGTTGGATAGTGTCCGTGTGGAGCAATACGATATAAACAAGCACATCATCCAAAGTAAACTCAGCCATGAAGCCAGAGATCTATGTGAGGCACCCAACATGAATCTTGACCATAATACGAAACACGTATCTGCGTATGAGGAGAATATTGCTTGCATGTATCGTGGCAAATATACCACTGTATTTCTAGAGTCTAAACCAAAAAGTTCAAGAAATTTATAAGCTCCTGCGAACCAAAGAGGATAGAAGAAACTGCGAATTCCATGGACCCATTCCCAAGTAACATAGCCATAGCCGAATGCTATTTTATGTGCAATTTCCAAGCTTTGCCAATATTCATCAGGAACAAACGACGATTGGTTAATGTAAATTGATATTATTCGCACAAAACTCAACACTAGCAATACTTTTCCAAAGTCGAAATCACTATTTAATTTCTTGTTGGTCATTTTAAATGAACAATAACTTCAATACAACGCTAAAAAGTTTCGAGATGATAATTTTTGAAGCCATTTGAAACATTTGTTCAGTCTTGTCCGTAGTAATGACTGTTGGAGCGCATTATAAACTATCAATCACATACTCTTATAACTTATTCACTATTCAATCAAGTTCAAACATATCTAATTCGTAATTAAGTTCTCTTCAAGAGAAATGAGATCAATAACTTATGGTAGAGGGTAGAGGTTATGTTTACAACAGTTGTTGACAAGCGGTGCCGATGCGATCGTTAAAGAGTCGATTACACTGGGATAATTACTAGCTAAGCGAGTAGCGAGTAGAAACAATACAGACCTACCGTTCTACAGCAGCTCGACATAACAAGCCGAATAATAGAAAAAATTTAACTTCCAGAATTACCCCCATACTATGGAATTTCAAAGACAATAAATAATATTGCAACACAAAATTAAAATATGAAGTTCACCAACAATTATTCAATAAAATTTCATCAAAACATTTCACCAAAAATACAATATCACTCATCTGAATTGTTAATATGGCAGCCTGCGCAATTTTTTTTTTGTAGATTACGTCTTGGAGACTCCAAGCACAGACAATTAAGATTACAGTTGTTCTGTAATCTGTGGTTTTAGCAAGCCGAAAGCAGTTCCTTCTTAGGCCGGCAATAGACGGACTGCTTCAAGCAGTCGTAAGTGACTGCAAAAGTGCAGTCGATTTGCAGTCGAGCAGACTGCAAACCGACTGCTTGAAGCAGTCCAAAAGCAGTCGGTTTGCAGTCGGCTCGACTGCTTTTGGACTGCTTCAAGCAGTCGGTGACTGCCTTGTTCAATAGGCGGAGTAGAGTTGAGACTGCGGAGAGCCTCCCATAAAGACAATAAATTATTAATAAAATTACTGTGAATAATTTTCTAGAAATGATTGGAGCACAAATTAATTGAAGAAAGACACATTTAATCAAATTTCTGAATATGGTTTAAAACAAATTTAATAATAGTCTGAAAAATTGGTAAATGGATGGAATGAGAAATGGATCCTTAAAAAATAAATTATAATTAATTTAATATAATAATACATTATTCTCGTCATACAAAGATGGCCACTTGACATGAAAAAATACAAGAAATAGTAGCATTACAGTATATAAAATCACAGGGTTATTAATTACACAGCGAATAATTATAAATCAATAAAAAGATTGATCATTTCATAGAACAAATAGTAATAACCAGCCTAAGTACTAGAATTAAATTCTTGAATTTCTTGTTCCTTAACAATCTGCATTGTTAATATTAACTTTGTATTGGAAATTGAATGACTTGCAATCAGTTTTTGTAGGTGAATAAATAATAATTGTACTCACACTTGGCCAAACGCTTTCGAGTTCTGGAAACTCATCTTCAAGGCATTCTAGATCGGCGATGTTGGTTAGAAGAATTGTGGTTTTTGTATCATGTGGTCAAAAAGTATGTGTGATTAAAATTTAATTCATTGAGCATCTAACCAACAAACCAATATCGCCGATCTAGGATTCCATAACTCCATAACTCGAAAACGTTCGGCTAAGTGTGAGTAAAATTATTATTTAACCACCTATAAAAATTGACTGCAAGTCGTTAAATTTACAATAAAAAGTTATTATGGTTATAAAGGTTTAAAAAGTTATTATTACTAGAAATATTGAATAATGATATTTTTATGAAAAGATAGAGCCGGAACCGGATAGAGTACGGTACTGCATCTTTTTTTAATAATGATTTCCATGAAATCACTGGATGGACCCAAAAATATATTTTAGTCCTAAACAGGATGATTCAATATCTTGAAGTATTTATTGTAAGTGACAGATTCACTTTAAATAACTCCTAGAGCTTAACATTACTTAAAACTAGGGGGTAAACTAAATCTTAAACGAGCAAAGTTCAATTAGGAGAAAATTATGCAAAAATCAAAAAATATAATAAAACAGGATCTTTGTCTTTGAAGAAGACTCTAGTGACAAAGTACAAATAGTTTTGAAAACAACGTGCTATGTTCACAGAACGCATAGCCTACGAAAAACACACAATGAGTGAAATATGAAAAGTGATGCGAGCAGTTGAGTGGACTGCTTGAAGCGGTCCGTGTATTGCAGACCGACTGCATTTTTGCAGTCGGCAGCACGGCAGAACTCGACTGCAAATGGACTGCTTGTTTTGTTACCGACCGCAACTCGACTGCTCAAGCAGTCCAGGGGCGTCTTGATTTTAACATTGAAAATGCGATCCGCCCAACTGCGACTGCTTCAAGCAGTCGAACCCGACTGCTTGAAGCAGTCCGTCTATTGCCGGCCTTAAGGGGCCCACACACTAGCGAGTAAGGCTCGCGAGCCAAACTCGCGAGTCTGGCTCGGCGAGTAAGACTCGGAAGAAAATCACCACTAACGTGTTGTGAACTTCCCGAGTCCGGCTCGGCTACTTTTCAAGGTCGGCTGGAGTGCGCCCATGTTAATTCTAATCCATATAGCTCATCTAATCTCAAAATCTTCAAATTGCAATCAATATCTCATTTGGAAGGTCATTTTATGCTCTAGAGAGAGTATTGGTTTTGCTAAAATTTCATAATTCTTGAAATTTGATTATTATTATTATTAAGAAATGTTTTATTTCTTCTAATTTTTTTCTGACATAAGAGAAAAAGATGTCAGAGAGTTTATAGGCACGATTTATGTTTTTTTATAACAATTATTTTCCCAAAAAGTATCTTTCTTATAGATCTATAACATAATTATAGATATAGATCTATAATTAGGGAAGTGATAGCCGCGAGGCGTAGCAGGTATCTGTTCAATCAGATAGAGATAAGCTGCGTTCTCGTAGGTCCTGTTTGTAACGGTGACCGATTAGATTGGCCAGCAAAAAAGAGACTGTTCTCTGCTGTAAAATCACTTCCCGGTGGTTCGGAACCCACCTAAAACTTTAGGTCCAACTCATCAATCACCATCATCCAACTCATTACCCACGCACAGGTCTCAGACCTATGTAGGCTTCATCCTCAGAAGAAGAACATCTACAATTAAATATGCAAAAAAGTAATAGGGGGCCTATTCCATAGAATTCAAAAGGTCAGTTGAAATATAGGATTTATTTCATCTACTTTTTACTCAATTTCTATTTTTTAATTACTTCCATTTTTTTTTTCATTTGTATCAAAGTAATTAATTGTTATATTGCAATTTATTAAATACTGTTATATTTATAATGATAGTGTTATAATAATAAATATAAAATGGACATTGGACTTACATGCAAAGGGATGTATTATTATTATTATTATCATTATTATTCAATAATTATTTATTTATTTTATACACAATTTATCTGTTAGCAGCTATTATTATTGAAATTATTTTTTTTTTTTATGTTACTGTGGGTATTTTTTGTTAAAAAAACAACATTCGAATATTTATTTGTATTGTATTAAAAATAAGATCTGCACTGCAATATTATCATTTTTATTTTTTCTTGAATATTCAAATTTTAATATACGGGTTCTTTCTTATTTTTCTGTTTATACATTAGTTTAACTCGGTACCTATTTCAGTCATAGTAATAGTAAATATACAAACTTAAATAGATAACTCAATTAACTTATTTTTACGTCTTATGAACAGTGCAAATACTAAAATATCTTGCTTTCTGACCATCTGCTATGTTATAATGGGGACGATGTCAAACTCGCACACCGTCAAGGTGGGCTGACGACAATCTGGCCTGCCGACAAGCTGGGCTAACGTCAAAGTCGCACACCGTCACCATGGGCTGAATTCCTAAGTGTGCCAGGTTGGCGGTGCATGCAAACGACAAACTCGCACTCTTTTGATTTTGTCACCCGGCGCCAAAGCTGCACGCCGCCACAGTGGGCTGAATTCCTAAGTGTGCCAGGTTGGCGGTGCATGCAAACGACAAACTCGCACTCTTTTGATTTTGTCACCCGGCGCCAAAGATGCACGCTGCCACAGTGGGCTGAATTCCTAAGTGTGCCAGGTTGGCGGTGCATGCAAACGACAAACTCGCACTCTTTTGATTTTGTCACCCGGCGCCAAACCTGCACGCCGTCACGATGGGCTACTTTTAGGCCCTTCACACACGTGTCGACTCATTTGCAATTTGAGTTGGCAACGGTAGTCGCGCGCAACCTTGTCTGTGTTTCACAGCGAGAGTATTTTTGTTTTTCTCTCAAAATATTTTTTTCTCTTTTGTTACTTGTACTATTCTATGCAGTGGAATAGAATGGAATTGGTTCAAATTTGTTATTTAATTCTGTAAGTTGAAATTGTAAGTTATCTTGAATGTCATTTGAATTGGACTTTTTGCGACTCCCACCAGCGGTCAAAGTCTTTTCTTTTGCTGGTGGTGCCTGAACATAGATTTTAGTTTTTTTCTGGTTAGTTAGGTTTCTTTTATTTCCTTTATGTTAATATGTTAATTTGTAACCATTAAATTATTTTGTTGTAAAGTTGTGGCAATAAACAATTGAATTGAATTGAATTGAAAATCTAGATGGCAACGTGAATCGTCTGCACGCAACGGTGACAGCCGGACGCCTGCAATCTCAATTGCGTAGTTGCATGCCATACAGCAGTATTGAATGAGTATTGACTTGAAGTATTCAGTTGCATACGCAATCAATAAACAAGTTCACACCCTTCAATCTCCAAAACGCTTTCTTTTGACGTTTTTTCGTATTTCATAGAATAACTCAATAATTGCGGTACTTAATGTTTTATGTGATTTTGCAGTTCATTTCATAAAGAATTCACCACACAAAGGAGGGCTTAAGGAGCCTAAAGTTTTCCGAATGAGTAATAATTTATTGATTTCTCATTGAAAAAGATAGCTTTACTCTTCTGCTATCTGTATTCCAGTAATGAAGCGTTTTCGAAGGAATAAAACCTTTTGCAATCTGGCAGATGCCTGGCGAATTTTTTTCGCAAAAACCTGTATATCTTTTTAGGAAAGTGATAGCCGCGATCAGTGACAGGTATCTGTTCAGTCAGATAAGATAAGCTGCATATTCCTGGGACCTCTTTCTAAGGGTGACCGAATGGATCGGCCACCAAAAAAGACGGTTCTCAGCTATAAAATCACTTGCCGGTGATTCGGGACTCACCTAAAACTGTGATCCAACTTGTCAAAAATTGACATTCAACTCATTACCCACGCACAGGTCTCAGAACTATCTGGGCTTCACATTCTGAGAAAATTACATTTTACTGTAACGTTAAATTTAATGTATTACTGGTTTAGGAGGTTCTGGAAGCTAGTGATCCTGTATTACACATTACATTGTCAGATCGATATAAGTGAAACGAATTAATCTCATTATCTTAACCCAGCCGCTTGTCAAATTAAATTCTGTCACAAACTCTATCCACTTATGGTAGCCTAGTCACAATATAGGTAACTCTTAATAGTATAACGATATTGTTATAAACACTATCCTATATAAAGAAGTGTGAAATGTACTGCCTAGATCCTAGGCTGAAAACATACAGCCGTATATAGTTTCAATCATGAGTTGGAGTGAGAAATTTTTTTGAGATCGTTAATTCTAAAAAGATAATTGAACAATATTCTTCAAAATTATTACAGTTAATTATTCAGTGTGGGTATATTCTGAAAGGGACCGCATTAAAATGACAAATCAAAAGCAATTTCACTTTTAATAAGCCTTTTGCTATTATAATTTTCCTAAATACAATATCCTACATTAGAGTTGTGAAATTTTTCTTAGTTTATGAATATTTTATAGGTCGATTTTTAGCTACTTTAGTTTGGATGTTATGTATGGCTTGCTAATTTGATAAATATTTCATAATGTAGGCTACAAGAAATTTCTCATGTTTTCAATGTTTGAAAATTCAACTCAAAAGCTTAAAATAAAAAAAAATTAAAACAAAAAAGAAACTGACTTCAATAAAATGATACTCAAACATTAAATACTCACGTAGGTACAGTATTAAAAACCTTAAAATAAATTATTTACATTAAACTGAGAACATTTTAAATTTGATACGAGTAGCTTAATCTTTTGTAGTCGGAGCAAAATATTCTTTGAAGTTAATAGAAAAAGCTTTGTAATATTAAAGGTTTATAGAATATTTGGCTTGGATCTCAAAATATAACTCGTATTTAAAATGTTTTCAGTTTAAAGAAAAAACATTATTTTAAACCTGTAGTACGTGAGTATTTAATGTTTGAGTAGCCTATCATTTCATAGAAGTTGGTTTCTTTTTTTGTTTTAAAATTTGGCTTTTGTTTTGTTTTAAAATTTGGCTTTTTTTGTTTAAAAAAAATGCTCGCTGGACTTAAAAGGTGAGTGACCTACCGGCTAGTAGGTTACATTGATAATAGAATAAAAACTTTGAATGGAACAATAGAAAATAATGATACCGACCATGTCCACCAGCCAACTGAAATCCTGACTGGAGATATGCTAATCTTGATAACAATTTTGACATGGAATTGCAATGAAGATTGTTTTGACTCAGTGAAACGTTTCTGAGAAGCTGATGTTGTTGAAGCCAGCGGCGTAGCCAGGATTGAACTTCGTGGGGGTGGGGGTATTCCAAGGGGTGTGGGGGGGGAATGGAATCCGCCCAGTTGATAGGGTGGTTGGGGGGTTTGATATTTATCATTTTTATAATATTTTTTTGAGCATTCAAAAGTAATTTTCACTTGGATAATTCAATGAAAGCAATTGCTAATATTTAAATGAAACAGACAGCACTCGAAAACACTGCATTGCCACATTGCTCACTAAACTGTACATGCCGCTGTAGAGTGAGAGTACTGCATGGTACCATACTAAAATTAGTACTTTTTGTGATTCCCATGACACACTCTTGTGCCAAATAAAACTGGGTTCTATTTTTTTATTAACCTTCAACTGGTGATGTGCCTGGCTTGCAACACATCTGGTGACGTTTGGTCTGGTAGACCCATTTTGATTATCTTCATAAAACGTACACATATCAAATAAGATAATTTTTTTCAAATGCATTTGATCATGGACAACTATGGGGAGGCAGTGTAACAAATATTGTAAATCTATACCCATTATAAAATCTTAAATCTTAATAAGTAGTTTTGAAAAGTATGTGTACAAATTTATAATGAAAATCTGGGCGTTTGTAAAAGATTCAATATGATTGAAAAAAGTTTTTTCTTTTAGTTTCAAATGTATGATCTTTAAGATAAAATGTATGAAGATTGTAAAAATATATACATGGAAAATATTAGTTCATAAAAAATTCTGCGCAGGTTTGAACTTTGTTTTTTATAGATGGTTTCCAATGCTTATTCCCAGTGGTGGATTTATGGGCGAGGGGGGGCTTTCGGGCTGAAGCCCCCCAAAACCTACAATAAGTATTTGGAAGAGTGTAAATTTTTTAATTAGACGCACAAGAATAACTTCTAAATAGCATATGTTGTAAACAATGGAGTTTTTGAAATGACAAAGGGTGGCACCGATCTGCAAAGACGGGTCAGTACCTGGTCAAAACTACCTGGCCTCTGTTTTCTTTCCTACTTCCCCTCCTCCTCAGGCATTCTAATTCTGACATTCGAATTTCTCAGAAAAAGAATGTTTGGATAAGCTTGTGACTGACGAGAAGTTATTATATGCATTTAAACAGATCAAGAAATCATTAAAGAAACCTGATACCTGAATCATTTTTGGAAACAGACAATGAACATCCATTTCTAAAATAGGATTTCAGTATTTTTAATTTCCAAAATTCTCGGCAAATTACAAAATCGTAGATACTAAGCATTAGGTGTGTAAACGTTTAAAATATTGCAACATCTGTTTGTCAGAAGCTGGAACAACCATAATGCCCCTTAATAATTTATAAATTCCCCTTAAATACCTTTTAATAATGTTGGTTTAATGTCAAATATGAATATGAAAATATTCCTACGCATCATTCAATTAATTTGTATGAATGCTAGGCTATATACAGTATTACTATAATAATATTATGCCATATTACAATATTTATGTAGCCTAGTATACTAAAAAATATTCCAGTGGCCTATAATTAAAGGTAGTACCCTTGATGGATGTGCTATGTATCCTATTCTAAGTGCCTCAGGTTTTCCCAATTTACAGTCTAATGCAATGGTCCTATCCACATAAATTTTGACTCATCTTAAGGCTGTGTAGTAGTGTTTTGGTCGCTATTTTTTCAATTAAACATTTTTTTTCAAATTCTTTAGGGGACTTGGGAGGCGCAATACATTAAAAACTGCGCCATTTTTGAGCTTCACTAGGGGTGTGCACTCTGGGTTTAGACATTATTTTTTCAACTTTTTATGGGCTGGCAACTATTAAGCTTTTAAAATTTTATCTGAAAATCTCATGTAGCCTAAGATGCAGTGGCGTAACTAAGCCATGGAGCCCCCCTCCCCATCATTTGACTGATGTGCGCCCCCCTTTGGTTGTGGCGCGCTCTCCATACCGCTGCACCACCCGCACGGAGGGGCTGCGGTGGTGCTATTTACGCCACTGCTAAGATGTAGTCCCTTATAAAATCACACGTAGCCTAAGATGTAAATCCTTATTAAATCCTCCTTATGGAACCTCATGTTGTCTTTTTATGCTGATCATAAGTATATGACAAATGTCATCAATAACAACCACCAGGGGAACCTGGGAAGTTATTATTGATAAATTATTGGCTGCAGTTATCAATAAAAATAATACACTTGAAAAATGCCAATACAATATAATATCAAATAATTTATCGATTTGATAGTGTAATATTATATGAGTGAGTATCTGACTGTATCAAGGTATTTCCAATAATCGATGGTAGACACAACCATTCTTAACGCTCGCTTCACATTACATCGACATGTCGTGTGTCGTGTGTCGTTCATACGACTAAAGGGCAAAGAGGGATTGCCGTGTATTCGCATAAGAACCATAGTAATTATGAAAATAACATAATCGCTCACCCATACAACACAAGACATGGAGAGTCAACACTTCGGTACCCCATGCATAGGCTGACTCTGATCGAGAAGGCGCCACACTATTCGGGTATAAAGATTTTAAATTGTTTGCCCCAAGTTTTAAAAGGTTACGGTCAAGACAAATTCGTGAAGGAACTCAGGAAGTTGCTTATTGATGCCTGTCCTTACTCTCTGGCTGAATGTTATGGGGTTTTTCGGAGACAAAATGTTGAATAGAATCTGTTTTTATTTTAATATGTTTTTATAGATGAACGAACGCTTGATGAATGGCTGATGAATCAGATTAGTTGAAGTGAATTAATTGACGTGTCACATGCTGTGCAAGCCTAGCTCGATAGATGCAGCTTAACGTGACAAAACAAATTTATTTATTTATCAGCTTCTTCACACTAGGCCGACAAATGTCGTGGATACGCACGACTGTCGTGCTAGTGCCGAGGGGGCCACGACACCCCTCGAGTCGTGCCGACAGTCGGTGTCGTATGAACGACTAGAGGGCGCAGCGAGCTACTGGAACTGTTCACACATCTCCGACACGACAGCCTACTGTACTGAGCGGCAGAGTTGAATTGACGCGTTGAATTGTGTTTTTTTCGTAATTTATTGTTTGTTGGCAATGGATTCGATTGATTTAGAATTGCTCATCTCGTTGGTACAAGAGCGCCCTGTTATTTGGGACAAGACTATCGAAGAATATAAGGACAGAACCCTAACCAGAGACGCATGGATTGAAGTGTTCAAGCAATTGAATGCAAAGTTTGAAGAGCTAGAGCCAAATGAAAAAACGAATATGTTAATAATACTGTTTTATTCTCAACTAACAATAAACTAAGTATATTTATTCCTGGATTTATTGTTCCATAACGATCAGAGCTGTTAATTAACTTTATTGTAAATTCAACGAATTAAAGTCTATTTTAATTGAGTAAAAATATTATTTATTCTCAATGGAAATTGACTACAAGTTGTTGAATTTACCATAAAAAATTGATAAGTATTTATGTCATTACAAACAGGAATTAATTTTTCAGTCTCTTTGATTTTGGTTTAAACAAGAAACTATGAAAAATAATTTATACAAAAATACCGGAAATTTAGTACAGGAAAATAAAAGTACTGGAAATTTTGTTGTAAAATTTTTGATTGTTTGAATAAATCAAGGCACAGCCTCTACTTGCAATAATTGAGTCACTGGGACTAAAAAATCGCAATCGCTAAAAAACGGTAGGTGAACCCACTACGATAAATAAATCGTCAATTTCAATGCACAACAATGTACAATAAATCGTTTCATGTTACAGCTGTTCAGTATTAAAAAATATAGGAAGTGTGTGTGTTGGTGGTCGCGTTTGTGTAAATTAAATGATGTATTGAATAAAACGATGGATTGAATTGGGGGAGTGATAGCTGTGAGCCGTAGCAATCATCTGTTCAATCAGATTAGATAAGCAACGCTCTCCGGTGTCCTCTTTAGGTAAGGGTGACCAACTGGATTGGTCAGCAAAAAAGACTGTTCTCTACTGTACAATTATTTCCCGGTGGTTCGGAACCCACCTAAAACTTCAATTAATCAACTAACTAAACAAACTTCAATTAATATGTTTAACTAATCATGGGCGTATATAAGGGGGTCTTGGAAGGCTTGACATCCCCCCCCCCAAAATTCCAAACACAAATTGGAAAATTAGTAGAAATGCGTAGAAATATGTGATTTCAATTTACGATACAAAAAATGTTATAATATTTTACAATTATAATATTTACAAATATGTGATTTCGATTTAATATGTGACTTCAATTTCTGAAGAATTTTCCCGGGTAAGACCCCCGGACTCCCCTTTACGATGGGGGTATTCCATAGTAAAATTCTGGGTGCGCCACTAGCCGTCTTGTGGCACCCCCGAAAATTTTTTCTACACCACTGCAACTAATCACCATCATTAAAATCATTACCCACGCACAGGTCTCAAACCCATGTGGGCTTCATCCTTCAAAAAAAGTATTATTTTTGAATTTGTATTTAATTTTAAGTGTAAGACAGAACCAGCGAGACCCAACTTCGCCTGAATAAAGTCATTCTATAAAACAATATAGAAAGGAAATATAGGAAATAGAAAAAAATAAATGATTATTTAAAAAGTTATAATTTATTTATAAAGTCCTTCTCGAGTTGATTGGATGTACTCAGTGCAGTCGATTCCTTCTCCTTGCTTTAATTCGTCTATAAACTACCAAACAACACAATTACTTTTCCAGATTCATTTATTCTTTAATTTTTGTAGAACTACACGAAACTAGACTGCACTGTACTGCAAGTGCGTTGTATATCGACCATACTAAAATGTCGTGGTCGCGTGAATGTGAACGGTTCCAATTTTTATGTCGTTGGCGACCAAATGTCGTTGTCGTTTAGACGACCGGTCGTGCAAGTGTGAAAGAAGCCTTCAGAGTGCCAGGTTGTCGTTTGCATGCAGCGTCAAGCTGGCACTGTTTTATTCTGTCACCCGGCGCCAAAGGTGCACGCCGCCACAGTGGGCTGAATTCCTAAGTGTGCCAGGTTGGCGGTGCATGCAAACGACAATCTCGCACTCTTTTGATTTTGTCACCCGGCGCCAAAGCTGCACGCCGTCACAGTGGGCTGCATTCCAAAGTGTGCCAGGTTGGCGGGTGCATGCAACGTCACCGTGGGCTGGAAAACCAGCCCAGCTTGACGGCGTGCGAGTTTGGCGGCGTGCGAGTTTGGCGGGGTCCCTTATAATGAGGTGCCGAGCCTGGCTCGGCTCGGAAAACGTCCACTAACTAGCGAGTCCCAGCCGAGCCCAGCCGCGCTTGTAGCCCTGCGCGAGTCTGGCTGGGCTCGGCTCGGCTCGGGAGAAAACAGCCCACTAACTAGTGATTTTCTCCCGAGTCCGGCTGGCCGAGTCTTACTCGCGAGCCAAACTCGCTAGTGTGTGGGCCCCTTTAGTCAGTGTCTAAGCCGACACGTTTCTGCAATCCAGCCGTTGTCTTTAGGGTCGATGACGTTGGGCGAGTTAAGCCCCAATTACACGTCCCTAGTAGGTCGGCCGAACTACTCGGTTGGCTAGTAGGTGATTGAGCATTTTTACATTGGTCGAGTAAGCTCGGTCGATTTGGCTCGGACCAGTTACTTGGCCCAGCTTACTTGCGTTTTAGAAAAGTGGGTTTACATTAGTAAAGTTAATTCGACCGAAGTATTTGAGATCCTTACAGCCAATTTCCGTCCAAAGATCGTCATTGCCCTTATAATTATTATTATTAAAACATAAACAATTCAAAATAATAAAGCTTGTTTTTCAATGCTTGGAGTCAACCACTGCTTTTTATTGAACCACAAGGGACAAAAGTTTCTGTTTTGCTTTGAGTATGTTACAACAAGCTTAAACTCTTCGGGCTAATGTGTGTCTCACTCTTTAATTTTCTTTTTTTACCTCCAATGGCAACATCAAAAACTTTATGCAAAGTAAACTGTCAGCATGATTTAAATTAATTGTTTATATTAACTTTTCATGTGAAATTTAACGACTTGCAGTCAAATATTTGTTAAGAACAAGTATAACTCACTTAATCTGGCCGAGCACTTTCAAATCTATGAGATCCATCTCATGGAGAGATCCATCTCTATGAGATCCAGATGGATCTCATAGATTCGAAAGCGCTCGGCCAGATTAAGTGAGTTATACTTGTTCTTAACAAATATTTGACTGCAAGTCGTTAAGTTTCACATGAAAAGTTAATATTAACAACGCAGTTCGTCATGGAACAAGAAATCCAGGAATTTCATTGTTTATGTTAAATCACTTACTCACAAACAAAAAGTCATTAATAAATAATAAGAGTTAATTAATAAATAATGCACAAACTACATAAGAGGTAATGCAGGCAGACGATGAGCCGTGTTGTCCTAGCTGTGAAGTGCGAAATGGGTAGACCACTGGTTACATGGATTTCTCTGTGGGTGTTGACTAGACAATGTAGCATGCACCATGCACTCTTCCGACAGAGCGCAAACTGTGGAATGGAGCCAGTGGTCGAGGAACAGTCATCTCTGTGGTTGGTTGTCCTAGCTGCGGAATGCTCTACACTGCAAAATGCGAAGAGTGGGCTGTGGGCTAAGCCCTACGTTCAATTGCCTTGAACAAATGTAGCTGCAAAGTGGGGAGCTGTCAGTCTGACATCACCTGTCTATAGAGCCGATGTATTTCAACTCTGTATTGCCAGGGCTACTTGGAAATTAGCTCAGTTCAGTCCAGTTAGTATGTGTCACAGTCAGCATGCAAATTAAGGCTGTGCTCAGGGTTTTTGGTCATAATTTTTTTTCGAAGTTTATTGTATTGGATATTTTTAAAGTATTGGAATGTTGCCTATTGCCATGAGAAATTATTTTTTTCATCAAATATTTTATGGAATACGGGAGTTCAAAGTTGAAATTTTTCGGTTTTTGGGGGCAATTGATCTCCCCTAAAAGTTATTTTAAACTTTTGATATTTTTTTTTAAATGAAAGACACATTGAGGAATAAAATGATATATTTTTCATTCCAATCAAACAAATAGTTTTCTCAAAATGATATTTTTAAAACATGCCAAAAATTTCAATTAAAAAAAAATTATATTGAAAAAACCAATTGTTGAATTGAAATAAAAAATGTGTCATTCTTTTCACCAAGGTGTCTTTCAGTTATAAAAAAAAATCAAATGTTTAAAATAATTTGTAGGGGAGATCAATCGCCCCCAAAAACTGAAAAATTTCAACTTTAAACTCCCATATTCCACAAAATATTTGTTGAAAAAAATAATTTCTCATGGCAATAGTCAACATTCCAATACTTTAAAAATATCCAATACAATAAACTTCGAAAAAAAATTATGACCAAAAACCCTGTGCACAGCCTTAATATACTTGCCTTGAAAATTCATGCGCTGTTTTCTTAATAATTCAGTGTTTATTTTAATGAACTAATATTTTTTTAAGGAATTATTGGCATGGCTCTGTTCATGGAAATGAGAGACAAGCCAAGACAAACGTTTGTGTTTGTCTCTCATTTCCATGAACAGAGTATAGTAGTATTTATCAATGGTAGCAAACAAAAGTTGAGATATTGCTTTTGTTCTCTACTAGCTGGCAGTGTAGTCAAGATCAAAATATAATGTTGTTATTGCCAAAGCCGACATTTTATCACAGCTGCCAACATAACACTTCAGAACAGATATACTGAATTTTCTGTGATAACACTTATCAACTGTTTTGATAAAATTTTATTGAATAATTGTTGGTAAACTTCATATCTTAATTTCGTGTTCCAATATTATTTATTGTCTTTGAAATTCCATAGTAAGGGGGTAATTCTGGAAGTTTCATTTTTTCTATCATTGGGCTTGGCATGCCTAGCTGCTGAAGCACGGTCGGCCTGTAACGTTTCTACTCACTAATCGCTACTAAAGGGTTGATTACATTGGGATAGTTACTCGCTAAGCGAGTAGGACGTTACTGACCGACCGTGCTACAGCAGCTCAGCATACCAAGCCAAATTATATTAAAAAAATTATTTCTAGAATCACCCTCATACTATGGAATTTCTAAGACAATAAATAATACCGCAACACAAAATTAAAAGATGAAGTTTACCAACAATTATTCAATAAAATTTCATCAA
The DNA here is from genome assembly GCA_948455865.1 of Conomelus anceps. Classification (NCBI taxonomy): domain Eukaryota; kingdom Metazoa; phylum Arthropoda; class Insecta; order Hemiptera; family Delphacidae; genus Conomelus; species Conomelus anceps. The sequence goes on along the minus strand of OX418217.1, from coordinate 69,657,139 downwards.
AACAATATACAATATATCTCATCTGAAGTGTTATGCTGGCAGCCTGCGTGATTAAGTATCGGCTTTGGCCACAATAATATTGTATTTTGGTGTTGGCTACTCTGCCAGCGAGTACAAATGTGACCAAATTCAAAGTTGAGAGCCTGTCTACTTTGAATTTGGTCACATTTGTACTCTCTGGCAGAGTAGCCAACACCAAAATACAATATTATTGTGGCCAAAGCCGATACTTAATCACGCAGGCTGCCAGCATAACACTTATTGAGATAACACCAGATGAGATATATTGTATATTGTTTTGATGAAATTTTATTGAATAATTGTTGGTAAACTTCATCTTTTAATTTTGTGTTGCGATATTATTTATTATCTTAGAAATTCCATAGTATGGGGGTGATTCTAGAAATAATTTTTTTAATATAATTTGGCTTGGTATGCTGAGCTGCTGTAGCACGGTCGGTTAGTAACGTCCTACTCGCTTAGCGAGTAACTATCCCAATGTAATCAACCCTTAACCAATACCTCCTAGATGTACATCTAGGAGGTATTGTACCATAGCTTCCAAAAGACAAGGCCGCGGCAATGTAGAAGTGGCAACGTCGCAAGGAGGATGGCTGCAAGCCTCCAGTTCCATACTAAACAATGGACTGACAGTACGCGCTCACTTTTTTGGGCTATTTTGAATGCGATTTCAGACAGTTGAGTGACAGTTTTCTGTGAAACTATGCCAAAGAAATGTGTCGTTCCTGGGTGCAGAAGCAATTACGATTCCGAAATTAAAACAGAAGGGTTTGTCCCTTGTTTCAAATTTTGTGTATACAGTATTCATATTTTAAAAGAAAAGAGGCATTGTGGTATTAGTAATCTGGACTTAGCTAGAAAGATAGTTTTAATAATGAGTAATATTGTGATGAACAATTACTCGAAGGCAAGTTATCAATCGTAGCTGTCAGAGAAAACTTAAAATTTTGTCATAATTGTAATTTTTTCATTTGTTGTTTTTTTATAATACAATATTGTTGTTGTTTGATCGTAAAATTGTGTACACAGTACAACAAAACTAAAATAGGCCTATGCTTATTATACTAGACTATGTTTATTTGTTGAAAAATAAATTTCATTATCAGTATCTGGTAGCTTTATGACAGCACTATTACAAAATATTGTCATTCCACTTCACTAAAAACGTCTACTTTTAGTCCAGGAGACAACTAATTTAGTTAGGTATCATTATAACGACTTGCAGTCGATTTTAATTTTGTCATTTTTAAAATTGACTGCAAGTCGTTATAATGAAATGAATTACCTAATTTTAACATCACAGATTGTAATTTATCCGGAAATTCTAGTTTTGAACTAATTTAGGTTTACTGTACGATGGTAACACTCCTTCCCTGTCTATGCTCGAAATAACCATTTCCGATCTTCAGCTGATTCAAAATAACAATAAATTACGAAAACTAAAATAGCATGGCAAGAAAATTTGTGTTAATAGCAATTCAATCCATGAAACAACAAGCAAACAAACAACATAACAACAAACAAACAACATAACAAGTTGTGAACATGAGGTGTTGGTTACACGAGCACTGCCTGCTACTGGCAGAGCCGGCCTCCTTCCTGCTGTAGGAGCGGCGTTGACAATTTTCTCGCCGGGGCCTTGTCTTCAGGGGGCTATGATTGTACTAACTCGCCCAATGCGGGTGTATACCAACTGGACTACGACCAACTGGACTACGATCTAAAATATATCAGCTGTTGACCAACTCGCCACTAATGGAATGCGGAATTCACAGATTCATAAGAAATAGAATGAGGAATGCACCAACCTATAAGAGCATAAAATCCCTCTCAGTGATATATTATCAAATAATAATGCTACTGTTAATAATCAATATTGAATGATAGCATTTTTTTAGATTTGTGAGCTGAAACTCATAGATTGTTCACACAAAATTAATTCATTTGACTTTCTGAGACTTCTTTCATAATCGCAATAATGTGTCAGCAGAATTTTAATATATCGATCTATCTAGCATATTATAAATTGAGAGTACACTCACATTACTTTGTTTTACTCCTGATGGATAAAACTCATTATAATTATCATTTTTTAAATAAATAAAAGATAATTTGTGAGCTCTAGTGCGGTTTGAACGGTTTTAGCCTATGGTTGAACAATATTAACCGAAATGATTGATACGTTGGCACACTGAGCTGTGTGAACTGGCAAATTTGAAACTCAATTTTCAATGGTAATTTAAAACTATTATTAAAATTGAGTGGGACAATTTGCATTATTTGAATCATGAAATATGAAGCATTATGTTGAAACCAGTGACTTTATAACCAGTTTGCATGATATTGAATCGTGCTTAAAATACTTGATTAAACCAATATTTTATGATTTGTACGATCCATCTCTTAGTCAACTTATTTCAACGTACTTGGATAACAATCTATGGTACCGGTACCATATCTATTGCTGCACATTGTACTGCATAATCTTTCAAGAATAATACATATTTCTAGTACATTTATAGTGTCTGATTCAGAACTAGAGAGTGAATAAAAAATAAAACAGTGTACAAACTAGAGTGAATAAAAAACTAACAATGCATTGTACATACTTGTGTATGTGGGTTTATTGAAAAGACGATTGCAAACAATGTTTTACAACGCATGATGCATTGAATAAATTTCAACATGAGTACATAAAACTTATGCTTCTCTTGAAAACATGTTTTTCTACCAACCTAAGCCTTTACTGGACTAGCTGCAACACTCCCACCCCAGCTCACATCATCACAACAAAGCAGGCGCTGTTCATTGGTGACCATCTCAAATTCAAGCACCTTTACAAACTGTTTTTACTAAAATAGGAGCGCTAGTTCAGTTTTTTCTACAACTGTATACTCTGTCACCAATATACTATAGTCTCAAGGAAGTTGTTTATTAGGAATTAGAAAGATTAAACTGTCAGTTGTAGGAAATGAAATTGTATTATCAGTGAATTTGTTGAATACAATACTGTATATTGATTTGTTATTTTTCATCTTCCTATAAAATACGCCCAATAAATTTTGCTCACTCTTTAAATCAGAACAGTTATTTGCACGCGCAGTTTATATCAGTATTAGCGAATGGAAGTGTAGAATGCTACACAAAACTCGATTGTTATTGTAGGATTTATCAGTTCAATAGTCAAAATAGCTCCAACATCTGTTTAAAGGTACGCGCGCGTAACAATCACAATATTGAAAAAAGTAATAACTTGGCTGAAAACGTTATCAAAAAATCCAATCACAGTTATTTATTTGATCAACAAATCAATCAATCATGATTGTAAATTAGTGATGGTACAAAAGTGGAATCACAGCTACTTCCATAGTTAAATTATATTATTAGCATTCCATTAATGCAATAAAAAGTAATTGAATGATACCAAAGCATATTAATTTTATTGGAAGAGTTTTTGTAGCCAGGAATGGATAATTTAAGTAACAAATGTACTCGTTGCTGATATAATCTGGACACCACTTGCTGCTATTTTCAATAAATGTTATGAGCAAGGATATTTTCCCAAACATTTTAAATCGGTTAAGATAAAACCACTGTTTAAATAAAGAGATCCCTCTAATCCAAACAATTACAGACCAATCAGTCTCATTATTAATTTTGCTAAAATTATGGGGGAAATAGTTAAGAAAACAGTATTATAATATTCTAGTAAATATGAAATAATAAACAGAAACTAATTCGGCTTTCAAATCAATAAGAATAAAGAAGAAACCATAATAAAATTCACAAAAATACTGTTTCTCTGAACCTAAACTCCAACATGAAATTTCTTTTGTATTTCTCCATAATATAATAACAGAAAAGCTTTCGATACTATTCTTCACGATTCCTTCTTAAAAAAAAGGAAAAAAACTAGAGGCAGACGGCTTTATAGGAGTATTATTCCTGACCTCATTAAGAGCTATTCCTACAGGATAGAACACAAGCACTTTCACAGAAAATGAAATTTTTTCATTTCAACTTGCTAATAGGCTACTTCAGTAATCTGAGCGTTTTCTGTTCAAGAATCACCTCATCTTCTGAGTCCCAGTATTTTCAATATCTCTTCAGAAATAATGTTTAATTCGAACTCTAAGGCCATATATCTGACGTGAAGGGTATTCAACAGCTCACGCCTGAACTTCGTTGATAATTTATTTAACATACATGCTTAATAATGTTTCTTTTCAGGAAATTCCAATAAGAATGACTTGAAGACAGCTATTAAACCTAATGACAATTTTGAGTTTATCAATTGATAGTGTTTCTTTCCTAACATCTCTGTCAATGGGTTCCAGCGTCACATATTGCCAAATTGCAACAACATCTATGCCAAGTTTAGATGACGTCTGTCATCTACCTCATTATTGGAAACCGACGCTTTGTATAAAAGCGGTCTAATGAATTAAGCTGCATACACACAGAAGTTCACAGCTTTGAGCAGGTCTTCAATTAAAAAAAGTAACTTTTTGCAAACTGGTTGAGTTTCAAACAAAATTCTCGTGTTGCAAACTGAGTTTTGTGTGTAACTGCAGGTACGTCCTCCACTCTCCACAAATTTAATATCACTAGCCATTCAAATAAAAAGTTTCAAACACTTTTTAAGCTCAAACTTGAGCTAGTTTGCATTTCTCTGTTTCAGACTAAAAAGCTGCAAACATTTCTGTAGAAAACAGCGACTTGTAAACTAGGCGACATGTTACAAAATACTATTGTCAATTCGTGTATTGAGGATGGTAATTCTCTATCAGCTGCTGGCATCGTCTCGTATCAGGCAACATCGCAATATTTCATAGCAACCTAATTTGGGGGCGTGAACTATATACATGAGGCCCCCATTGTAACTGACGTCTAGAACTCCTACTGTCAAATCGGCACAGGAATTTTTCTTGTCAATGGTGGGGGTTGCCCGACAATTGAGGGGAAGTTGGTTAGTGACCACGGACAGCTGTTGTCACTAAACAACTTCCCCTCAATTGATGTGTCGTCTACACAATATACTGTTCAATCCAAGTAACAGAATAGCTTTGAATAAAAATCATATATTTTTCGTATAAAACGAAAAACAACAACTTTACAATGGTCGCGTGCCATGAACAAAGAGGTTAATTATAATTTGTATAGGCAACTAATTTGTGTTATCACCATAGGCCAAACAAGGAAGGGGGGTTAGGGGGGTTATTGGGGACGTAGTCTGCGTGAATGGAAGGAAGTGGAATGGAAACTGGAATGGAACTGCATAACCAAACCTTTCCTAACCTGGCTAGATGTGACTGAACCACCTCTGTTTACTAGGTCGGTTAAAACGACAGTCGTACAAATGGTGTCCTCCCGATAAAAATGTTATTACCATATTACCATTTAATGGTACGTTGCGTTTCAATGACAAATTTACAGAGGTGGTTCAGTCACATCTAGCCAGGTTAGGAAAGGTTTGGTTATGCCGTTCCATTCCAATTTCCATTCCACTTCAGTCCATTCACGCAGACTACGCTTCTGCGCATGCGCGAAATGTTCGCACGGGTCGTGATCAGGCAACCCCCACCATTGACCAGAAAGATTCCTGTTCCGATTTGACAGCAGGAGTTCTAGACGTCAGTCCCATTGTACAGACGCGAGCAACAATTTAAGATAAATTACATCAGCTGAGTGTCTGATCGAGCTCAACTATGACATAGAACACAAAAGCATTAACATGTTTGGATAGCCATCAGCTGAATTTTTAATCAAATTTAACCGACTGATGTAATTTAGCCATAAAGGTCGCGCGCCGTTATAGAAAAATGATTTGCTAATAAAAATAATTCATGACGACTGAACGCAAATAGCTAATTGAACACTGCTTTCTAGCTGATGCAGTACCATTACATAATATTGAATTAGAATATGAGTATGATGTAGAAGACCACAACAGTAAATTGATGTATTTATTCCTAATTATCAAATACACACATACATATATATATACTGTGCGAGACTAAGCTCCGTGTCCCTGACGGCTGAAGAGGAGAGACGAAGAATACTATACTGGGCAGCGCGGAAGCACGCACAGAGACGCACAATTGCATTGCTTTTGCGATGACATAGTGCATTCCTCCGAGGGATACGGAGCTCAGTCTCGCACTGTATATATATATATATCTATCAAATAATTATATATATATGTGTGTGTCTTTGAGCGTTCCCAAGGAACGGATTACTTGAAAATTAAAAACTAGAGTCAAAGTTTTTAAACGCTAAGAATTTTGACAACACTTCAAAGTTGTTGCATAACATTTTTCAGGTTTGTTTATCTTCATAAAATTAGCTCTGCGCATGCATAGGTTAGACATCAATTTCACGCAACCTGTCAATTGTGATGAGTTGATGAGATATATAATGTGATATATTTCTTAGTTGTATTTCTGAATAAGAACAATAGAACTGATACATTTCAATAAGAGATTTATTCCAATAACGTATAAATGTTATTCAACAAAACAAGATACATCATATAAGATTATAACAAATTTGTAACTTATAAATCGTAGTTAGTTAGTCTATGTTGAATCAACTTTCATGAACTAATATACTATTCAATGATAATAATGGCCTTATAACTGACATATAAGGTATACAATGGTATAAATTTGACAATAGTAAAAATATCAATATAATAATACATTTGTTATAATAATATATAATAAAATGATAATATTAATAATAACCGATTTCATTTGTTCTAAAATAAGAATTCGTTGTTGGTAATAATAAAACATTTCAAACTTTTGATTAAGATATAAGTCAAGGTTTGCTTATTTTATGCGAAGAAACTATGATGGGGTGTCCATGCAGTTTAAGATGAGTTATCAGGTCTGAAAAAACAATATAAAAAAATTAGAAACAAATTAACATGGTTTACAAGCAGAGCTGGCTCAAGGGTAAATTACTACCTGTGCGAATCATGGCTGGCACGCCCTTACTAGGGTGCTAGAAGAATCATTTATAATTTATGGTATTTTTTGTAGTTCCATGTCGAAGTTCTTATGAGAAAGTTTTTATCTTAAATCAATTCAGTATTCATAAATGAACGCTATCTATGCCCATTTGTAACCACAATAAATGTGATTTATTTGGTACAGAGGCGCTTTTCTTTAAGAAACATAAGGAAAAGTGAATATATCCTGAAGTTCAATGTGCATATTATTATAGTATAATAAAAAATATTGCCATATACATTTTCCATGTAAATTTGTGTGTACTCACTATTTGTGTGTCGTGCCTACACGTCCCTTATGATCAATGTCCTTCTCAATGGCTTTTTATGTCCAGGTGAAGCTTTAGACACACGTTAATTCTAATAATTTCATTTATTTATTATAGATGTGCAGAGTTCAAAAAGGTAGAGTTTTATGGACAACTCACTATGTGTGGGTGTGGGGAATGACATGTCCCATACAGTCAATGACTGTCACATTGTTGAAATGCTGGATAAATGTTGGAGAAAATCGTAACTGAGATAGCTGTTTGACAATGCTATGCCAGAAGAAAGGGTGGATTTCATTCCCAGAAGCGGCAACAGACACTCATGAAAAAGATCATGATTTTTAGAACGAATCTTATAATAGCAAGCAAAATACACAGAAAAAAGATAAAAGGTGTAATTTGAAACAGTTCATAAAAAATAGTTTGGGACAAAAAATTCAAAACTTTAAGATTATAATCGATCAATCCTACTTTGCAATATTGATAACTTCCAAGCATGTGTGCCTCAAAAACTAAGAAATTATTGTGATATCTTCAAGAATTTGTGCTTGAGAGAATGAACAGTGATTGTGATTAGCAAAATATAAATTAAGCAGTTAAAAATAAGAGTAAAACAGAATATACAAGCACTTCCAAAATCCTAACCTCGAATTTGGCTATGTGAGTCCTTATTGGATATTACTCATCACAGATGAGCAAATATAGCCTACAGAAACTAGATGAGTGAATGGCTTTCAGGTCTCATTTTATAATTTCCTTTTATAAATTTTATTAAAACAATAATTGCTCAAATGAATTATTTTGAAGCTGAAATACGTAGTCTTAGCTGCTATTAACTTATTATTGTCTATTATTTGTATGGTCACTATCTCAATACGTTACATTGACAGTAGTTAGAGCTGATAGTATGACATTTATTATTTCATAACCTAGTAATCGCAGTCTTTGTCTATTTAAATTGATTTTTCAACAGTATTTCTCAAATGAGCATAATTGTGTCTTACACTACACTAATAATTGATTCACAAGTTTGAATGCTTCAAGGCTTCAAGTTCAATTCAAGATGTCATATAATAGAGTCAAAGGTAATTGTGCCGCAGATGTTAGCAAGAAAAAAATCACTTGAAACCTTCACCAAATTGTAGTATTATGTCTCCTGATCACAATTATCAAGTTTTTAAGTGTCGGTCTCAATTAATTTATTATTCAATATTAAAAACTCACCTTTTGAACATAACTACGGCTCTGTAAAAAGCCTTTATAGTGCCTTAAGCATAACATCATAGACGAATTGTTTTAAATGTTTATTTAGGCTAAAAAACATTGATTTCTTTCACCAAGAAATTAATTGGTAATAATGGGTGTGCTTTGGTTCATTCGAGCCTTTTACCGTTTACCGGTAAATGAAAATCTACAAATATTTAATATCAAGTTTTGGTTTCAAGTAAAATTCCATTTACCGGTAATGATAAAGATCAATGTAGGGATGGAGTATCAATACCAAAATTATTGATATATCATATCAATATGGAAACTGGTATTGATATTTATTGTGATATAATATCAATATATTCCCAATATTGTGTCACTATATTAATTAATTATAGTGATCATTATTATGTTTTCATTAATTCCATAATGCATTCAAAGTAAAAATCTCTTCAATAATTTTTTTGTTATTTTAAAATTTCTACATTTAGAAATAGCCTATATCTGTGAGTTCAGAGTGAAACAAAAGCATCAGTTTCAGATTCTATAGCACTCTATGATATTATCATCCATCATCGTTAGTCACAGTCGGCAAAATTCATAAGCTAAAGAAATAGAAGGCCCAAGCGCCCAAAACCCAGGCTGTGGCGACAGATTATGCAGAAGTATGTGCAATGCATCAAGTGATAAGATTATGGAACAAATTGAAAATGCTTTTATTATTGAATAGATAAATTGTATGAGTAAATAATTCATAAACTAGAATGCAAATTCTAGTGTTGCAATGATTTAGGCATTCTAAACACTCAATTCAAGTTAATTGCTAAAGATAATCATTTTGGGGTTCTGTTCAAAATTTGAGTTTTTAATATTGAATAATTAATTAATTTATTGAGACCGACACTTGGAAACTTGATAATTGTGATCAGAAAACTTAATACTACAATTTGGTGAAGGTTTCAAGTGATTTTTTTCTTGCTAACATCTGCGGCATAATTACCCAATCACTTATTAAATCTACTGCATTATTTCTAAACCTTTATGTATGTTATTACATATTCTTCTGGATTTGGTAAGAATGCAATCAATTGGAGTATTCAAACCTCTTGGTTGTACCACATTCTTACATGTAAGTATACAAGTGGCTGGAAACAAATTATCATAGTTTTTAGTTTTTTTGCAACCTCAAATGCAAGAACCAATTAAAAGCAATTTTTTGCTCCTTTGAAATATATTAGGTTGATATTTGAGAAGAGAGCTCACCTGATACTTCACAGATTGTTCACAAGCTGTGAATGATGCTTGAATTATAAATAAACAATAATCCACTTGCAATAACATTCAGTAACTAGTTAAGAAATTACAGTTCAGCCAGCAGGTGTTATTCTCTGAAAAAAAATTAAAATGAATATATTATATATATTCTATTGTAGACCTGTTCAAATTATAAACACATGGAACATACACAATTATGTAGACATATACTTCAAGCAACTAAAAGTTTATGACAGGGATAAGAAACAAAATGGCTATGAATAAAGGTATCTCTGATATGGAACGGTGCTATCATCCATTTACCAAATTTAGTCAGTTAATAAATAAAAAAATCGAACTAGTGTGAGTGAAATTTACAACTGATGATACTAAAGCTTGTTTCATATAATTCATTCATCCATGACAAAACACAATCAAGTGAAGATACAACAGGCATAGGGCTAAGGTGACCAGACGTCCCGTTTTCAACAGGACAGTCCCGTTTTTGAGAGGCATGTCCCGGTGTCCCCACCATCCTTGTCAGGACACCCATTTGTCCCGTTTTGGAAATATTAGTTACTAATATTCTACTTCATGAATAGGTTTTTTCATTTATTGAAAATTATTATTGCTCTAAATAATCTAAAAGTTGAACTTAAGTTCTAATTACAATAAATTGAACCTTAGCTCCAAAATCCCTCAATATTATGAGCAGACTTTTACTATTCTTCGGTCATCTTTGATGGTATTGCGAACATTGATGGCATGACATTAAAAACTACGGTTTCGTTTTAATATAAGATGTGTGAGAATGACTACAAAAATAGGTGTACCCACACAAGGGCATTCAAGGTATAGTAGAAACAATTAGTCTGGGCGCGCGGCCTTTTGGTAGTCAGCAAAGGCGCAGGGTGGAGAGGGGAGTGTTTATCGCTCATTTCTAAAAACATTAGTGTCTTCAAGGTCACCATTTCAGCCGTTAGTGGAGCGGTAGAAAGGAGTGGAGTGAGCGAACCAACTTTTACAGGACGGCCAGTAGTGACAGAGCGTAGTGTGAGAGCCATGCGCCCAGAGTAATTGTTTCCACTGTAGATTGAGGAGCGCCAGTATGGCAGAACAAAAAGCTTTTGATGAAACACACATAATGTACCAGCATAAACTGAAAAAATTATAGCTTTGTAATTAACGATCTTAAAAACATTTTTCACTCCAACTCATGATTGAAACCAAGGTAATCAAAAGACAAGGTAGTGTTCAACAGCATGATGCGCAGTAGCAAGTTACAGCCAGCTGATGCAGTGACATCATGCAGGTCTCTTTTCATGATTTCGCCTATCTTTTACATGATAAATTGCATAACTTTATAAGTCTTTTTCTCAAAATATATATGATCTTCAAGAAACTTGGACGTCTCCTATGGTTTATGATAATATATTCAACTGTTGACCTACGGAATTTTTAATATGATCATACAATTACCTATTCAATTCAGATCACTCGATAATGTTATAGCATGTACATAATAAAAGGATAGTAGTTCTCGGGTATTTAAGTTATTTTATTTCTATTCAAATTAATTTATGAGTACTGTGGAAAATTAAATATTCATTTTTTTAAGAAAATTGTTTGGAGAAATAGGTATGCAATTCCAGTAAGCACATAATATTTAGTTGAAGGTCAATTATTTTATTACGGTTAACTGAATATATTTTTCTCCAATCAATTTCAACGCTCTTCCAACTACAGAAGTATACTGTTAAAAGTATTGAAGGAAAACAGCATCATGTAAACAATATATAAATTATTACAATAAAAAATTAACACAATTCAATTCCATTAAACAATGAATATTTAACCTTCCACAGTACTTGTAAATTAATTGGAGTGAGTTTGAAGACATAAAATAACTTAAATACCCGAGAAGTACAATCCTTGATGTTATGTGCATGCTATAACATTAACAAGTGCTCTGAACTAAATAATTGTATGATCATATCAAAAATGCCGTAGATTAACATTTACATTTATACCATAAACCAAAGGAGACATCCAAGTTTCTTGAAAATCATATATATTTTGAGATATACTTATAAAGTTATGGAATTTAACAAGTAAATTATAGGTAAAATCGTGAAAAGACACCCAAATGACGTCACTTCATCAGCTGATAGGACTCAACAGATGAGTGGAGATGTGCGAGAACACTACCTTGTTTTCTAATTACCTTGATTGAAACAATATAATTTAGCATATTTATAATATAATATTATTATAAGGACGCCTCAGCCAGAATGAAAAAATATTGGGCTGAGAAGAGGGAAAAAGCTAAGGAAGCCAGAAGAAAGTAATAACTGGTCCTGCGTGTTCCAAAGATGAACCAAACGAAAAAAATATTATTTCTATGACTATAACATCAACTAAATTATTTACAATGTTCATAAGAAGAGAAATATTATCTTCTTCTTATTCTAAATTCAAATTAAGTTCACCTAATTGGTCAAAAAGGCTCTGGGTAACCGATGTCAATCACCCGGCATAATTAGCCTACAATGCATCATATGATTTCAAAAATCGGTGGGTGAAAGAGCTCCATATCATAAAATGATCAGTCTGGTAAACGACAACGGTTGGTTACTCGACTGCCAGTTATGTATGAAACTATCCTATTTGAACAAAACTGAAATGAAGACATCAATGAATGCTCCTTTTTGTTTGATATTGGGCTAAGTATTGGGCCGATCCTTGCGAAACTTGGATAGAACTACCGATGAATGATGCGCATTCATTAAAAAAAAATTAATCGGTTCAATAGTACCCCAATAATTGATGAACAAACATGAAAAAACATGCCTAATTGAGAGCCTCCTCCTGTTTGGAAGTTGGTTAAAAATTAAAAAAAAAAAAAATAGCTCGGTTTCTTTCATATAGCGCTTGTGACCAGAGGGTTGCATGTAAACAAACAGGGGTATTGGTTATAAATGCACGCTCCACTGCACCCCTGCCATAAAAAATTTGAAACGCTTCAACTACCATTGATAAAAAAAAAATGATAAAATGATATTTATTACTTTAAAGCTACACTTAGCAATTGGTTCGTCAAGATATTGTACAAATAACTAAATTAACAGAAAACATAAGTCAATAAATTATACAAACAAAATGTACCTAACTCAATATATGCAGTTACAGAAAAAAGTCAAAAGTCTCTGTAAAATTCATCCACTGTGCTCTGAGGGATTTCAAAGAATTCATTAATAGTGTACAGAGGTTGGCTTATTAGGAGTTTGTGGGTGCACTCAACGAATTTCTTAGTTGGCAGAGTCCTTGCAGACAGAGGGAGCTTGTTGAACAGTCTCAAATTCAGGTGGCCAGGACTGTTCCTAATTTTGTTAAGTCTGGTATAGGGCAAGTCAATTAAGTGCCTGCTCCTAGTGTTTAGATTGTGCAGGTCACCTCTAAGGCTCAAAATATCCTGATTGCATTTCACCTTCTTCAAGGATATAAATATATACAGGCACACCACTGTCATTATGGATTGTGAGATGAACAGTGGGCGGCAGTGATCAATAAATCCAGAGCCAGTAATAATCCTAATGGCTTTCTTTTGGAGTAGGAGAACTCTGCTAATGCCACTGGCTGCACCCCAGAGCTCCAAGCCATATATTGTTCTCTTTGAATACTCATATTATATGAATTTCGAACGATACTTTTCGAATATAGTATACAGTGTATGTTTACAGACGGTTGCTTGTAGACAAACCATAGTTACATGATGGTGAATGGTTGCTATGGTGATGGCGAATTCTGTCATTTCCTAAGCTCCAGATGAAGCTAACAAAAAGTTCTAAAAGAGAAGAAAACATACCAACATGGCATTACCAAGCACTGATGAAAGAATGCTGCACAGGCAGAGTCAAGTGATTAGAAGGAGCTACATACCATTCAAAATTCATACACCAAATACAGTAGGTTGGCCAGCAGACTCTTCAACCTTTGACGGAAACAAGCAGCAGACAGACCTCGTGCTGAAACAGGAATTTTCTTAGTTTCATTGCCAAAAAAGTTGAGCTTGCTCGAGCTGTACTAAGCTGCAAGTAGGGTAAATCTCTCAATCATTTGAAAAGTAATTAGGCTACTGTAATCACAATTATTTTTAGTGAACAGCATAGTCAAGTTTAATTGACAAAAATTCATGAAAGAATCATTCAACTCAGTTTGCCTACTCATTTATAATATACCTCCAAACATCTACACAATATAGGTACTGTGTTTCCAGTAAGGTAAACGTACTAATTATTAGCCACCTACCTAGTGATGTGGGCTGGGCAAATGCCCAGTGGGCAGGACATTTATAAAAGGGCATTTGCCCAAAGCAGTTTTAAGCGCCCAAAATCTGGGCATTTATGAAAAAGTGTGTTTTTTTACTTTTTACTATTTTTTATTGTTACTAGAGCTTCTAAAACATAATATAAACTATTAATTAAACGTAAATTTTGTGGATGAAATAAAAATGCCTTAATTTGCAGTTGTTCTGAGGGCATTTAAAATTAAGTGCTTAGATAAAATAATTTTAAAAGCAAAGGGTACTTTAATTTTTATGAATATGCCTTAATTTGTTGATGTGTAGGCCTATAATATGTTTAATAAAAAAAATGTTAAAAAAACAATACCTAAGTATTGTTAATAATAATTTAATTATCCTGTGCAATTGTCAATAACACTTAATGGCAATGGTGTATATCTAGTTTGAATAAAACATTTGAAGTATTGAGTTAGGACTGCAGACTGCAGTAGGAGTTTGATATGGTGTGAACAGTGGGTATTGAGTGGTTGATAGTCGAGGGGGGGGGGGTCTGAGCAGCCATTGTGCTGTGATCTTGGAGTAGGAGTGGGGTGGGTGTGGCCTTGAGATTGGTGAGTCGTGAGTCATTCTAGCACCAGCCCTGAGCTCAGTTAGTTGTGAAGTAGCAGTAGAAGTAGAAATGACTGTTGAGTGATTGAGTCTGAGATAACGTCACTTTTTTATACTATTTATATTTTTAAGGGTTGGATTAAATCATTACAAAATGGTTAAAAAAAAGGGACCTATTTGGAACTTTTTCAATTTGAAAGGGAAAGGAGTAACTTGTAAATATTGTAATAAGGACTATAAACAGTCACATTGTAACAAAATGGAAAAGCACATAAAAAAGTGTTTCAAGTGCCCTCAGGATCTAAAGAAAGTGCTTCAGTCAAGTACAGTTACAGTGGTTGAAAAACTTTTTCAAAAGAAACCTTCTTATGAACCTTTACTAATTGAAGTGGATGACAAATCTGCAGTACCAAGCACAAGCTCAGCCTTTGAACCAAAATCAAGTTCTTTTTCTGATGTCCTACAACGTTCGCAGCCTATATCGACCTCAAGTACAAAAGGAAAAGGACCCCGAACTCCTTCGTTTTTTGACCACATGGATCTCCAAACTAATGTAAGTAAACATTATGAAAATGTACAAACATTATTAGGCCTAGGCCTGCTTCAAATTTTTAGACTATAATTTTTTTTAAACTTTTTCAGATTGTAAAGTTTTTTAATATTTGAGGCCATAGGCCTAATCCTTATTATGTTTCCTAATTTTTTCAGCCTAATGGAACGCTATTAGACTATTTATTTACTTAAAATGAAACTTAGTTTACAACATCAAATCTTAATTACAGTTTTATCAAAAGAAGGCATATGTTACTAAACTACCAGATAAGTTAGGCTAGGTCTGTCAATATCTGCCAGATATCAACAAGCCTAGCCTAACTGAGGTTCTATTAAAATTGATGATCCGATACCAGGTAGAGATGACAGTAACCTAGAAGAAAGTGAAAATTTAAAAAAAACCTTTGTTTGGAAATAAAAATTATTATTATTACGGTAAAAATTCTACCCATAGCGTAACTTAAATAGCAGTTAGCATAAAAAATAGGTTAGGTATATTATGACACTTTGTACGTTTTTTATGAACATATGAACTGAAGCATAAAGATGGTAAATAGGCCTCTATTTGATGGATTTTACCAGGTTGGCACATAGCAGTAATAGACTAACTCCTTTATAGACCACTCCTATTTTGTTTCTACAAGAGATAGATGTAGTATGTAACTTATCTGGTTCAAAAAGCATATAGGTCTACCTACGGTAGTTATGTCTAGACAAATGTACACAATACTTTAAGGCAGTATGTCTTACTTCTTATTAACAATAATTTTTTAAATAAAACAGCATAGCATCATAGCCTAACCAACGTCCCAGGACATTGTCACTGGTTCTAACTATAAGCCATAGATTTAGGACTACTTTCGGTGTAAGTTTTATTCATTGTTACGCCGTTGACAGTATATTGTGCTGTTTGCTGTTTCAGGAGATGCTGAACCAGAGCCTCGCCAAGGCCATATTCGTTAGTGGATCTCCTTTGTCCATGGTTGACCACCCACTTTGGATAGATTTTTTTAACAAAATCAGGCCTTCCTTCAAGTTACCGTCAAGATATCGGCTATCTTCTAGTCTGTTGGATGCGCAGTACACAGAAATGCAAGGTAACATAAATAAGCAACTAGAAGAAGCAAAGCACCTACACCTGCAGTGTGACGGCTGGAGCAACCTTAGAAATGAATCAATCATCAACTTCATAATTTGTAAACCACAACCAATGTTTGTGGATTTTGTAATGTCTAAAAGCATCAGTCACACTGGCGAGTACCTTTCTCAGCTTATCATAAATGTAATGGAGAAACATGGACCAGAAAAATTTCTGGTGGTGATTGGTGATAATGCTGCAAATATGAAAGCTGCACTGAACTTGGTGAAAGATAGATTTCCCCATGTTGTTCCTCTTGGATGTCTAGCACACCTGCTACATTTATTGTGCTCTGACATTTTAAGCTGCCAAACAATGAAAACTTTCACAGCAATTGCAGTTGATGTTGTCAAAACAGTAAAACACAGCCATGTTTTATTAGCATTGTTCAATGAAATATCAGCTGAAAAAAAGGCATTCAAGGATAGGGTTTCACTAAAGTTGCCAGGAAAGACTAGATGGGGGAGCCATTTGTTCTGTTTTGAAAGTTTGAAGTCAAACAAAGTTGTCCTACAAACATTAGTTGTTAATGAAAAGGCTCAACCATATCTAAAGCCAGAAATGAAGAAGAGAGTCCTGGACGATGATGTTTTCTGGGTCAGGATTGACACAGTTGTAGAGTTGATGAATCCAATCGTTCATTTGATCACAGCTTTCGAGTCCAATGAACCTCAAGTTCATAGAATAGCTAAAATGTTCAATAACCTGGAGGCAGTTCTTATTGAGAAGTTACCGTTATCTCCCCTGCAATCAGCAGAAGAAAAGGCAATCTTGTCCAAATTCAAAGAGAGGAAGAAATTTGGTGTATCATCTTTGCACCTTGCGGCGAACCTGCTTGACCCAGCTGTGCAAGGTAGTGATCTCGAGCCTGTTGACATGCTGGAAGCAATAAGCTTTATTTGCGACACAGCAAGAAACACAGGATTGAATGGTATACAAGTTAGAGAAAACTTGGCCGATTACAGGGACAAATAGGGAATTTGGTCCAGACAATTTGTGTGGGAAGGAGTTGGGGTTAAAGAAGACAATGCTTATCTTGTATCTCCTTTATTGTGGTGGCGCGGTTTGAGGGGTACTTGTACACTGGCAGAAGTTGCAGTAAAAATTATCCTGAAGTTCAATGTGCATATTATTATAGTATAATAAAAAATATTGCCATATACATTTTCCATGTAAATTTGTGTGTACTCACTATTTGTGTGTCGTGCCTACACGTCCCTTATGATCAATGTCCTTCTCAATGGCTTTTTATGTCCAGGTGAAGCTTTAGACACACGTTAATTCTAATAATTTCATTTATTTATTATAGATGTGCAGAGTTCAAAAAGGTAGAGTTTTATGGACAACTCACTATGTGTGGGTGTGGGGAATGACATGTCCCATACAGTCAATGACTGTCACATTGTTGAAATGCTGGATAAATGTTGGAGAAAATCGTAACTGAGATAGCTGTTTGACAATGCTATGCCAGAAGAAAGGGTGGATTTCATTCCCAGAAGCGGCAACAGACACTCATGAAAAAGATCATGATTTTTAGAACGAATCTTATAATAGCAAGCAAAATACACAGAAAAAAGATAAAAGGTGTAATTTGAAACAGTTCATAAAAAATAGTTTGGGACAAAAAATTCAAAACTTTAAGATTATAATCGATCAATCCTACTTTGCAATATTGATAACTTCCAAGCATGTGTGCCTCAAAAACTAAGAAATTATTGTGATATCTTCAAGAATTTGTGCTTGAGAGAATGAACAGTGATTGTGATTAGCAAAATATAAATTAAGCAGTTAAAAATAAGAGTAAAACAGAATATACAAGCACTTCCAAAATCCTAACCTCGAATTTGGCTATGTGAGTCCTTATTGGATATTACTCATCACAGATGAGCAAATATAGCCTACAGAAACTAGATGAGTGAATGGCTTTCAGGTCTCATTTTATAATTTCCTTTTATAAATTTTATTAAAACAATAATTGCTCAAATGAATTATTTTGAAGCTGAAATACGTAGTCTTAGCTGCTATTAACTTATTATTGTCTATTATTTGTATGGTCACTATCTCAATACGTTACATTGACAGTAGTTAGAGCTGATAGTATGACATTTATTATTTCATAACCTAGTAATCGCAGTCTTTGTCTATTTAAATTGATTTTTCAACAGTATTTCTCAAATGAGCATAATTGTGTCTTACACTACACTAATAATTGATTCACAAGTTTGAATGCTTCAAGGCTTCAAGTTCAATTCAAGATGTCATATAATAGAGTCAAAGGTAATTGTGCCGCAGATGTTAGCAAGAAAAAAATCACTTGAAACCTTCACCAAATTGTAGTATTATGTCTCCTGATCACAATTATCAAGTTTTTAAGTGTCGGTCTCAATTAATTTATTATTCAATATTAAAAACTCACCTTTTGAACATAACTACGGCTCTGTAAAAAGCCTTTATAGTGCCTTAAGCATAACATCATAGACGAATTGTTTTAAATGTTTATTTAGGCTAAAAAACATTGATTTCTTTCACCAAGAAATTAATTGGTAATAATGGGTGTGCTTTGGTTCATTCGAGCCTTTTACCGTTTACCGGTAAATGAAAATCTACAAATATTTAATATCAAGTTTTGGTTTCAAGTAAAATTCCATTTACCGGTAATGATAAAGATCAATGTAGGGATGGAGTATCAATACCAAAATTATTGATATATCATATCAATATGGAAACTGGTATTGATATTTATTGTGATATAATATCAATATATTCCCAATATTGTGTCACTATATTAATTAATTATAGTGATCATTATTATGTTTTCATTAATTCCATAATGCATTCAAAGTAAAAATCTCTTCAATAATTTTTTTGTTATTTTAAAATTTCTACATTTAGAAATAGCCTATATCTGTGAGTTCAGAGTGAAACAAAAGCATCAGTTTCAGATTCTATAGCACTCTATGATATTATCATCCATCATCGTTAGTCACAGTCGGCAAAATTCATAAGCTAAAGAAATAGAAGGCCCAAGCGCCCAAAACCCAGGCTGTGGCGACAGATTATGCAGAAGTATGTGCAATGCATCAAGTGATAAGATTATGGAACAAATTGAAAATGCTTTTATTATTGAATAGATAAATTGTATGAGTAAATAATTCATAAACTAGAATGCAAATTCTAGTGTTGCAATGATTTAGGCATTCTAAACACTCAATTCAAGTTAATTGCTAAAGATAATCATTTTGGGGTTCTGTTCAAAATTTGAGTTTTTAATATTGAATAATTAATTAATTTATTGAGACCGACACTTGGAAACTTGATAATTGTGATCAGAAAACTTAATACTACAATTTGGTGAAGGTTTCAAGTGATTTTTTTCTTGCTAACATCTGCGGCACAATTACCCAATCACTTATTAAATCTACTGCATTATTTCTAAACCTTTATGTATGTTATTACATATTCTTCTGGATTTGGTAAGAATGCAATCAATTGGAGTATTCAAACCTCTTGGTTGTACCACATTCTTACATGTAAGTATACAAGTGGCTGGAAACAAATTATCATAGTTTTTAGTTTTTTTGCAACCTCAAATGCAAGAACCAATTAAAAGCAATTTTTTGCTCCTTTGAAATATATTAGGTTGATATTTGAGAAGAGAGCTCACCTGATACTTCACAGATTGTTCACAAGCTGTGAATGATGCTTGAATTATAAATAAACAATAATCCACTTGCAATAACATTCAGTAACTAGTTAAGAAATTACAGTTCAGCCAGCAGGTGTTATTCTCTGAAAAAAAATTAAAATGAATATATTATATATATTCTATTGTAGACCTGTTCAAATTATAAACACATGGAACATACACAATTATGTAGACATATACTTCAAGCAACTAAAAGTTTATGACAGGGATAAGAAACAAAATGGCTATGAATAAAGGTATCTCTGATATGGAACGGTGCTATCATCCATTTACCAAATTTAGTCAGTTAATAAATAAAAAAATCGAACTAGTGTGAGTGAAATTTACAACTGATGATACTAAAGCTTGTTTCATATAATTCATTCATCCATGACAAAACACAATCAAGTGAAGATACAACAGGCATAGGGCTAAGGTGACCAGACGTCCCGTTTTCAACAGGACAGTCCCGTTTTTGAGAGGCATGTCCCGGTGTCCCCACCATCCTTGTCAGGACACCCATTTGTCCCGTTTTGGAAATATTAGTTACTAATATTCTACTTCATGAATAGGTTTTTTCATTTATTGAAAATTATTATTGCTCTAAATAATCTAAAAGTTGAACTTAAGTTCTAATTACAATAAATTGAACCTTAGCTCCAAAATCCCTCAATATTATGAGCAGACTTTTACTATTCTTCGGTCATCTTTGATGGTATTGCGAACATTGATGGCATGACATTAAAAACTACGGTTTCGTTTTAATATAAGATGTGTGAGAATGACTACAAAAATAGGTGTACCCACACAAGGGCATTCAAGGTATAGTAGAAACAATTAGTCTGGGCGCGCGGCCTTTTGGTAGTCAGCAAAGGCGCAGGGTGGAGAGGGGAGTGTTTATCGCTCATTTCTAAAAACATTAGTGTCTTCAAGGTCACCATTTCAGCCGTTAGTGGAGCGGTAGAAAGGAGTGGAGTGAGCGAACCAACTTTTACAGGACGGCCAGTAGTGACAGAGCGTAGTGTGAGAGCCATGCGCCCAGAGTAATTGTTTCCACTGTAGATTGAGGAGCGCCAGTATGGC